>PVIU01000416.1:71949-328524 GCA_004026605.1 Ondatra zibethicus | reverse complement strand
TTCCCCTGCTCCCCTACCTCCCACCTCTATCCCCGCCCCTGGCTTCCAACTTTTGCTTGATGATCCTGTTTGCTTCCAACTTCCAGGAGGTTCTGTGTATGCTTTCTTTGGGTTCACCTAGTTATTCGGCTTCTCTGGGCTTGTGAGCTAAGTGCTTAGTGACTCAAGGTCCATTTTAGCTACATTTTAAGCTTGAGGCCAGCCTTACAAGTGCCGCGCCAGCGCAGCCTGGATGCAGAGATTGGCAGGGGGTGCCGGGATTGAGACACGGAGGCTCCTTTTCAGGTGGAAGAACAAACAGCAAGCTTTATTTTGCCCGGAGCTAAAGCCTTTTATACCTCTCCTGCTTCTGCGGGAAACCACCAGCCAGAAAGAACACAAACATCCTTGTCAATTACAGACCACAAGGAAGTTCCGCTGTCGGTCTGGGGGAGTGGAGTCATACAACATACAAGAGAGTCACTAGATAGATAGATAGATAGATAGATAGATAGATAGATAGATAGATAGATCAGCCCAGCGTGGAGCAGGTGCCTTGATTCAGAGAGGGCATACTAACCAGCACTCTCCTCTCTGGGACACCACGGCACAGCATGGGAGGGTACATGACCCATTGCCATGGAGCAATGGATAAGGCAGGTTAGGCCCCGCTCTGCCCATGGCAGTCACTACCTTAGTGCATTCTTGAAAATGCAGATCTAATTGTCTCACTCCATCATGGTCAAAGCAGCAAGGCTCCCCATGGCTTCAGAAGAGTTTCTACAGCTCAGCTCGCCACAGAAGGCTCCTCCGTGGTGAGCCTCGCCTACTTCTCTACCCAGCTTCTCAGTTAGGACCCAGCATGGACTCTTACCTCTAGACATTTGCCATAATCAGATCTGTGTCCAAGGCTTAAACTCTGTCTGTGCTGGGGACTCCCTGACCCATGTCCCACCTGGGCAGTCTAAGCTCCTGCCCCTAACTGCCCTTCTCAGAACGGGGCTCATTTGGTGGGGTGCTTTCGTTGCATGCAAGAAATCTTGGGTTCCACCCCCAGAACCACATAAACCAGGAATGGTGGTACACACTTCTCATCCCAACATTTGGGAGGTGGAGGCAGGAGAATCAGAAGTTCAAGGTCATTCTTAGTTACATCGGGGATTCAGGGCCAGCTTAGGATAAATGCTACCATGTCTCAAAATAAAAATACAGTAAAATATCTCTACTTGGATGTCTGAGAGAAGCCTCTAACTTAGTGTGTCAAAAATGGACCTTTTGATACCCCCCTGTCAACACCCACTCTTTCTGAGGTCTCCATCTCAGAAAAGAACAACTCCATTGGCCCATTTTCCAGGATCCGAAGTCCTGCATCATTCTTGACTCCCGTTAGCTTTGGACCATACTTAACAGAACCTGTCCACCGGTGCCCTCAGAGAAGCTCTCGAGTCAGAATCTCCAGACTCACTCCTCAAGTTTTACCACTCTGATCCCAACCTGCTTGACCCCACCCTCACCTGGCTTGGGTTTTGGAGCAGCCTCCTGGCTGCTCTCCCCGTTTCTGCTTTGCCGGAGAGCCCAGCCCTGCTTAAAACCTGCCACAGCCTGCCATTTCCAAGCCCTGGTCCCCTGTGGCTTCCCATCCTAGAGATTCCATACCCTACATGGCTCAAAGAACTCAAAGGGTCCACCCCCCAACCCCTCAACCCCACCTCTCCCTTTATGCCCTTCATCCCAACTCTGTCCCTTCCCCTCTTCTCATAGACTGGCTGTATCCCCATCATGTCAGGTAGACTTCCACCTTAAAGTCCTGTCTTCCTTCTGTCTGGAAGGTTCTTCCCCAAATATCTGTTCCTCTTGTCCCTGAGAATGACTCCTGACACCGGGGGGGGGGGGGCGCAGTGTTAACGACACAAATGAAAGAATTCTGATACGTCTCTGAAATGCCTTTTCCAGGATACACTTGTTTCTCTTTAAAGTTGAAATTGTGTACATTTATGTAGGTGCTCAGGATCCGCACTCAGGCCCTCGTGCTTGCATGGTGGAAAACGCTTTACCTACCGTGCCACCTCTCCGGCCCCTGTGAGGCCCATAACTGAGCTCCTTTTGATTTGCTCAGAGTCAGCTTGCCCGCCCCTTGGAAGTACTCTGTGTGATTTAAATGTTTCCTTTCTTCACATCCTGAAGAAGGAATTTAGGCTTATATGTCACATTCTAGTGCTCAGAAGGGTTCTTGGCAAAAGGTGGGCCCACAGTAAGTAAATACTTCTCAACTGTGGCCTGTCGCTTAATAGGCCCGTCAGCACATATAGTCACAGAAAGCCTGCTATGAGAGAGGGAGAGCCGGGCCACCCTTTCCTGTGTGTTCCCAGCAGGCTGCTGGGTATGTTCTCGGCAAAACCTAGGAACAGGTCTGCAGAAGAGTCCCTCAGTTTTCTTCTAGCACGTTCTTAGGTGATGTGGATTCTGACCAAACACACACACACACACACACACACACACACACACACACACACACACACACTCACACACACACTCACACACACACACTTCCTATGGGAATCTCAGCTCAGTTTGAGCCATCGGGTGGGGGTTGCAAGGAAGGGGGAAGTGGGTCATTTGCTTTATTGAAGGGGTGGTAGGTCATTTGTTTTCTCTAACTCAGGAAGCCATGTAGGGTTTAGGCAGGAGAGAAAAGGAATGAACGTTCTTTCTGGAACCCTGGCTGCTCAAGACCTCTTTCCCTCTGCTAGGCCCTCCTGTGCAGGAGAAGGCAGGTGTGTGGAGGGAGCCAATTCGGCTCTGCCTACCAGGCCAGTAATTCACTTAGTCCTGATGGAGAAGTAGTCATGTTTTCTCTATTTGCTTCTAGCCTAAATCATTGAAGTGTTTGTTCTGGAGACTAAGAGAGGTGGTGGTCATGTGACATGGTGTTCATGTGACATGATACCCAGAGTCTTTCTTGGATGGGCTGGCCATTTGGAGGTCATTAATTGAATCAGGTTGTATTTTTTGTAGCGTGTGCGTGCACATGCATGTGTGTGTGTGGTTTGTACATGTTCCTGTGTGTGTGTGATTGTGCATGTGGAGGCCAGATGTTGACATCGGATATCTTCCTCAGTTCCTTTCTACTTGGTTTTGCTTGCATTTGTTTTAATGTTTAAATATTTTTTAAAAAAAGAATTTGTGTGTGTGTGTGTGTGTGTGTGTGTGTGTATGCCACATGTATGCAGGCCAAGAGGCCAAGAGAGGATATTAAATTCCCAGCACTGAAGCTACAGTAAGCCCTGAACAGTTCGATGTAGGCTCTTAAGCCAAACTCAGGTGCCCTGGAAGAGCAGTAAATGTCCCTTACTGTGGAGCAAGCTCTCCAGCCCTGCACATGTTGTTTTTGAACCATGGTCTCTCACTGTCTCCAGAGCCCACCAGTTCAGCTTGCTGGTTGGCCAATGTGCCCTAGGGATCAACCTGTCTTTTCTTTTAATGGGTGCTGGAACTCCACACTCCGGCTTGTGCAGCAGACATTTTACCCATTGCACCTTCTACCCCGCCCTTCAGGCTTTATTTCTAGGTAGAACTCAATGCCTTGCATGACCTTGAGCCAGACCTCCTGAACCTGGTCTCTCTGACTTAGTCTCCTTGTGTTAATGAAACACACATCACCCTCCCCATTCATAAACTGCAGAAAAACAAACACCTGGATTGAGGAGCCCTCCAGGGGATTTGGGAGCTGCTGTGCAGAACTCTGAGTGCCTGAGAAGAAAGCTGCTGTGTAAACACAATGTATTATTAATACAATGTTAAAAAATAGCATTGCAGCCTGAGCTATTCATAGCTGCTTTGGGCTGCAGAAGCAGCAGGGCCCTGACACACAGGCCCTAACACAGTTTTGGGAAGCAGGGGCTATGGTTTTCGCGTCTGCAACACACTGAAAAGAAGAGAATAATGAGATTTTAGTAAAAAAAAAAATTGAACAAATACTTGTGTATACCACAAGTGTATATATAAAGTAGGTTGCAGCTTGCGAGGTTCAACTTTTAACAAACTGGGTGGCAAGCTTCTTTCATTACACTTTAGAGTTACTTTACAATGGGTATAGTTTGAGGGTACAGGGATGAAGGATAGGAGTCCCTCTCCTCTCCTCAAATCCATTAGAAAGCTGACAATGCTACCTCAGACTCCATGGTGAGAAACTCGTAGGTGGGTAAACTAGCAATGATTGGTTATTGGTTTGGTTAGCTAACTACTTAGTTGGTCATATCCACTCAACACCACTCAACAGATGCACCCAGGGCTATCAATTATTACCTAAGGGACATTCTCTTTCTCTCTCTCTCTCTCTCTCTCTCTCTCTCTCTCTCTCTCTCTCTCTCTCTCTCTGTGTGTGTGTGTGTGTGTGTGTGTGTGTGTGTGTGTGTGTGTGTGTAGGCCAGAGGGCAATTTCAGGCATCTTCTTCCATCACTTTTTGAGACAGGGTCTTTCAACTGAACCTGGAGCTCACTGGTTTGTTTACATTAACTTTTCAGCAAGCCCCTGGAATCCATTCTAAATAAGGAATTGGCAACTTACCAAAGAAATGACTCCATCTAAGTAGATTAGTGAACAATGAGTTTCATTGGGGCTACTTACAGGAGCACAGGTTGACTAAAAGCATAATTGAAAAGCTCGCCCCAGAATGGGTGACAAGTCACCGAAGCTGCCTCCCAGGAGCTCCCTCTACAACTTTCAGGTAGTTCCACTAAAGAAAGTCACCTCTTCTCAGCAAGTGTTACTGTTTATGTAACATTCAAGAATTGGCCTTGTGAGTCTTATAAGTTTCAGGAGTTTCCTGAGACCTGTGAGTTTTGTTGACTTCCTAAGACTTGTAAGTATCCTTTACTTTCTGGGGATTTATGAGCTCCCTCCAGGGGAAAATGTTTTAATTTAGAGGAAATAACTACACAACTATCCATGTTCTTTTTCTTTCAGAGCCTGTGTCATCTTGGGGGTGATCTTTCTTCTGTCATCTATATGTATAGTGGTCAAAGCCATCCATGACCTTTCAACAAGGCTGCTCCCTGAAGTGGTAAGGTCCTTCTTTCCTAACGTTCTCCCCTGAAGTTCCCACCTTGATTTTTACACAGGTCTGCTGCAGTGGGTGGGTAAGGGAAGGAAGGCCCTTTTAGGGACCAGAAGAACTCACTCTAGGGATACAAATATCACAGCATAGTGAAGTTCCAGGTCAGATGAGACTCCACATACTTGAGCTGGTTCTGCCTTCTGTGTCCTGCTGGCTTTTTGACTAGTTTTAAAGCAAGATGTCTTTCTTTTCATACAAAAAGAATTGTATAGGTGCAGCTGCAATCCCACCTGTTGTCTGAATCCAATGATTATTATAATAAGAAGCATTTCTTTTTTATTTTGCACCTCAATGCAGATGTAACTCTATTTCCATAGGTTTCCTAGCATGACTGATGTCTAGCTATATAAACTAGAAGAAACTTCTGACAGAGATGTTTCTCACTGTTTTGTCCTCTGATGATTACTTTAACTCTTTCTTCCCCTATTCTCTCTGGATATTTTTGTAGCTTCCTATTGGGCAGCCTTCATTGAAGGCAACTGATTTGGTTACTAGGTGATAAAGATGTTGCCTTCATAATTTTTTACATTTGGGTTCATGGCAATGTAAACAAGAAACATTTGCTTGTCAGATATGTTTGGATTTCAGCTTGACCACAGTATACCATTTTACATATGTCAGAATGATTAGAGAGACTGCATTAATCTTTTGGATGACATATTGCACCTGTGCATGTAATGCTTGTATAACTTTGGAAGTGGGACCTTGTGAGTCTTGTAAATTTCAGGAGCTTCCTGAGACTTGTGAGTTTTGTTGGCTTCCTGTACCTTGTAAGTTTCTTTTACTTCCTGAGTCTTAAAGTGCCTTGCTCCAGGAGGGAATGCTTCAATTTGGAGGAAATAGCTATATAACTGTCCACAGTCTGTTTCTTATAGATGCTGTGTCATCTTGAGGGTAATTCTCCTCTGTTTGTGTGTGTGAGAGAGAGAAACAGAGACAGAGAGAGGTAAACAGACACACACAGAGTTAATGAAAACTTAAAGGGATATTCTACTACATTTAGTAGAGGCATCCAAGTGGCTGCTGGTCTTGTTTCTTCCCTCTCTTGAAGCCATCTCTCCCACAATCCATCAGCACTTCAACTGTTCTTTATCAGCAACGTTGCCCTGAAGCTGCTCCTGTGATCTCTCAGGAAGGAAAGGCGGAAACCATGCTAGGAAGGGACCTAGTCATTTTTAGGGGTACAGTTAGCTCGTGAAAACACTATGACCGCTTCCATGCTTGGGCCCCTTCTTCCTAAGGCCTGAGTTGTCTCCCACTATCTGCCCAGCTGCTGCAGGTCTTAGGCCTGTCTATCCTCCTCCCCATCAAACTTTATGTCACATGACCCATTCCGCTAGAATATGAATCTGCTTAACATTGAAGACACCAAGGATGATTATGCATGTCACACTTCGGGTAGGTAACACCTGCATTTTTCAGAGGCTATGAATATACCCGAGCTTGAAGAAGTAGCACTGGCTAGGACTTTTTTAGCACTGTACCAGTTGACACATTTATTTATTAAGATATTAAAGATTAATTTCCAGCAGGCATAATGGCATGGGATGGATGACTTTGCTCACAAGCCTCTATAGAAATACTCCTTGCCTCTCTCTCAATAGCAGAAGCTCTTTGAGCTGTGGGCAGTCGCTCATTACCCCATGGTGCAGTGATCTTAGGTGAGGTGAAGAAGCTCAGCAATTTCAATCCTGCCTCACTCCACCAGTGTTTAAAGATCCACCCCACATCAGGCTTAGAAGGAGAAGGGCCACAGGGTTACATCCAAGATGGGCCCTGATCTTGGAGGACCCAAGGCTGCTGTGGCCTTTTAGCAGTTCTGGGACGAAACTAAAAGTTTATGAATGACATCACTTTGTGGATGTCCTGCACGTGGTTCGTTTTATTTTTAAGTTATTTAGTGTCATGGAAAGTTAACAAGGAGTGTTTGAGCTGCAAAGCAAAGACTGCTGTTTGCCTGAGCAGCACATGGGGCCAGTTAACACTACCAGGGCATAGAAAATTATTTTTAATGCATGGGGGTGGGGTGTGCATGAGGACGTGCACGTGTGTGGACAGCACTAGTGTTGCCCTCAGAAAGGCTGTCCCTCTCCTTTGAGTAAGGGTCTCTTACTGTTCTAGAGCTCACCAATTTGGTTAAAATGGTTGACTGCTGAGCCCCAGGGATCCACCTGTCTGTCTCCCCAGCAGTGCGATTACAAGTGTGAGCCATGAGGCCCAGCTTTTCCTGTGGGGTCTGGGGATTGAACTCATGTCCCCATGCTTGCAAGGAAAGCACTTTACCAACTGCACCATCTCTCCAGCCCAGTTTCTTTCTTAAATTAGTAACAGATTTCCTCATGTTGTGTACCCTCGGTTTTTGCTTGTTATTCCAATACAAGCTCTGCTCCTGTCTTCCTGCACTCATGACCCATTTGTACCCTTTCACCCCTTCCATTTTCATATCATGAGTGTTCTGTTATTCTCCACAGCCTTCTCCCTTAGGGCCTCTTTCTCCTGGCCTCTTGTGACCCCCTTCTAGTTTTCTGACACCACACATACTCACTCCCACATCAATATGCAAATATAAAAAGGAAAAGCCAGGCTCTGCCTACGAGAAAGACCATGAAGTGTTTGTCTTCCTCAGCCTAGGTTACCTCACTTGTTTTCCCCCAGTTCCATCCATCTTCCTGCAAATTTCATGTTTAATGACTAAATAAAATTCTGTCGTGTACGTGGACCACATTTTCATTAGCTCTTCATCTGTTGATGGGCATCTAGGTTGGTTCCATTTCCTGGCTATTGTGAAAAGAGCAGCAATGAACGTGGGTGAGCCAGTGTCTTGTAGTAGGAAGTAGAGTCCTTTGGGTACGTGCCTCAGATTTTTCAGTCAAGTGTACTTCTTTTTCTTTGTTCCGTACCAGGGAAGTTTCTAGAAGCCAGCCAACAATAATCAGCCTCCCAGTTCCTGCCCTGCTGTGACTCAGGATGAGTGTTAATACAGAATGTTTCGTGTAAATTAGATTTGTCAACTCAAATGCCCAGGGAAATCAGGCCTGGGCACAAAAAGGAGAAGTTGGCCAGTTTTGCGGTATCCAGAAAGCATGCGCCTGGTTAAAGGCTCCACCTTCCTTCAGGGTTTCAGGAGAAAAGAGTAGATACTTCTGCTGACACAAAACTAGCAGGACTGGGCAGACAGCTCAGAGGGTAAAAAGCACAAGGACCTGAGCTGAGCTTCAGGATCACTGAAGAGCCAGATGCAACAGTAAGGCCTGCTTGTCACCTCAGCATTGAGGACAGAAAACAGGAGCACCCCGGGGGGCTCTCTGGCTAGCTGTATTGGTGAGTTCGGGTTCAGTGAGAGAACCTGGCTAGACAAGATAAGGTGGAAAGTGACAGGGAAAGACCTGATGTCAGTCTCTGGCACATGCACATGTATGTGTGGAGCACCTGCACACAAACACATATGTAAAACAATGCACATAAGCACATATGTATAACACACACCTATACAGAGACATATATGTGTAACACACACACACATACTCATGTGTCTAACACACACACCTACACACTGCCACATACACCAGTGCACAGACAGACAGACACACACACACACCACAGATGCAGGAACTAATAAAAAGGAAATCGAAAGCCTGGTTTGAGTGAGTGGATAGTTTAACACAGGGTGAAATCTCAGCTGCATTCAGGGACTTTGCCACTTCTTGTGGGGCCTGAGCCAATCAAGGGACAGTGCTCTCAAGTGCTTCAAGGTAATGAACCTCCCTCCCAATCACACCTTAACCCCTCCCCTCAAATCCAAGCTTCTTTGTCACAGCTCAGCTCTATTGGGACAGGAGCAGGCCCAGGGGCTCTGTGTGGCGCCATGGGTAATGCTTGCCTAGCGAGTATGAAAGCCTGGGTTTGAGCCCCAGCACCACACGCACTGTGTCTAGAGGAGCAAATCTGTCACATAACCTGGCACTGGAGAGCTAGAGGTTGGAAGATCGGGAGCTGAAGGTCACCTTCGGCTACATAGTGAGTTTAAGTCCAAACTGTGCAATTCTCAGAGTGAGATTTAGTACAAGAATGTGTCAGTGTGTGTGTGTGTGTGTGTGTGTGTGTGTACATATATGAAGGTATATATGCCAGTGAGACTAGAGGAGGACATTATGTATTCTCTATTGCTCCCCACATTATTCCCTTGAGACTGATTCTCTCTCTGAACCTGGAGTGCACTGTTTTTCATTTAGGCTGGTGGCTAGCAAGCCCTAGAGATCTTCCTGTCCCCACGTCCCCTCCCCTGAAGGGCTCTGGTTATAGGTTATAGCTGGCTTTATATGTAGATTCTGCGATCTGAACTCAGGTCCCTCCTCATATCCACTCCCCAGCTCACAATGGGTCCGTCTTCAGCTAGAAATCCATGTAGCCAGGAGTTACTCAGCTGTGAATTCAGCTGGGTTTGAACCTCCAGAGCGTCACCAGCCCCTTGGGGTTTGTCTGGAAGTGGAACTGAGCCAGCTGGTTCTCGGGTGAGCCGCGAAGCAGGCCGCAGGCCTGTGGGGTTTGTGCGGCCAGGCTGCCTGCATAAAGGGCAGAAGCCTTCTCCCCACCCCTTCCACCACGCCTTTGGTTAATGAGGTAGATTCTGAAAGAGACTTCTCTACAACTCTGCACTGTTCCTAGTCTAGAAGTCGGGCAGGCGTGGGCTGTGCTATGACATAAACCAACATTCCCTCGATCGATTCCAGCAGCTGGCTATTTACTAATTTACAATGCAAAACCAGCATCTAGTGATGGGGATGTGGTTCAGTTGGTAGAATGGCCTTGCCTGGGTTCCACTCCCAGCACTGCCTTGAACTACACGTGGTGGCACAGTCCTGTAGTCCCGGCATTTGGGTGGTGTAGACAGGAGGATCAGAAGTTCAAGGTCATCCTCAGCTACACCGAGAGTTCGAGGGAAGCATGGGCTACATGAGATATTGGCTCTAAATAGACAGATTAATAAATAAATAAAAAGAACGAAAATAACTTCTGAACAAAAATGTGCATCTTCAGAAATCTGGGCCTCTGATTGCCTTACCCACTGCATCTTATTTAATTTTTTTCATTGATATATCTATGTTGTTTAATGCTACGATGGATTGCTTTATTCTTTTCTTCTTTTTATTTTGATCATGAGTTGCTTCTAAAGAGTCACATCCTGTTTTTACTCTGCACCTGCTTTCATGAGGGAGGGCAGGCTGTGTGCCTTCCCTTTCCGTAGGGACACGGGCTCTGAAAGCTGACGCCTAAGATTGCCGGTAGCTGGTGGCAGAGTCCATGTTTGAGCCCCGGTCTCTTTTGCCGGACTGCCTCTAGCTCCTGATTCCATGGGCTTGTGTGTCTTTGCTGCCCACTGGCTTTCAGGGCTTAGCTTTCTGGAACATTTCGCCCCTCCTCCCCTCCCTCCCTCTCTCCCTTCCTTCTTTCCCCCCTCACCTTCTTTCGCCTCGCTTCGCTTCACTCTCCTTCCTCACTCTGTTCCTTCTCCTCCTCCTTTTCCTGCTCCTCACATATGACCCTTGGCACTTGTGCGACTCCTCCCACACAAAAATAAATCAATGTAGCTTTAAAAACTGTAAACTCATCCTTGTCTGGTCACTTCCTGCCTGCCATCTGCTCTGTGTTGACCTTCATCTGCTTCCCTGGTCACTTGCACGGTGGAAACATCCCCACCTTTACCCCTGCTCAGCCTGCCCCTGCCAGTGGGATCTCTTGGGCATGGCTTTAGAGCAGTGGTTCTCGACCCTCCTAATGCTGGGGCTCTTTCGTACAGTTCCTCATGTTGCCGTGACCCCCAGCCATAAAGTTAGCTTCCTTGTTACTTTGTAAGTGTAGTTTTGCTCTTGGTAATGTAAATATCTGTGTTTTTTGATGATCCTAGATGATCCCTATGAAAGAGTCATTTGACCCCCCCAAAGGGGTCGCAATCCCCCCCTCCCCCAGTTGAGAGCTGCTGATATAGAGACAGGAGGCATCTGGCAGACGGAAATGAGAGAATGGCTGTGTCTGAAGGAACCAGCAGGGACACGGGGCTAAAAGAGTGTTTTCCTGGTCTTGCTGTCCACTAAGTGTCTCGTTGACCTCTGCAATGAGGGTCTCATTTGGGGAGGGTATTTCTACAGGTCCCACATGTCTCCAGTGAGGTCTCTGAGGCTCATAGCAATGGTGTTAAAGATGTGAGATTGGAGATTCCAACTGTAAACTGAAGTTCCCAGAAGAGAAGAAAATGCCGCCCGGCAAAGACTCTCCAAGGCTGATTGACTGATTACATGATTGGGCTGAGTTGGAATGTTGCCAGTCTGAAGCCAAATTGTTTGTGGCTGGTTTTAGCCTCTCTTTAATAACTGTCTTTGCCTGCCTCTGTGGCTGACCTACCAACACCCATGCCTGTAATGTGAAAGCCGGAAGGACATGGTAACTTGACCACTCACTTCAACCTAAAACAAGAATGTCATACACAGCATCTGAAACGATCCTTTCTGAGACGTCCCCAATTTTCTGAACCCACCTACCCGATATTCCAGACAATATATTTGAAAACCTCTTGACCTCTGACTTTCTTTATTCCGTTAGTGTAGAATCTCTGGGAGGTAAAGATACTTACCATGCAAGCTCAACAGCCTCAGTCTGATCCCTGGAGTCTGCACAAACTTGGAAAGAAAAAACTGACTCCGCAAAGTTGTCCTCTGACCTCCATATGTGCACTGTGGTATACACACACACACACACACAAGCACACACAAACACAGACACGTACACATACAACACACAAAATATATACACACACGCAAACACACATACAAATTAACTTTTTTTTTTTTTAAAGGTTGCTGGGTCCTGAGGAATAACATCTGAAGTTGACCTTTGACCTGTAATGCTCTCTCTCTCTCTCTCTCTCTCTCTCTCTCTCTCTCTCTCTCACACACACACACACACACACACACACATACAAGAATACACAGTCACAGAATTTGTCAATGTTGATCGAAACGTGTACTTGAAACACAGGGGCTGTGCTTAGCCACAAGTGGCCTCCTGTTGTGAGGCCAGCCAGGAGCCCACTGAGATCTACCTAGGACAAACGAGTTGCCATGAAGGCAGGGTTTGCTCTCCAAGTGGTGACCCAGACACTCTGCTGACGATACTGTTTGTTTACCTGCACTATAAATAGATGGTGTGGAAGACAATGTGTTTGATTAGATGGGAAAGCTAAACAGGGAGCTAAATATAGCAGCAGTCCCCAGAGGAACTGTGTCAGAAACACATGTGACCTCATGGCACATCCCATGAAGGACCCTGGCAGCTTGGGTGCCCGAGTGTTCATCTGCATCAGCTTCTGAGGTGTGAGCAGGTAGTCCTCTTGCTCTCCTGACTGTCAGCTCTGGTTTCCTGGGAGACTCAGGAGTCTCCAATGGGTCTCTTTCCTGGCTCGGGGAATCTTTGTTTTTAATGAGTTTGATGTATCTGTGAGCATCCCGCCATGTTGCTTCTGCTATAATAGGTATCGTTGTGTTTTCTTCCTCAGAAACAGTGCTCTTTAGCTTGATGCCTCATTAGACCTTCGGGGCATTTACACAGTGGGTGGAGGCATTGGACCTGCCACCATCTTACAACAAAGACATTCTTGGCTAAAGGGAGAGAGCCGCCGACTGGACGGTGATGTGAATACACAGTCTCAGAGGCAGTGAGTGGACCCACGTTTCCTGACAACTGAGCAGAGGCTCTCCCTGAGGACTGAGGGTTGCAAAGTCGGTCTCCACAGGGAGCTTCTAAAGATGGATGAGTGGGACAAACGCAGTCCGAAGACCCCAGCCCCACTTAAGACTCAGTCAATTCCAAGTCTAGGACCAATCCCCAATTTTTAATGATTGGAAACAACCCCTACCCCGCCCCAGCAGCTTTGGAGATTTTTAACTTGATTAGCATCAGGAAGACCCATCTTCTGGGACTGCCGTAACAAAAAAGGAAGGAGACAGGTTCATTTCTCTCCTGATGCTGGCCGCCCTGCCCCCTCCTATCCAAGGCAAATCTGTGTATTTAAGGGTGCTGATGATGTGGGTTGAGCTCGTGCCTAGCGTGTATCAGGTCCCGGGTTCCATCCCTGCAGCTCCCCCGCCCCCGGTTCCTACGGAGACGTTCACAGATACACATAAATAAATGAAACAAGTCTTAGAAAACAAAAACAAAGAAAACAGAGCAGAACAGTGCTTCACTATTCCAATAGATCTTCCCTTGGGCAACCCTAATCTCTTGAAATTTGTTTTTCTAACTAACTAACTAACTTAGTTCATGCTTGTTTCTCTATGAGGTTATCATTTGGAGAAAGGAACAAACATGATTTCAAAAGCCGTTTGGTGCTGTAGTATAAATAGTATAAATCCCCACTTTGCTTCCCTACACATAGGATGAGCCCTCGGCCGTGGGACCTTTCTGCATTTGGGACTGTTGTTTAGCCAGTGGTGAGACTCATACTGAATGCTTGTTTTATTTCTTAAGATCACACTAGAATGCCTGTTTATACGGTGCACACAGTAAGTCCTAGCACAGCAAAGCAGTGGAAAGGGCGTTCTTGTAGAAATGAGAGCCCGTACTGTAAACTTCTTGTGCTCGGTCCTCATGTCACGTGAGAAGTGCTATTTTCTTTAGAATATTCCACCTATGGCCAAAAAATGAGTATTTGCTCACAAAGCTGCACATCATGTAACCACATTGTTGGGGGAACATTGGATATTTTTCTGGGATATAGGTTTGTGGACGCTGGGTTGCCGGAGAGCCTGTCATGTCCCCCCCACCCCCAGCTTCCCCCTCTCCCCCAAAATGAGCTCTTTGACCATCTCAGACCAAGATGGTTGAAGATAGGCTCTTTCCCCTAAAAAATTTTCCAAGGAGAGACAAAAAGGAAACTGGAGTGACTGTGGGAGCTAGACCCCACTCCTGTGTGTGTGCGCGAGTGTGCTAAGAGCTGCAGGCCTCCACAGTCTTCCTCAGTGACGGCAGCTGTGTCCTGAGTTCTGCCTGCCACCAGCTGTCTGCCTTTACCGACTCTGTCTTCATTAGCAATTCTCAAACACTACTAGCCCCAGTCTAGGTGTATTTTAATGACTTTCAGGTAGCCCAGGCTGGCCTTGAACTCCTTAGGTAGATAAAGATAACCTCTTTCCTCTACTTCCCTAGTGCCGAGATTACAAGCGTGTGCCACCATGCATGGTCAATGCTCTTCTGGGCACTGAACTCAGGACTCTTTGCCAGGCAAACACTCTATTAACCGAGCTACATCTCCAACCAGGTTTCAATGATACCCATGTCCCCAAAACAGCCTGTCCTCATGCTGATGTGTGAAGTAACTGTTAGCACACTGCAGTAGAATTCTGGAACTTTTTTGGTTGTTATTTGTGGTGGTTATTTCCCATATCTTGGAGTTTACACAAAGAGAGAGAGGCAGCGAGTGAACCATAAGGCCTTTGGGAACTCGGACTTGCTGCCTCCCCAGGAAGAACTGAGTGCTTGTTGACTTAACAAAATCAGGTATGTCCAAGGCTGGTCCAGGTTAGGCTAGTACTGCAGTTAGGAAGATTAACAACCAATGGGATCTTGTCTTTCAAGGAATCAGGAAAGTTGCCAGGGAGCCCTTGGGGGACTCTTCAATGTCCATGGAGAAGCACAATAGACTCACAAAGAAGAGTGTCTCAGACTGCTCCTCACATTCAATGAGTAGGTTTGGGGATAGCTAGATAAGCTGTATGTACACTCGTTTTTCCTTTGGGGTCTCAGCTACTAGTATTTATCCAGTTGTTACTATGAGTACATGGGCGTGTCTGAGTGAACGTGTACCACGTGAGCACAATCCAGAAGAGCGCGTCGCATCCCCTGGAGCTGGAGTTACAGGTGGTTGGGAGTCTTTCAGTGTATGTGCTCAGAACTGAATTCAGGGCCTCCGGTGAGCAACAAGCACTCTTAGCTGCTGAGTTAGCCAGCCAGCTCCAGCTAATAGCATTTAATATTTTTCTTTCTGTTTTGTTTTCAAATGACAAGAGCCATGAAATGCTCACCTGTGGGAAGAGCTGGCCGAGGTAATTTGCACAGAGGCCCATTTTCTGCTTTCCACTTTTCCTCTTCTGGGTCTCCTAGGTATGTGGTGGTATTAGTTTCTGAGAGACAACCCAGATTCTTAACCATAACTCTTGGGGGACCAGCTCAATTGCAGGCTGCGAGGATGAATGTGTGGTGGTGTGACGCTCCAGTGACCTCAACCTTCCGGTGAAATCTGCTAGCTGTGGTGTGGAATATGTGCATATGTGACTGTCAGTCACCCAGCAAACTCACTGCAGTTGGTTGAAGGCCCTAAAGACTGAGCCCAGGTCTCCCTGAGGAAAGAGGGGTCATTCCGGCTATGGGCATTAGCATCTGCTCTGACCACCCCGCTGCTTGGCCTTGTGGGCTTCTAACTACAGACGCACCACAACCACCTCAGCTGATGCCTCTCAGTAGCTATCTGCCGTTAGCTGACTTTCTCAGGCTGGACTCTGACTGAGACAGCCGGAATTACTATCCTGAAGTATTCTCCTTAAATGTCTAAGATGAGAGCTGGGGAGTGCCTCACTATGGTAGCCCAGGGCGGACTGGAATATATAATTCTTCTGCTCAACCTTTCAAAGGCTGAGATTATGGGTGTGGGCCACCAGGATGGGCTTATTACTTGTTTTTACACACACACACACACACACACACACACACACACACACCCTAAATTGTTTTACAAGGCTCATTATTTAAAAAACAGAACAACTCACCTCTTCCCTAGAGACAACATTTATAATTTTTAGACATCTCCACATCACTTTCATATTTTATTTTAGTTTTTTATTATTAGAGTATACTTAAAAATATTAATTGTATGTCAGTATAATTGGTTTTCTTTGTTAGCTCACTCTAGAAACTCCCTCACAAACATGTTCAGAGGTGTGTCTCCCAGGTGATTCCAGAGCTCAGCAAACAGACCATCAAGATTAACCATCTCAGGTTCTGTAATGTCATGTTTTTAGGAACCCCAGAGGAACCTCTTCCTTTAAATGTCATGATCATCAGGGGAGGAGGGTGAAGCCAGGTAGTCACCAGGGAAGGAAAGCATGGACCCAGCCAGGTGGCTCGTTTCTGCAACCATGGCAACACACAGATATTGGAATACTCGGTTTCAGAGATTCAAATTCTCATATGAGAAAGCAGCAATGTGTCTGATGCCTCATTTAGCAGAAGCCAGGATGCACCAGGGAGTGTCAGCCAGCCTCTCAGAATGTCCCACTGGACCCCTGGACAATTATAGCACCTTTGCTGGCAAGGCTGTGGCTTCCTTCGAGGGTTCCTGTGACCCTCACATCCACCTCAGTTCCGTGAACCCCAGGAAGCTGGCACCTACTCTGCTCACTACCTGGCAGACCCTCACCTGTCAGTTTGTTGGGGCTGGGGTGGCCCAGTCTGTTTCAAGCCCCTGGTAACCCCAAGTGCTCCCTGTTTATCTAACCACCATCCAAGCACCAGTGTTCGACATCCTGACTTCTGAATGGCCTGATGATGCTAACTTACAAATTCCCAAGCCTTCCAACGAGAACACAGGGTAATTTGTCAATATGATTTAATCACCGGGAGAAGTGAGGCTTGTGCTTGATGCAATTTCCCCACATCTGAGGGGGCGGGGGAGGGTGGTGACGAAAAGTTCTGAAGATGAGAGTGACTGTGTTAATTTCACCTGGGGCCGTAAATCGATTCTCATGCATTATTCAGTAGGCACTAGCATTGCCCCGGTGGTGCTCTGACAACATACAGTGTCAGAATGGTTTGAAATCTGTCCTCATTAGAAAGGCAAAGGACGCCTTTTTGCAGGCATAAGCAGGCGAGCCTCCAGAGTCCTCTCTTACCTCCTCATTGCCTATGATCAGGAAAGTGGGGGTCAACAAGGGAAGGGTGGATTGGCTTTGCAGATCCGGCCTCTGTCTGACATTAGCAGTGACAGTTCATCGTGTCCTGGACTTGCAACTGTTACTGCCACCTCCTATAAAGAATAAACCACGCATAGGAGGTGACAACTGGCACACACTATTGAAAAAATTTCATTTTGACACAAGGTTTTCCTGTGAGCAATGGCATGAATACAAATGCTCTGAGATGCATCTGTCTCGGGAAGATGGGAGTGGTGCCTGGGAGGCCAGAGAAACTCGGTCACACAGTATTAGAAACTGCAGCAGGCAGGTGTCGTGTCCTGCAGACCATGGGACAACAGTGCCCCGGGATAGCTGTGAATGTGGCCCAACACAAAACTCTGACATATAGTGTTGAACATTGGCCGTCCTTGACTATGTATGGAAACATGTGAACGAAGATGAGACTCATGGAGAAGATGCGATCAGATGTCCTTACTCTGTGCTGATAGGCGGGATATAGGATGAGCGTGGCATGGTGAGAGAGGGTGAAGTTCCATGTTATACATCAAATTGGGTGGAGTTGCGTGGTGATATCCTGACGGCCAAGATCATTAGCCCAACTAAGAGCCTGTTGTCACTCCTGTAGGAGGCGGTACAGACAAACCTCCACCTCTGCTCTTCGCTCTCTGATGTTTGCTTCTGGTCTACTAAATAAGGGGACAGCGTTAGACCCCATGAAAGTTAATCTTGGTTGTCAGATTGATTGCATCTGGAATTGATCTTTGGGCAGGACTTTGAGGGATTCTCCAGGAAGGGTTAATTGAGACGGAAGACCCTCTCTCGGAATGGGCGGTTGCCTCCTTGCCTTCCCTTGTTGCTGTCAGGTGCATTTATCCCATTGTCACTGCTGTCACTGTCCTTCCCCACTATCAGAACCCAGCTTCTTCAGCGTCCCAAAGTAGGACCGAAGACTGGCCACTCTTAAGAGTCCTCCAGGCCTTCAGCACCAGATTGGGACTGTGGAGGTGTGTACTGAGCAGCTGCTGGGTTCTCAGTCTTACATGTGAAAATCAGGTGCATATGGCCATTGATGGCCTGGCCACTACCAATTTAATTTATATGTGTGTGTATATGTATATGTAATGTATATGTGTGCATATATACATATGTGTATGTAATGTATGTGTGTATATATATGTGTGTATATGTATAATCATTTCTCTTCCTCTAGAGAACTCTAATATAGACCCTATCCGCCGATCTCCTGTTTGTTAGCTCCTTGTAGTAACAATTTTTCCACTGGGAACCTAAATGGAAAAAATGCTTTACGCATGAGGAGCCTGGGTGAAATTACAAAAACAAAAAATAAGACAAAACAAAAATGTAAAAAAAAAATCAAAACCCATTTTGTGGCAAGAGCTGAGACCAGTAGAATAAGTGTCAGGGCCACACAAGACAAGGGACTGAAACCTGCAACCTCGTGCAGGAATCTCAAAACCACACTGATAAAAGAATTCAGAGCCAGGCAGTGGTGGTGCACAGCTCTCGGGAGGCAGAGGCAGGTGGAGCTCTGTGAGTTCGAGGTCAGCCTGGTCTACAGGGCAAGTTCCAGGATAGCCAGGGTTACACAAAGAAACCCTGTCTTGAAAAATCAAAAAGAAAAAGAAAAAATAATTCAGATTGAAACATGCATACTCTGTGGCCAACTATAGAAAATCCAAGAACAGGAGAAATTAATACATAGGCTTGAAATAATAAAGTAATTATAGGGGACTGAGTTGGGGACATGAGGGAACTTTCTGGGTGTTTTGGTGGGGCTTATTTGTATTTTACCACTGACACAATCAGATTCAATCTCCAAAATCTTTATATTAAAATGTTTTGTTATATTTTGATTTATTTAGTGCAGGGTAGGGTATGTGTGCAACAGAGAGAGTGTGGAGTTCAGGAATGTCTTGAGGGGGTCCTCTCTTCTTATGGGTCTGGAATTGAATTCAGAGAGGGTCAGACTTGGCACCAAGTACCTTTACCTGCTAAGCCAACTTGCAAGCCCTGCAATCTTTGTATTTATAGTATGTTAATTATACCTCAATAAGAAACATACACGATGGCACATACTGGCAATCCTAGCACAAATAATCCCAGGGATAGAAGCAGAAGGATTGGAGTCCAAGGTCACTTCTTGCTTTACAGTGAATTTGAGGCTAGCCTGAGCTACATGAGCCTTGTCTCAGAACTATAAAAATAAAATAAAATGAATAATAATGTTTAAAATCCTTAAGTCATTAGGTCCATTTGGGAAGGATATTATCAGTCATGGCAATCTTAGCCCTGTGACTTGCTGCTCAAAGCCATAGATCCTGTCTGGCCAATTTTTGTCCATTTACCTGCTGTCATCCCTGTCTTGTACCTGTCCACAATACTCACTAACAGCTCTCTGCTCCAAGTCAAGTTCAAAGGGGAAAATCCAAGTGTTTCTAAGAAGTACTGTCCAGTAAAACCTCCAGGGGTGTGGTGTGTATGTGTGTGGTGTGTGTGTGTGTATGTAGTGGTGTGTGCATGTGTTGTGTGTGGTATGTGTGCGTGGTGTGTGTGATATGGTATGGTGTGTGGTATGTGAGTGTGATGTGGTATGTGTGTGTGGTGTGTATGTGGTATGGATGTGGTGTGGTGTGTGTGTGTGCTGCACAGATGTTCAGCAATACTTTTGTGGAGTGACAGCCGATAGCCACATTAGACATGTG
This sequence comes from Ondatra zibethicus, assembly GCA_004026605.1. Classification (NCBI taxonomy): domain Eukaryota; kingdom Metazoa; phylum Chordata; class Mammalia; order Rodentia; family Cricetidae; genus Ondatra; species Ondatra zibethicus. Next base: position 308,745 of record PVIU01000416.1, on the reverse strand, counting down.
CATTGTGGCTAGGCGTTGAAGAGATGGGTTTGCAATTTCATTCATTTTTAATTCAAGTTTATTTTCAATGTAAACCAATATGTTTGAGAAATTATTATAAAAAAACATAACTTCAGGGAAGCCGATCATGGTAATTCATGCCTGCAGTCCCAATATGTAAGAGACCAAAGCAGGGTGATCTTCATGAATTACAAGCTAGCCTGGGCTACATGGTGAGTTCTTGGCCAACCTGAGCTATAGTGTGATTTCCAGGCCAGCCTGGGCTACACTCTGAGACCCTATATTGTTTACTTTTCTTGTTGTGACAACACATCTTATAAGAAGCAGCTTAAGGAAGGAAGGGCTTCTTTTGGCTCACAGTTCAAGAGGAACGCAGACCACCACAGTGGTGAAGGCGTGGTGGCAGGAGTGTGAGATGACTGGTCACATTGTGGCTACAGTTGGGAAGCAGAGTGAAGACAGAAAAGTGGAACCATGCCAAAAAGCCTGAAGGCCTCCCCCTCCCTGGTGACCCATTTCCTCCAGCAAGGACTGGTGTCAAAGATTCCACAGTGTCCCAAACAGCACCACCAGCCAGGGAACAACATGCTCAAATACATGACCCTATGGGGGACATTTCCACTTGACAGCAAAACTGTCTGCAGATAAGAAGGATTGCATTCAGGACCACTGAGGAGGTGATGTTTTCAGAGAGAAAGGGGGATGATGGAAGGGCATGAAGACATACCGAGCTTCCAGGCAGGCAGGAAAGCCTAAGCAAAGACTGGGGATAGGAACACACAGTATCCATACTGAGGGACCAGAAGGAGGTCAGCATGACTCCGGCAGAATTAAAATAGCAGGTGAAGGCCGAGGGGTCAGCTCCATCCGGTAGCTTTGGCTGGCCTTGGATCTTCTGTCTGTTGTGGAATTCTGTCTCATGGGGACTTTGATTTACCAGCCCACATGCTGTCAGCTGGAGCAACACTGGGGCCTGGGATCTTCCAGGAGAAAAACTCACTGGAGAACCTGGTCTGGCTGACAGGGTCCTTAACCTACCACACAATGACAGATGTCACACGTCAGCACTAGAATCCTCACCTAGCTCAGGTTTTATCAGCTCCTCTCTAATTGCCTTTGAGCCAAAAAAAAAAAAAAAAAAAAAAGAGCTGTAATTTTCTCCACCTTCCAGTCTGGGCTGAAAGAATCGAAGGGGTGGGTAGCCTTTGTTAGACTGTAAGAGAGGGCCAGCAGATGTGAACTCAGAGTACAGGTCTTTGCCAATGGGTTGAGGTCACCCCCACTCCACCCCTGCTATCCAAGCCTGTTTCCTTACTGCAGTGTGAAGTGGCTTCTCCCTAAGGCTGGGTCCAACTCTGCTGCTGGGTGAGGTCATGGATTCTTCTTGACAGCAGGAGGGAGGGCTCTCTCCTCTGGTGTGGTCACATATGGAACTCAGATTGTGTCCCTGATTTGTTCTGCTAGGTGAGATGGGGTTAATCTTGACATAGACCGGAGTGTAGAATTCGAAATTTTGTATGTATGTGTTTGTGCGCATGTTTGTGTGTGTGCGGGTATATGTCTGTGGTGTGTGCCTTTGTGTGTATACAGGTGGAAGATGGGACAACTGTCTACCTTATTTTTTGAGACAGAGTTTCTCACGGAACCTGTAACTCACCCATTAGGCTAGGCTGTTTGGTCCATGAGTCCTAGAGACCCACCTGTCTCCATCCACTTCCTTGGCACTGGGATTATGAGGGCATACCACAATGCCCAGCTTTTTCATGTGGATTCTGAGGGTGGAAACCAGGTCCTCCTGCTTGCAAGGGAACACACCAAAGACTGAGCTACCACCTAGCCAAAACATGCTTTCAGCATCTAGAATCTGCCAATTTCTTGGATTCCTCTACCAGCTGTTTGTCCTGCCAAGCTAAGGTGTTGTTTTTCACACTTTGAGACCAACGAAGTTGGAAAATTAGAGTCTGTCCATTATTAACTCTTCACAGAGACATGCCACTCACGTGGACTGATCAACAGTCACTGTCACATGCAATCTGAAAGGCAAGAGGCATTTGAGGGCCGATGAGGTGGCTTCTTGTAAGACGTCCTTCAGCATGGGTCGGGCACTGCCCTAGTTTGATTTCTGTTGCTCTGATAAAACACCTTGACCAAAAGTAACTTAGGGGAGAAAGGGTCTATTGGTTTGTCATTCTAGGTCACATCACAGTCCACCACTGAGGGAAGTCAAGAGAGGAATTCAAGCAGGAATCATGGAAGAAGGCTCTCTTGGTTATCTTGCTTCTTTCTCTCCCCCTCCATCTCCATCTCTTTCTCTTTCCTGTCTCCCTACCCATGAACACACACACACACACACACACACACACACACACACACACACACACACACACACACACACACACTTGATCTGGGCATTTTCTCAGTTGAGGTTCCCTCTTGTGGCTCTAGGTTGTATCAAGTTGACAGTAAAAATTGAATACGCACAGAGGCTAGAGAAACGGTTTGGTGGTTGATAGCACGGACCGCTTCCAGAGGACCTGGATTCAGTCCCTTGCACCCGTGTAGTGACTTACAACTATCTACAACTCCAGTTCCAGGGGATCCAATGCCTTCTCCGGCCCCCACAGACACTAGGCACAGACATATATATGCATAGAGCAAAACCAAACCAAACCAAAACCAAAACAACAAACAGTTGAAGGGCACAGACACTATCTCAGACCATTTGGGCCACTACCACAAAGTACCATGGACTAGGGTTCAGTCTACAAGCAATGCTTGCTTCTTATAGTCCTGGTGGTGGGGAAGGCAAGACACTAGCAGACAGGTGTTATCTTCCTGCCTTGTCCCCACTCAAGGGAGTTTTCTGAGGTCTCTTCATAAGAGGGTTACTACTCCTGTATGTGGTGGTAATACTGGTTGTCACTTTGGCAGTATCAACAACAGTGGTTCTCAACTTTCCTAATGCTGTGGCCACTTAACACAGTTCTTCATGCTGTGGTGATCCCCAACCATAAAATTTCCTTGCTTCTTCATAATTATAATGTTGCTGTTGTTATGAATCATAATGCAAATATCTGTTTTCCGATGGTCTTAGGTGACCCCTGTGAAAGGGTCATTCAACCCCAAAGGAGTCATGACCCACAGGTTGAGAACCACTGATCTAGAATCCAATTGGAGACAAGCTTCCAGGCATGCCTGTGACAGATTACTTAGATTTTTTTTTTGCCCTTCGTGAGGGATTCTCATGACCAGACTCCTCTTTCTGTGGCAGACCATTGATGGACCCACTCCTGTGCAGGTGATGACAGCTCCTCAGAGTGCTGTGTGGGTCCTTACTATAGAGTCTCAGCCTGTGACCAAACATCCTAGGTGCCTTACCAACAATGGAGATTTACTACTCACGCTTCTGGGATTAGAAATCCAAGGATCATGGTACCGAGCTAAAGCTTTGACATCTTGTGAGGACTTGCTTCCTGGTTCAAAGATGGCTGACTTTTCTGTGTTCTCATGTGGACAAGTATTAAAAGGTGACAATTCTGCAAGATGGATTGTTTGAAAATAATTATAAATTTGAAAATGTTTTAGCTCAGTGTTTCGTGTATGTAGATGTAGGCTTGTATGTGTATGCATTCATATGTGTACAAGTGTACGTGTGTGTGTGTGTCAGTGTGTGTGTGTGTCAATGGTCTGGGCCTGTTGATTAGATCAATCTTTCTGGCCAGTGAGCCCCAGGGATCCAGTTGTCTGTGCCTCTCCAGGTCTGGGATTGCATCATACCTGACTTGTTTTATGTTGGTTCTGGAGATCAAACTCAGACCATCCACTTGAGGGGATAACACTTCACCAACTGAGACACCCCCCCCCACCTGTGGACACTTCAGATCCATGAAGAATCTATGTGCAGAGGGTTCATTTCCTCCATCCAGTGTCCCCATGTTATCCTCATAACCCCAGTATGTCCTCCCCACGATGGGCTCATAACACTATAGACAAAGTTATGAATGCAGTTTTAATTTCCTAGTTTTTCCACTGATGCGTCTAGTCCCTGAACCTACCCTCAAATGCCATGCTAGATTTAATTACCAAACCTCCCAGTGTTCAGTCAGTGACAGGTTCCAGATGTACCTTTGATACATGAGGAATGAAGGTCAGGTGTTTTCTAAGCGATGTTTTAGTTTAGGATTGCTTGATAGTCTTCGCATTAAATGGAGGCCATGGATTTGGGGCGAGTCACGATAGAGGCACAGTCCCATCCTCTCATAGGATATGTGGCATCACAGCTTAAGTCAGCCTCAGTCACTCGGCTGGCTGGAGTCTGGTGGGTTTAAGCCCCCTAGTGCTACCATTCCCCCATTTCTTTCATTTTTATTACATTTTAAACACTGTGTGTGTGCACACACGCGCACTCCAGTGTGCATGTATACTTGCCACAGCATGGGTGGAGGACCACGGACAACTTGGGCAGTCGGTTCTCTCCTTTTGCCACTTGGGCCCCAGGGATTGAGCTTCTGCCAGCAGGCCCGGCAGCAAGCATCTTCATCCACCGAGCCATCTCAGCTGCCTCCGTTTCCCTTCCCTTTGTTGGAACTGCTAGTTTTGAGGCTGTAAGTCCAGCCCAGGTTCAAGGAGAGCTGGTTATCCTGGGGTAGTTGGTCTTCCTAGGAGAAAGAGTAGATAAGAATTTGTGAGCACATACAGTCAGAGCTGCTGCTGTCAATGGTTGTACAGAAACCCCAAGTCCAGAAAGTGATTATTTTTTAAAATGATGTAGTTTAGTTTCAATCCTGGCAAGGCAAGCTGTCTCCTTTGTACCTGCGTCTGTCACTAGGATAGCAATTTTATTAATAAACTGCGTAAGGATGATCCTATTTCTCTCTAAATATCTGCTACCGTGTTGAATTTCTGCTGGCAGTTGCATTTTAATCTGGGAGAACCTGGAGGCTGTGTCTCAGGGGAGCAACGCGTGGGAGCTCAAAAGGGATCTCAAGGGGCCTGATGTCAGGAGATAGCAATGAAGATGCCAGCCTTGAACATGTGACTCACCCGTTTGCTTGCAAACGTTAATGCAGCACCTACAGGAAGTGTGAAAATCACGTCAACAGTGGACTATTTTTAGGCACCATTTTTTCCCACCTTGAAGATTATCTTTGAAATCTCAATTGTGTGAATGAAAAAAAACCACATAGGGTTTTAAGTATCTCTAGATAGAAATGATCCTGTGGCTAAACCAGTTTGTTCTGTGAGAAAGGGTTCTTGGGCAGTAACATGGGCCCCAAATTCTCAATTGCCTGCTTTGTGAATTACCTAGAGAATACTACTTAGACATCATTCTTAGCATTATAACCAATCCTGTTGACAATCAATGATTGCTGTGTGTTCTAGCAGAATAGCAAGAAGGGGGAATACATAATGGCTTTGTAAATATTAGTCTGGCTATTTTTAATAATCTTTTCTCAACTCCAGGCATACAGGTGACCACCTGCAGTATGCTGCCACCTGGCGGCAGTGTGTCTGACCGATCCCTTATACTTTACACAACACTAGTGGGGAAGGTGATTGCTCTGGCAAGAGATGACTTGTGAAAATCTGGAATGTTCTCTTCTAGGATGACTTCCTGTTCAGTGTCTCCATTTTAAGTGGGATCCTCTGCAGCGTCCTGGCTGTGTTGAAGTTTATGCTGGGGAAGGTCTTGACAAGCAGAGCTCTCATCACGGACGGTGAGTAATGCAGGCGTTTCTTGTCTGAGGGCTGAGCTCTGAGCCAGGGCAGGTGCATCTGGATGCTGGTAGAGTTCTTGCAAGAGAACTCGGCAACTCGGGGATCCATTTGCCACCAGCCCTATTCCCCAAACTTCTTACATTGTGATTCTTGGAGCTCTCACGCCAAAGCAGGCATCTACCACCCTAAGTTTAATCATATAAAACAGAGCAGAAATGGCTGGGTTTCTTTTTTCTTTTGTTGGTTTTTCAAGACAGGGTTTCTCTGTAGCTTTGGAGCCTGTCCTGGAACTAGCTCTTGTAGACCAGGCTGGTCTCGAAATCACAGAGATCCGCCCGCCTCTGCCTCCCCAGTGCTGGGATTAAAGGCGTGCGCCACCACCGCCCGGCATGACTGGGTTTCTTTTGGTTTCCTGAGATAGGGTCTCGTATGGAGCTCAGGCTGCCCTTGGACTTTCCTTTCTCCTATTTAGCCTCCCATGTATGGGGATTACAGGTGTGTGCCACTGTACCTGGCCTTTTATTTTCTTAAGGAAAGAAATAGAGCTAGGGACATAAGCAGTTTATAGAGTTACAAGGTTTGGAGGTTCGAGCCACAGTAGGTTATCGTCTGGGTGTAGTGGTGCACACCTGCCATCCAGCACTAGAGACGTGGAGGCAGGGGGACCATAAGTTCAAGGTTACTCTTGGCTTCATAGTAAGTTCAAGGCCAGCATAGGCTACGTGAGACCTTGCCTCAAAAAGCAAACAAGACATCAGTCAAATTTATTTAAACGGAAAGGATTGTAGGCTGAGACCGCCTTTCTCTGAGGAATATATCTGTGGCCCAGGTTCTTAAAGCAGAAGAAAGCAGAGCCTGGTGGGGCCTTGGTCTCTCTAAGCTGTGGATTCTGTGTCTCCCCCATCTGTGTTTCACCACCTGGTGCCTGGGGGTGGGGTGGGCCCCAGAGTAGTCAGAACAGCCTGCTAAGCTCCTAGGATGGGGACAGCACAGGCAATCCCACGGTCATTTCCAAGGTAGACCTATCAGTTCCCAGGCTCTGCTGGCTTGTACAAGCCTGGTGTCTGTATGCCTTCTGCGGCCTTGTGGGATCGAACCCCCAAGCCCACCTCCCCTGCCATGAAGCCTGGCGCCTGAGCAAGGACTCAGCGGTCAGAGCCACCCCCCAGCCCTGTCCATGATCACAAAGACCACCTATGGCTGTGACAAAACACCCCAACCAATCCAACTTGGGGGGGGGGAAGAGTTTATTTGGCTCATACTCCCAGGTCCCATCCCATCATTTCAGGTAATCAAGAAGGGGATTTGAAGGACTTCATCACACCCACAGTCAAGGGCAGAGAGAATGAGCGTGTGCTTGCTTGTGAGTGATGGGCTAGCTTTTCCACTCCTCTATGGTCCAGCGCCCAAATTCAGGGGCCGGTGCTGCCCCCTTCAGGCATTATTCCCACAGCAATTAAGTTAACAGGGACAATTCTCCACAAACCCACAGGCCAACCTGACCTTGACAGTCCCTCATTGAGACTCTCTCGCCCCTTGATGCTTGGCTGTGTTAAGTTGACAACGACCATCGTTAGAGCATAACCTCATCTCTCTGCACTGATGGGCCTCACACCTGTGTGAGTGGTTTTCCCTTAACCTCAGAGCTGTTCCATACTCAGATCTGTGCTTAGGCTTCACTGAACTTCCAACTTCCCACTACTGTACTGAGTACCTTGCTGTGTTGCACATACATGGAGAGGCCAAAGGACAGTTGTGGTCGTTGTCCTCAGTCACTGTCCTCCTTGGCTTGTGAGACATAGTCTCTCATCAAATAAACTAGACAGGCTGGTTAGTGAGCCCCCGGAATCCACCTCTCTCTCCCTCCCCAGAGCTGGGATTACACACGCATGCCTCTGCTCTTTGGTTTGTTTTGTGCCTGGCTCTTTGGTTTTGTTTGTTTTATATCGATTCCGCAGAATGGAACTCTAGTCTCCATTTACGGACCTAGCTATCTCCTCTGCTCCCTCTGAGTTTGATTTTCTACCTAAGCGGATGTGTTCATCATGCTCAAACTGAAGGGGAAACTCCAAAGAAAAGTCAGTAGGTGGAACAAAAGTATTGGTTCTCAAGCAGATGACTTCTGATTGGCTTCCTCCAGGAAGAGGGCTTCCTACCAGCTGGAAAGGGGCTCTGAAAGTTAGTGGGGGCAGATCCCAGGGAATAACTGTTCCTGGGCAGTGTGGCTATTTTATCCAATATTTAAGTAGTTGGGAGACAATGACTAATGCATTCTGAAAGGCCTTCCGGGTGTCTTGAGTGGGGAGCAGGAGGGAGGGAGGTGGCCACTGAAGTGGGGACAGGGTTCTGGGGAGGCAAGGAGGTGGCCACAAGGAATGGCAAGAGAGGATGACTCACCATGAGTAATGGCAGTAGACCCCTGCTCCTACAAGTGGGTGTCTCTGGCAGATGGAGCTATAATAATTACAGCCATCTCCTCATTGTGCAGTTCAGAATCTGGGTTCCAGTTGTTCATTGATTAGGCTTAAGGAGCTACCTGCAACCCTTTCCTCTCTCTTTGGAAGTAGAGTGGGGTCAGGGTTGAGGATCCCTGGCTATCCTTATTGTTGGGGGTCCATTTGTCAGTTATGAGAAGACAGTATACTGCTCCATTCTGCCGCCCTCAGTAGCCTGAGGAGTTCTCTTAGATGTTTAGGGACTTTAGTCCCAGCCACTTGGGATTGATGGCTTTGATGCTGAAAAGAATTTCAGAAGTAGCTGGTGTAGTAAAGTGGAGTTGGTTGGCTTATTAAAGGTATTTTAATATAGGCTTCCATGAAGGTGCTCAGAAGACAGTAGACACAGCCACATGGGGGAGTGTGCCTCTCAGGGGAGAATACGGAAAGTAAGATGTACCCCAGTGTGGGTGTGAACTCCTCAGGGCACAGTAAATGATTAGCTAACATAGCATTGGCCATTTAGACCCTTCTGGTGTCTCTTAAGTTCCATCTCAAAGGTTGCTAAGCACACACACACACACACACACACACACACACACACACACACACACTTTCCTTCTCTTTTCCAACCTTCTGGAGATGCCTTGGATAGGACAGTATCTTAATAAGGGGAAGCTAGGAGCCATGAGGTGACGCAGAGGGTTAGCACATGCCCTTTCCCTGAAATGGGCTTTCTGGTGAGATTCCCAGAAAATTCCAGCCTTGTGGCTAAGAAGGGAGAGAAACCTTAAGTAGCTGCTAATTACCAGGAGATTCTTGCTTCTCTGCTGGTGAGTGGCCTTAGTCAGATGCCTGGCAAGGGGCTTCTTTCTCTTTTTGTGCCCACCCCAAACTTTTTCTACATTTCTATCTTGCCTCACTTTGATGCATGCCCTGCGGCTGTTCCTCTGGTTGAGGCTGAGCCAAGAATCTTTCCTCCCAACAGAGACCAGAAGTGACATTCTAGAACCCTTATCCTATGAGCTAGACAGCCCCTGACTTGTTCCCAGCCAGGTCCTTGGTGTGTGTGCATGGGAGACAAGTGTCTTGGCAGCCAAGAAGCGGGTCTTCAGGGGAAAGTGACAGCAGCTAGTGGGTGGTGGGGCCAGGGGGAAATGGCCAGCACCTTCTTCAGCTGGTGGGTGATGGGGCTAGGGGGAAAAGCTTGGGTCTTCTTCATGCACCTTGGAGGGTCTTGGTCCAGCTGGTTGGTTGCTGTAGACATTCAGTAAGCATGTAAATGTGCCCTCAGATTGAAGGTGAAGCCAGGAATGTAGCTCTGTTGGTAGGAGTGCTCGCCGGAATGAGTAAAGATCTGGATTCCATTCCCAGTACCTACTAAACCACCTACTAAACAGGGCATGGTGGTACAAGGCTGTATAATCCCAGCGCTCAGGAGAATGGCCGGAGGATGAGCAGTTCCGGGTCATTCTTGGTGAGTATGAGGCCAGCCTGGGCTGCAAGACTAAAATAGTCCAGAGCGCAAATGAGGAATCAAAGTAAGACAACTATGTGAGAGGCTACTCCATGGAAGGTTCCAGGAAGGGCTGGCAGTCTGGAGGAATCAGGGAACCCTCTGGGAAGAGGGGCCAGATGTCTCATTCCTTTCCAACTTGAAAACACTTGGAACCTCTGTGAAAATCCTTATCAGACTGTTCATCATGGAATTAAAGATTACACAGATTAGTTACACAGATTCCAATCAAGTCACGAAAGTCAGGTCAATGGTATCTCCAGTCAACATGGCCCCCACTAGTCTGTGCTGACAAGCCAGCCACAGGGTTTATTCTGTACAACATCTCTGAGGTTAGAAGTGACGACACAAACCTGGGTCTGGTGAGTGACTGCCAGAGATTGGGGGCGGGGGGGAGCACTCGAGAACTTTCAAGACCCTGTAATCCCAGTCTTGGCAGCCAGGGGCAGAAGCAGAGGCAGAGGCAAGGGCAGAAGTAGAAGCAGAAGCAGGGGCCCAGGCAGAGGCAGAAGCAGAGGCAGGGACAGAGGCAAAGGCAGGGACAGGGTCAGGGACAGAGGCAGGGGCAGTGGCAGAGGCAAGCTAGGCAGCCCAGCTACCTTCAGGTTCAGTGACTGACTTAAAAAACAGGATAGAATGTGATATGAGAATGATCGCTGAGGGTGACCTCTTCTCCCCCCCCCTCTCGCGCACGCACACACACACAGACACACACACACACACACACACACACACACGGGGGGGGGGTACTGTGAGACAGTCTGTAATAAGTCCTAGTCCCTGTTTGTGAAAGAGAAGACACTAAGAGTCAGGCTATGTCATTACAAGCAGAGGACACCCCTGGAAGCCTTAAACTGAGTTGAGTTCGCCCCAGCTACTCACCAGGAGGCTTTGGACAGCTGTCCGTGGTGCTGACTGATGAGAGCTGGATCAGTGGAACTATGTGGACATCTAGTGGCTGCCTGGGGAACTTCTCCTCTCCTTTTCTGAGCAGGGCAGCAAGACCACCCTCCCCTCCAACACACACTACAGGGACAGCTAAGGTCACACCTCACACCCTCCTTTCCTCTCCCCATTCTTGTGGCCAGTCACTAATTATTACAGCACCATCAGCACATGGGAGATGGCAAGGAAAGGGACAGAACTTCTGTCTCCCAGTTTAGTTTTCTAGTGGGAGATGGTAAAATACAAATGGCAGAAATATCACGCTAGGGAGGAAAGAACCGTGAGAGAAACAAACTGAGGATGAGGAGGCAGGCGGGGCAGTCTGTAGAGAGGAGAATTGTGGGCACTGCGCCCCCTGCTGGGAGGGAAAAGCAACAGGCATGGGAAGGCCCAAACAAGGAGGGCTTCTGCTACGTTCAAGGCCCCCATGGAGGAGGTGGAATGGTTGGTGGGGTGTGCGTGTGAAGAGTTTCGGTGTGACTAGAAATAGAAGTGTCTTTCTGCTTTATTTATTTTTTCTACCACACCCCACCAATGTGTGTATAGACACACATACTTAATCATATGTGTGAGTGTTTGTGTGTGCCAGGGCATGCCTGTAGAGGTCAGAGGACAACATTAGGTGCTGGTTCTCACCTCTAACCTTGTTTGAGACAGTGTCTCTTGTTTGTCGCTGGCCAGCGAGCTTCCAGGATGAGTTAAATGTCGCCATGTCCCATCTTGCCACGGGAATGCTGAGATCACAGACTCCCAGACCCGTGCCACTGTGTCTGGCTGGGCATCGCTGCTGGGGATGCACACCATCCTAGCCCATGGAAATAAGTCTTTAAACTGTTGTTCAGACAACCTGCAGCCTGAGAAGACAGTGGCTTCACAGCACAGAGGTGTGTCTCCCATCTCATCTCCAGCAGGCAAGCTACACTGGGAGAGGAAGCAAAGGCAGCCAGACATTCCATGTAGTCTTGCCCACTGGGCTCTGTTCTTCCTTCATCATTTTTCCTCTCTCTGGGTAGTATGGAGGAAACCTCCACACTAAGAGCCTCGGCTTCCTCCTGAGCCAGCTGTTTGGATGGCATCCAGATTGGAGCGTAACTCAGAACGAGCAATCCATTAGTAGTGTGTATGTGCAGATTCCTTCTACAGAGTGAAGCCTGTTATGTTCGTCTGTAGTTTATAGACTTGATATGTTGATATTTCGACTGCGAAATGTTCACTTCACATCGGTGTGTGATCTCTCTTCTTTTGCAGGGTTCAACTCCCTTGTTGGGGGAGTGATGGGCTTCTCCATCCTCCTGAGTGCCGAAGTGTTCAAACATAACGCGAAAGTCTGGTACCTGGATGGCAGCATCGGGGTCCTGATCGGCCTCACCATCTTTGCCTATGGGGTCAAGTACGGCTCTGTTTTTAATCTTTGATCACCCAGGGGGCAGGGATGGTCTGAAAACCCTTCTTTCCCCCACCCCTTTTCCAGCCAGGAAATGAAGGAAGGGTCTAATGTTTTATTCCTTTGTGCCTTGGGCACACAAGTGCTGTATTTGCTTTTCCTGGGGAAATGTGAGCAAACATCTCCCTACCCCAAATAAGGCACCAGAGCTGGACCAAAATGCTATTCCCATCCATATCTAACTTGGTGCAGGTTCTTGGGCTTATTAACAGGAGCATGGATGAGGAGCTACTTAGAGGCAAGCAGGTTTTCTAGTTGACTTTCTAGTGCTGTGATACACACTATGACCAAAGGCAGCTTGGGGAAGGAAGGGTTTATTTAATCTTGCACTTCTGTGTCACAGAAATCAATGAGGGCAATCAGGGCAGGGACTCAAAGCAAAAACCTGGAGGTAGGAGCTGAAGCAGAGGCCTTGGAGGGGTGCTGCTTACTGGCTTTCTCAGCTTTCTTATAGAACCTAAAACAACCTGCCCAGGATGGATGGCATGCCTACAAAGGCCTGGACCATCCCATATTAATCATTAATCTAGAAGATACCCCTACACACTTACCTACAGGTCAACCTGAGGGAGGCATTTTCTTAATTCAGGCTCCCTCTTCATAGATGGCCCTAAATTGTGTCAAACTGATAGACAAAATGAAACACAACAACTAACCAGCTCAGTGGGTGACCTTCAACCAGCCCCACCATTGGAACGTCTCACCCTAGTGAGTTCCTCAAAACTGCATATATGCAATAGCCTGCAGATAGCCTTCATATTCCATGTACTCCAGCATATCCCATGAGACTATGGAAGCAGCTGGGGCAGAATATGTGCAGCTGGGAGGAAGGTGAGGGACAGGCTAGTATGAAGGTTGGGATCTCAGGTGAGAGTCTGACGACGCATCCTGCCCCGTCCTTCTCTAAGGGATGTCGACAGTCCGGCTCTTGAGGATCGCCTGTGGGTCACTGTCGCTGCCTTGAGTACGAAGGCGGTGGGTGTCATGCTCAGAGGACAGTGCTGCACAGCACTGACCTTTCTCATGAGATTGGAAAAGGCCTCATGGGATACAGCCTTCCTTGTTGGGCGGTCTTCTACAAGTGAAGCGGGAACTCTTGGAAGACAGAAGCCTTTTACACTTCAGAAACTCATTTTCTTCTTTCTTGTTCTTTTATGCACTAAATGGCCCCTTTTCTTCCTCTATACTCTGGGTTCAGAATTATTATTACTATTATTGTTGTTGTTATTTGTTTTTAAGATAGGATGTCAGGTAGTCCAGGCTGCCTCAAACTCACTATGTAGCCAAGGATGGCTTTGAACTTCTGATCCTCTTGCCTTCGTCTCCAGAATGCTATAATGAGGGTCTCCGTGATGCCCAGGTGAAGGCCATCTGAGCATCCTTCCTGTCACCTGATGCCATGTGTACTACTGGGAATCAGAGGAGGTTAGGCAGAGGCAGCCCTAGGCTTAGCAAGGCTTTACAAAAGGGACCACTCCTGGGGCTGGAGAGATGGCTCTGTGGATAAAGGTGTTTGTAGCCAAACCTGATAATCTGGATTCAATCCTTAGGACCCATATGATTAAAGGTAGGAGAGAACTGACCTCCACAGTTGCCCTGTGGTGTGTGTGCAAGCACACACACACACACACACACACACACACACACACACACACACACACACACACACACACACACTGTAAAAAAAGAAATTAAAATAGTCCTACTCCATGCAAAGGGTCACCTTGGAGGGAGGCAAAGCCATCTTAGTATGGGGTCCACTTACTGAAAAAGTAGCCCAGTGACAGTTCCTGGATATGGCCTCTAAGTCAGGTCTTGTCTTTAGAGAGAATCATTCCTGTCGAGGTACTGTATTTTTAAAAGTTAAGTACTTCTTGGCTTCCACTATGGTACTGTCCATATTTTGAGGATCTGCCAAGTTCTTTTCCAAAGCAGCATCACTGTGTGCATTCCCAACAGCCGTGTCTGAGGCGGTCCTGGCCAACATTTGTAACTATCTCTGGGTTTGAGGACTATTTATTCAGGCATCAATATGAATGAAGCGTCCCTACACCATACAGTGTGGATGAACTAACATGTCAGATGAACATGAAGGCCATATACTTTTTATCTGAAACTTCCAGAATAGATCCACTTGTAGAGTCACAAAGTCGATCACTGGTTGTCTGGGAAGAGGAGGGGAAGACGACCATTAGCGTGCACAGAGGATGATAAAAATGTTCCGGAATTAAGACAGTGTGGATGAACACACAGCCTCACATATATGCAGGGAACCACTGAACTGTATGCTTTGAAAGGGACAATGGTGTGGCATGTGGGCAGAATTAATCACAGCTAGACTTGGGGATGGGGGCAGCTCAGGTGGGGAAGCACAGCTATTTGAATTTGATCCCTCTAACCCACATTATAAAAGAGAGCCAGCTGTGGTGGTGCATGCCTGTAACTCCAGACAGGTAGACCATCACCCAACCACCCTGACTAGCCTATTTGGTGCATTCCAGGTAAAAATGAGAGACTCTGCCTCAGAAAATCAAAGTGGGCAAACCGACAAGGTTATCTGACTTGCACAGGCCCCCCACCCCGCACATGCACACACCACCCATGTACCTGAACACACAGGAAAGGACACAGATGCACACATACACAAAGAACTGCAGTTTCCCCAAGCTCTCCTGGTTTCGAGGTGACCCTGCCTGTCTTCATTTCTGCAGGCTCCTCATCGACATGGTGCCCAGAGTGAGACAGACGCGTCACTACGAAATGTTTGAGTGAAGGCGGCTGGTGGGGCAGCAGCGACGGCCCTGGGGAAGAGCGTCACCATGGTGACGAGAGGTTTCCACGAAGGCAGTTGGTGCCAATATTTAACTGCACATCCAGTTTCATTTGGGGAAGTTTTCGTTCATAGAGTCTGTCATCACGGGATGAGGTCGGCCTGGAGGCTGCACCTGCCCTACATCCTCACCCTGTTGTCCACTGTCAAACACATTAGGACAATGTTGACCATGGGAAGGGCTGCTGCACTTCCCAATCTTGAGCCGGAAGTGACATTTTCTATTTCCTGGAGTCAAACAGTTCTTGAAAGCAGGTTTGGGTCTCTGCTTGATAGGAAGCCACTTGTGGCGCTTACTGTCAGCCAAAACCAGATAGTAACTGACCGAGTCACCTCCTCCTGACACACGCGGCCAAGGCGCCTCCAGGGTCACACTCCTCTCTCCTTGCAGCAAATCCCCTCCTAACGTGTATCAACCCGTTTCATACACTTTTACTAATCTTGACACTAAGCAGATTTGTTCAGAAGGAGGCCATTCTATTTTTTAAAGTGTTTAGTGGCATATGAGCTTTGCATGGACAGGCTACGTAAGCACACAGCCCTTTCTTCCACATTCAGAACCTGCCCATCCATGAAAACCTAGGAACCATTTTTGAGAGATGTGAAACTCTATACATTTATTTGTAATAAATAATTATAATCATTACCTGCATTCGCATATCTCTGTATGTTGTGCTAAGTGGTCGCGCTGCCTCATGGTCTGTGAGAAATAGGTCACTCCTCCAGAAGGAACGAGATGTCCCCAGCTTATGGAACGTGAGGTATAAGTGCTGCAGACATGTCCCCCATGCCACCATGTTCTGTAGCTCGTACAGTGCTGCCCAGCTGGGCAGTCACGTCAGGCCAATAAAAACCTTTACAATGTGTATGGTATGGGGAGGTTGTATGTGTGAGCTGTTAGTGTTTGTGCCAACATGTAGGGAGTAACCACTGGGAGCAGGCTCTCTCTCTCTCTCTCTCTCTGCGGTGTGTGTGTGTGTGTGTGTGTGTGTGTGTGTGTGTGTGTGCGCGCGCGCGGGTGCTCTCTTTCCTCTGTGTGTTCACATGTGCAGGCCAAGGTTGACTTTGAGTATCTTCCTCCATCATTTCTTCACCTCTTTTTTAAAAATTCATTCATTGAATTTCGGGTGCATATGCAAACACAAAGACACATTCATGCCATGGCATGCACATGGGCAGAGGACAGCTTTTAGGAGTTGGTTCGCTTCTGCCATTTTGTGGGATCCTGGCATTGTTAGATTGCCAGACCTCTGTGTAAGCTTCTACCTGCCCGCTGGAAACATCTTGCCAGCTCATCTTTATATATCTATTTCTTTGAGGCAGTCTCTCTCTCTCTCTCTCTCTCTCTCTCTCTCTCTCTCTCTCTCTCTCTCCCAATCCATAGCTTGCTGATTCAGCTAGAATGACTAGCAGGCAAGCCTTCCCAGCCTGGGGATACAGGTGCATGCCACCATAGATGGCTTTTTGTGGGCACTCTGGATCTGAAGTCAGGTCCCCCACAATAAGTGCCTTCCCCACTGAGTCATTTCCCCATCTCCAGCAGGTAGATTTTCTGTTGTGGGTGAAGATGGACAAGGCAGGGAGGGGTTGCTGGTGCCTGGTGACAGTGAGAACAACACCTTGGCCTGTCTTGATGTGGGGTCTCTAGTTTCCAGAGGGGAGGCTAGCCTCACCCCACCTGACCACGCAGATACAGGGTCTGCTGGAGACCCCTGGAGGCTGACACTGTCTGGGCAGGGGGATTGCAGGTCTCCAGACTTTGCCCCAGTTGCCACGTCTCCTCTCACTGGGCACAGCCAAAGGGAAGGCAGCACAGACGGGACACCCAGAATCCCCAAATCTGAAATCCAGAATGCTCAAAAAATTTGCACCAACATGGCGGTACACGTAGAAAAGTTCACACTTGGCTTTGTGGGACAAGCTGCCCTGAAAACATAGGCAGGCCCATTAAGTAAGGTATGAAATGATCTTTAGCCCATGAGTATGCAGTCCATAGAAAATAGAAGTGAGTTTCCTGTTCAGGTTTAGGTCTCATCCCAAAGCTAACCCAGGGTGACAAAGGCTCCAAAATCCAGAAAGTCCCAAGATAAGAAACACTGTTTACCGTGTACATATGTGTACATGAGTGTGTGTGCACATGTGTGCGCACATGCACATGGCCTTCCTCTATCACTCTCATTCCCCAGGGACCAGATCTCTCCCTAAATCTGGAGCTAGGCTGGTGTCCAGAAAGCCCCAGACAGTGTCCTGGCTTGGCCTCCCCCAGTTCTAGGGTCATAGGCAGATATGGTCATACCCTGCTCGGATGTTGGAGATTTGAACACAGATCCTCATGCTTTGCAAAGCAAGTGTTTCTAGCTGCCAAGCCATTCCCCAAGCTCTCTGAAACATTTCTGACCTAAGAACTTTGAATAAGTGACATGTAATTGTGGTCAGGAACCCCCATCCAAATGAATTCCCCAGTGGGCACCAAGGGGTCTCCCACTTTGCTCGTTCCCCAACAGTGTGCAAGCATGCCTGGGAATGCAAATTCCATAAAGTTGCCTGCACCTTTCCTTGTAATCAACAGACATGGAGTTCAGGGAGTTGAGCCTCACGATTGTGAATTCCACGGTGTCTTTTTATTGTGAGAATTACCCAGGAGGGCCCCTAATTTTAGAGAGGTGCCTTGAGAATCTCAATCCTCCTGCCTCCGCTTCCTGAGCGCTGGGATTGCGGGTGTGCACCACCAAGTCAGTTTGTATGGTGTTGGGACTCAAACCTGGGGCTTTGTGTGTGTCTTAGCCAGCTGTCCGCTGACTGAGACCCCCGGCAATGCTCATGGCCCACAGATGCCCTGCTCCAGGCTGCTTCCTCTCTTTCAGGTGAATGGAGGTGCTCTGCCTTTTACCGCCCTACTCAGACAAAGTTTTAAATGCACCCTGCAGTCAGAATTAAAATCTAGCAGTTCATTCTCCAATTCAGTGAGAGTGGAAGTCAGAAAGAATGCTTTCCATTCAGTATTGCGGTGGACAGAGTGGTGAAGCCTTTCCCCTATCCATGAGTGCGTGCGTGCGCGTGAATGCCAGACGTCAATTTCATGTGTGGTACCATAGGATGCTGTCCATCTTGTTCTGTGAGACAGTGTCTTTAACTGGCCTAGAACTTGCTGGTTTGGCTGGGCGCATTTCCAGAACTGGGATTACAAGTGTGTAACACACTTGGCTTTTTACATGGCTTCTAGGGATCAAACTCCGGTCCTTGTGCATGCCTGGCAAGGGTTTTCCCACTCAGCCATTTATTTCCCTGGCCCCAGGTCATAGGTTTTCTATGCACGCCAACCACGTTGTCTCTTCGAGAACTGGGGTTTCAAGCATGTGCCATCATGCCTGCCTTTTTAAAAAGTGGATTTTGAGGCTTGGAGCCAGGCTCTCACGCGTGCGTAGCAAGTGCTTTCTGAACTCAGCTGTCGCACTCCATGATTCCCATCTATCCGTTGCTTGACCTTTGACAGTGTGTTGGCACCAGGAGATGCAGCTTTAGCGCCCGCCCCAATCACTACCACCTGTCACACAAGAACAGTTTATTGAAAAATAAAGCTCTCCCTAGTTTTTCTACAGCACAGGAAAACAAAGCAGTATTCTGTTTGCCTGGTACAGCAAGTCGGGAAGCAGTGACACCTCATTGGCAGGATCCTGTGACTGAGCCCCGGGAGTGACGGTAGTAAACAGTGCACTGGGATCCATCTGAAGACACAGACAGGAATGACCATGACAGTAACTACAGTGGAAGGGACATCACCATGTCCTTTGGCATTGTGGTTACATCATTTTCTTTAATACTTGGACTGGGTTCGGGGGCGGGGGGAGATGTGTCCCATGTCTGCTGTGTTCCAGCTTCCATGGGCTGCTGTGCTCGCTGTGCATCCACCACATCTGCATGTGTGTTTGCGCTGCAGGGGGTGGGGGGCGTGAAGGCAGCCTGTGGACCTCAAAACCTGGGGCAGAATGAAGCTCTGAAAAAGATACATTCAATCATTTCATCCCTTCAACTGGAAAATCATTGACTGGCCGAGAAGAGCTGGAAAAGCACCCTGGATTCCAGGGAATTCTCCTTCCCTTTCGTACCTGCAATCCACCCAGATGTGTTCGACCAAGGAAGAGGCTGAATCCGCAAAACATAAACAGCAAACTGGTATTCAAGTCACCTCCGCGCCCAGTTGTGAAAGAAGTCAAAATTCCTACCGTGGGGCCTCATGTGGCTCCTTTGGGGGTGGTGGTCGATTTATTTATTTATTTTTAGCGACCAGGTCATGGGATTACTCTTGGATAGGGTGGGAATGAGGCAGAGGGAACCAACCTGCTGGAAGCCAGTATGTCCAGCAGGGGGCAGCAAAGGGTTTCCCGGGGACTGTAAATTCAGTTCATTCTTTCCCTTAAACAAATTGAAGGTTCTATTATTGCATTATAGAGGAATAAAAATTAAACTCTAATTCAAGGAGTGCAACTTGTGAGAGAACTTTTAATTTTGAGCTCAAAAAGTTCCCCAAAGAAACCCCTGGAATGTTCCAGAACATATCGGTGGATTCAACTTCCCTTAATAAATTCTTTCAGTCTTGTTTCACGGAGTGCTGAAGACTGACATATTTCCCAATCAGCACATTTAAGAAAAACCGTATAATTCCAGTGAGCAGGGTAGGCACAGAGCTTAAACATTTGGAACAACAAATTCCTATACCATTGATCGACTCAACAAGATTTTCATGTAACCATCATGTTTGAATCAACAGATAGGGGGTGAGCGCAGCTCTTTATTTCTCAAGTTTTATGATATACGACTAATATCAATATTGAACATTAGCCAGGCTTTCTATGAGCCAGGCACTGTGCTATGGGATCCCCACAGAACCCTAAATGCTAGGAGAGCTAGAATAATTCTTATTTTCTGTATCCAAGACTATACAGCTAATTTGGTCTTTTGCTATATGTAAAAAACAAAATCCAACCCCCCCCCAAAAAACAAACAAACTTGACTTTGCACTTTCTGTTGAAGGCAACAAGAACAAAAGGAACTCCTCAGCTCCAAGCCACTGACTTCCTGAATGAATCTATGTCTGCCACCCGTCTACTCTAATGAAGACATACCCTGCAGCCATACAGGGACAGATGGGATAAGAAGAAAGCCAATAGGGAAATGAAAATAGTTTTAAATAAATAAAAGAGTCCAGGCTTGGACTAACAACACACGTAGCAGAGCCTGTCGTTAGCAAAAGACTTGGCTTTTCTTTTTCAGTCAAGAAGTCTGGGAGAGGGTGGCGGTGCCTAATTACACACAATCTAGGTGAACCACCTTGGTCAGACGCACGGCACACATTCACCTATAAACGACATACAGTTTCAGTGCAACCCAACTCACTGATAGGTCATTACCGTGAGCAGTACTGCAGCAACACTCACGTTCATTCACCAAGGAAGAGAAGGAAGGAAGTGGACATCGCCCACCTCCATCATGCTAAGTAGTTGAAGTGTTTGGGGGCTACTGCTTCCACATAGATGACCTCAAGGCTAATCTCCTGTCTCAGCAACATGTCAGCCAGGGCGGGGTGACGGGAATGAAACCCTTCACTACCTTGGTCACATGAGGTCGTGAGGATGCCAGCTAAAGGATTCTTGGCTCCCTCAGCCCTGTTCTCTGTGTGTGTGTATATACAGACATCTCACACTGGGAACATAAACAAACACACACATACACACTAAATGTTTCAGTCTTGTGTGCAAACATACACTGGGAACATAAACAGCCATGTGCGTGCACACATACTGTGGACATATGTAGTTATCCCAGGCTGGAACAATCTGCTGTCAGCCTTCAGCAGCACCCAGCCTTCACATTCCAACCCCAAAGAGAAATGAAGACATGAACCACCAAACACACACACACGTACGCGCACAAACACACACACGCCAAAAAACTAAAAAAAAAGCAAAATAAAAACCCAAAACAAAACAAAACAAAAAAAAAAAAACAGGCAAATATTTCCAAATACTCACCAGGCACCTAAAACAAATGATTCATCTCAAAAACAAAACAAAAGTCCAAAACAGACAAAGCACAAACTTCACACAACATTTCCTTTTGGACAGGAAATCAGACCGCATACAGAAATGCCCGAGCTGCAGACTGGGGTCCAAGCACTGGCCCTCTCAGGACTTCTTGCTCTGCCAAGGCCGTCACCCTCTGGAGACAAGCATTCTCTCTCTTAGTGAGTTACATAAAGGTTTTCCCCTAGGTTAAGAGCCTAACATCACACAGGGGAAAGAACTCCAAAGACCAGTAAAGATCTGATGGTAGTGCCGGAAAATACAGTCCTGATTTCAGGTTTCTCCCCTGCGAAAGGTTTGATCACACACAGGCTGAGGTTTCTACAGGATCATCAATGCTTTGTCAGGGCGGTGGGCTCCCAGCCAAGGCAGTGATCTCCTTCTTTGCTGATGTCCACACCTGACAGGCAGAATGCCTCCCACCCGCACTGTCAGTTTCTCCTGGAGGGTCACTTGGCCACACCTTGCTAACTCTGGGCCCTGGGGGCTGGTATATATTAAGGGGACACCCCACCTGTTGATAATGCCCTTAACAACTAGAGTACAACTGCTTAGCCTCAAGAGCTGGAGCCCACCAGGGAAAGTGAGGCTCGCTTCTGGCTAAAGCCGGAAGAGGAATTTATTCCAAGGGAGAAAGAACACAACTTGGGTTTTAAGCTGGAGAGGAGGAATAGGAAGGTGGAGAGAGCGCGAGCTCAGGGCCAGGCAGCTTCTGCAAGTGGGGGCAAGGTTGCCTGCCCTCTCCAGGCTCTTTTACAGCTATCTACAGCATGGGGAGCATTTCCGCTTAGGGCACCCCCTGCTGGTTGAATGCCAGCACTGTCACTCATAGCGTGGTGAACTCAGGGGAAGATGCCTAGGAATTTCAGGTCTGGAAACTAGCAGATTCTCACAGATCTGGTGTGCAGCCAAGAGGATGGCTCTCAGGGAAAGCCCTTCCTCACAAGGAGATGGCCAGTTTTCTTCTATCCTGCAGCAGGAAACTGCTTTTGCAAGGCTTAATAGACAGGCTTCATAGCTAGGCTTTTAAACTTTCGCCTGTCTGGTGGCTCGACCTGGGCAGAGATGATTCTAGCCAGGTCTTGGAGAACCCGTCAGTGCTTAGGATAGGACCCCCTGACATTCCTCCTCCCCACTCCACTTCTTTCTCTAGCTCAGTCCCTTGAGCTGCCTATCTCAGGACCTAAGAAAAAAAGGCTGGAGATGTAGTTGATGTGACATTTGCACCCAGGTAGACATTAAGAGGCAGGCAGATCAGATTTCCCAGACCTCAAAGTCCCATGCCCCACCTCTCCACCCCTTGGTCATCCTCCTTCCTGTTGCTTCTGGACAGCTCGGCTAGTCCTGGGCCTGGCTCTGCTTCTCAGTTAGGCAGAAGCTCCACCTGGCCACTAGGAGACACTGGGTAGCACCGGCAAGCCAGGAAGTCTACTCCAACAGCCAGGGGCTGGGTGGACAATGCTAACAGCGAGAGGTAGAAGAGGGTTGGTTCATTTGCCAGCATGGAGAGAAGCGTGGGAGATGTCTCCAGAAACTCACAAATGTACAGAGCACAGAAGCAACACTTCAGCAGGGATGGACACGCACCAAAGGGCTCCAGGCTGTGAAGAGTGGGGATCCCAGCATGTATGACCAGGCCAACCTGCTGACGGGCCCTCCACTGGGCTGCTCAAACTCCTTGGAATAGTGCTTCAAGTAAACCCACCTCCAGTCTCTGGCCCTCTGTAAGACATGCCCACTGCGGAGCAGCCAGGAAAACACCTAGCATTCATTACAACTGTCCTCACCTCCCCGGAAACCATCAAGGTCCTGGGGAGCCCTCTTCCCTGGAATTCAGCAATAGGGGACATTGATCAGGACACAGCATGAATCCCCCTCATGCTGCTAACTCTAGGGCTGTCCTTCTTACCCAAACCTTAGCTGTTTTGAGGCTGACCGCCCCCCCCCACACTCCAAGTTCAAGGGCAGCTCTTGGAGTCTTCAGTTTTCACTTTCCTTCTCAGAGGAGGCGGGGCCGGTTTACTACGGCAGCAAAGAAGAATTACACAAGCCCGTGTTTCCGCAGCAGAGGAATTCTAACCAGAAATCAGGGCCAAGCTGTGAAGGTGGGTGGGGAGAGGGTGTGTAGGAAAGCAGCCCCTCTCATTCACAGCCCAGCCTGTGTCTGGCACTTGGCAGGGCCCTCAGGACACACAGGCACATGTCCCCACCAAGGCTATCTGCCTTTTAGCTGCCACCTGCCAAGCAACACACAGGATCATCAGCTCTAGGGCGCTGCTCTGACAGGGGCTGGCTGTGTTTGCAAATCAAAAAACAAAAAACCAACCAACCAAACAAACAAACAAAAAAACCAAAAACAGAAAACCCAACTGTTTTCTGAGACAGGATCTCCTGTAGCCTAGGCTGGCCTTGACTTTGCTATGTAGCCAAGGATAACCTTGAATGTTTGATCCTCCTGCCTCTACTCTTTACCTGTGATTACAGGTGTTCACCTGGTTTTATGTAGTGCTGGGGATGGAACCCAGGGCTCCATGCATGCTAAGCAAGCATTCTGCAAACCGAGTCACATCCCTACTCATAAAGATAATCTTTTTTTCTGTGTTGCCACTGCTGTCAGGAGCCAGGCTCCCATGGCTGCCCTCGAGCATGCCACCAGCCCCTCTGCATCCTGCGTGAGGCCAGCAGAACAAGAAGACCCTGAAGATGGGTGATTAACAGTGGGGGACAAAAAGGAAGCTGTTCAACCCCTTTCCTCCCTCCCTCCCGACCCCACCCTCACCCTCCCAAATAAATAAATTAATGGGTTTAGGAATGTCCCCAAAGTTCTTTCCAATCGGCTCAATTCCTCTTCCTGTTCTGTTTTCAGTTGAATGAGTCTCCAGACTTTTATCCTTTCTTTTTTTTTTAAAAAAAAAAAATAATCCCAGAGCAGCTGCCTGGACACTTTCCGGGACAGAGAGGACATTCGTTGCACCAGGGAGAAGCCAGGCCCCTGGTCTGACCTCTGTTCTCTTGCGGTTTTGGTGTAAACTCCTGGGATGCTCTGAGTGCAGCTGGAGCCGTACCAAATCCAAGCCCTGGACCAAAGAGTTCGGGCTCCGGTCAGAGTCCCTGAATGACTTCGGCCCCCCTGGCCCTGCCCAGCAGAGCCACCTCTGCCATCTGAATGAACCTGGGGTGGCTATGCTATAGGCAGTCTTTGCAGAGGGCCACTTGGCCCTTGATGAAGTCCCGGCAGGGGCAGATCCTCTGGTGTGTGGGGTGGGCCCCGGCACAACTGAAGAGCAGGAGATCCCCTTGAAACACACAGTGCTTGCTCTTGGGGTGGAAGGATGGCACCAGGATGTCCTTATACAGTTCTGAGCTTTGGCAGGTCACCCTATACCTAAGAGGAAGAGAAAGGTACATGAGGGGAGGTGCTGGGACAGGACCTGTCCACTCTACATTGCTGGATTGTCCGCTTTGTGGTGTGGGAGCGTATCCCATTGTCCTGCTCCAGAGATGGTATCCTCCACCTGACTCTGAAGTTCTCCACATCTAGGGAGCTCAGCCATGCAAAGAAAAGCACGCGTGCAGGGGACCAGCTCTGAGGCTGGGTTCCTTGGGGGAAGCGTTATCTGTCGTGGAGAAAAGCTGAGAGCAGCCTGCACACTTGAACAGGGAATGAGCATGCTGTGCTTTGGGACTCTGTGCAGCTGCTGGAAAAACAATGGAGAAGAAATGTGTGCCCCATCCAACGTCTGGGAGGAGGCAGGAAGAGCAGGGTGAGAGGTGGGATGAATGTGGTGTGTGAAAGCCAAATGGGGCTGGAGAACCAGCAAAGTGCTGGCCACGCAAGCGTGAGGACTGGAGTTCCATGCCTAGGACCCAAGTTAAACAAGAAAAGCCAGTTGGGAGGCATGCACTTGTAACCCGGTGCTGGAGACCCCTGGGACTTTATAATTAGCCAGCCTAGCCGACTTGGTGAGCCCCAGGAAAACTGGAGACCCTGTCCCCAGAAGCAAGGTGGATGGCACCTGAGGAATGGTAGCTGAGGTCTTCATACGCATATGGATATTAGTGTACCTACACAAACATATGTACACACACACACAAACACACATACACACCCTCTAGGTCTACACACTGAATGTGCAAGCAATGGCCACTTCTGAGAAGTAAGACCAGGACAAAACAATGTACTATTGAACTAGTTTTAGATGTATACTTAATATTTAGCTGGGAATGGTGGCTTATACTGGTAATCCCAGTTGAGTACAGGGTCAAACTAGGCTACATAGTGGCTTCTAGGGCAGCGTCTGCTACAGAGTGAGGCACTGTCTCAAAGCAAAGCAAACATCAAGGAAGAGGTTGGCATGGTGGTTCATGGCGGTCTAGTATCCTAGCATTTGGGAAGTGCAGGCAGTAGGGCCAGCAGTTCATGGTCATCATCAGTTGCACAGTGAGTTCAAGGCCAGCCTGGGCTATATGTGACCCTGTCTTATAATAAGTAGAAGAAAGGGGGAGAGGAGAAAGAAAGAGGAGAAGGCAGGAGGAAAGAATGTCTACTCTCTAGATGACCCTTACTCTGCGCTCTAGATGACCCTTACTCTGGGTTGGCCAATTGGGGTACCCTCTGAAGAACCTGGGAGCCTATGTTTGTCACTTGTGGTGTTGCAATGACAAAAAGACTGATCAAAGTCACTTAAAGTTTCAAGTTTGGCTCACAGATGCTTTGTCAGGTGTTGTGCCAGAGCCAAGAAGTAATTCAGTGCACCCTGCAGATAAGAGAACAGAAGTGACAGGTAACCAATCCCAGCCCCACAAGAAGCTGGTGTGGCGGTGACGCCTGTAACCTCAGCCCTCCTACTTTGAGATGGGAGGCAGACACAGGACATTGCCTGGGAGCTCACAGGCCAGCAGTGGAGAAAACAAAGAGCCTGTTTCAAACAAGGTGGAAGGTGGGGAACAGCTACGGTTGTACTCTGACCTTTACATGCATGTCATTGTACGGGCCAACCCACACTGACATACATAAATGCATGCATATCTACAGACATCATGCACACACACATCACACAAGTTCAGGTCATACACACATCATATGTGTGCGTGTGAGTGTGAGAGTCGAGCTTTATCTGGGCTGCTCCCCCTTTTCCCACATTGTTTCCCTGAAGCCCACAGCTGGGAGAGCAAATCCGGGTACCTCTCAACCAGACTCTAGGACAGAAGTACAGAGGCGGCGGGCCCTGTCCTCCTACCGCCGAGGAACTTACTTCAGCAAGTCCTTTTCCTTGTTGAGGTGCTGGAAGAAGGACGGCTCACAGATGAGCTGGCTCTCCTGGCACACTTGCTTGCAGGACTGCCCGGGCTCAGCCAGTTTCACCTGCAAGGCGCTCAGGGGCGGCCACATCACCTGGCCATGGCAGAAGTCCTAGAAATGACACAATGGGGCAGCTTCAGTCTCGCAGCCAACCACAGGAGGCACCACACTCAGAAACAGTGATGAAAAGGACACAACCTTGGGACAGGTTGTGGCCTCTTTAAACACCCGTTTCCAGGCCAAGGATGTGGCTCAGTAGGAAGAATGGCTTTCTAGCTGCATGAAGCTCTGATTCTATCCCCTGCACGGGATAAACCAGGATATATACATAGCCGTAAACCCGTTCTTGGGAGGCAGAGGCGGGAGGATCAGAAGTTCAATGTTATCTTTAGCTACAAAATGAGTTTGAGAACAGCCTGGGCTAGAGGTTCTGTCTCAAAACACACCACACACACACACACACACACACACACCACACACACACCCACACACACCCACACCCACACACACCCACACACACCCACACACCCACACACACCCACACCCACATCCACACACACCCACACCCACACCCACACACACACACACACACACCCTCATTCTCCATGAGGACCATCTTTGGGACCATTCCCACTAGCTCTGACTCCTCCTTTTGGATTCTCCAAATACTATACCCAGTTCATGCCTGCACTAAGCCATGGGTAGCACAGTCCTCTGGATCTGGATGTTGTTACTAAGGGAACAGCATGACTGTGCAGATTCACAGTATGTTAAATGGAAGTGCAGTCTATACTAATGGCCACTGTTCTTTGCCATTATAGTGTATAGAAAGCTTGCATATGACAGCTGCCCATCCATCAGAATAGCTGTCAGACAGAACCAACAGCCGAGACACACATGGTCATCTGGAAAAGCTTACATAACTGGTTAACATAAGCATCTTTACTTAAGTGCTCAGGAGCGAATGGGTACCTCTCATAGCCCTTAAAGACTGTAATGGAGAGAGTTTCAATCCAGCATACATGGAGTTTCCTAGGTGACTAGACAGTAGGGGAGGAGTACCAGCTATTATACTTGTCTCCTTGCTGTGACAAAATGCCTGCCAAATGCGACTTCAGGGAGAAAGGGTTTGTTCTGGTTCACCTGACGGAACAGTCATGATGGGCGTGACAACTGACCGCCCTGTAGTCACGGTCAGGAAGCGGAGCAAGAAGAGTGCTGGTGCTTGGCTTGCCTCCTCCTTTTACCCAGGTTACGGGACAGGGCCACCTATATTCAGAATGGCTCTTTCCTCTTCAGCTAGCCCTTTCTGGAAACACCCAGAGGTGTGTTTCCATGGTGATTGCAAATCCAGTCAAGTTCACAATTAGATAACAACAGGCAATCCACAAGGACCCCTAGACCAGAATGTACCCGAACCAGAGGCAAGTGAGAATTTCTCGGCCTCTTGAATTTGGTGACTAGTTTGACCTTTAATATCCTTAAAGGCCCATATATTGAAAGCTTTGTCCCTAGTGAGGCACTCCTGGGAGATGTTGGAGCCTTTGGGAGGCTTAGAGCCTTCAGGACATTAGGAGCTTGCCTCTGAAGGGATGTCAGCGTCCCTTTCCGTCTTTCCAGACATGAGCTAAGCAAGTTTTTGCTGTTGTTATTTGTTTGTTTAGATTTATTTAGATTTATTTTTAGTGCACATATGCATGTGAGTGTGTGTGTGTGTGTGTGTGTGTGTGTGTGTGTGTATACCTGTGAGGTCCAGAAGAAGGTACTGGATTCACTGCAGCTGTAGTTAGATACAGGCAGTTATAAGCAGCCTATAGTAGGTGTGGGGGACTGAACTTGGATCTTCTGTATAAGCAGCAGGTGTTCTTACCCACCACGTCCTCTCTGAGTCCCCTAGCTGAGCAGTTTTGCTTTGGGCCATGGCTTGGCCGTGATGTACTGCTTCAGGACAAACCCACGGCAATGAGGCCCAGTCACGGACAGAACCCTAAACTGCACTGATAGAAAGACTCCCTATTCTAAGTTCGTCATCTTGGGTGTGTGCAGTGGCTACAGAGGGCTCAGCAGCATACCTAACTTACAGCAGCCTGGGGACATGGAAAGCCTGCCAAGGCTAAACGTTCAGGTTCTGGCTTTTATGACTTCGGTCTCTCTCCTCGGACGGTCCCTGGACTGTATCTTTGCACCTGGTGTTTCAGAAGAACTACAGAGTTTCCTTTCTCATTCATTCTTACCCTCCTCCAAAGCTAAATCTGAAGCTAGCAAACCAAACGGGCCAGGTCGGAAGCCTGAGCCCAGGACACAATCTGGG
Source organism: Ondatra zibethicus (assembly GCA_004026605.1). Lineage (NCBI taxonomy): Eukaryota > Metazoa > Chordata > Mammalia > Rodentia > Cricetidae > Ondatra > Ondatra zibethicus. Next base: position 280,164 of record PVIU01000416.1, on the reverse strand, counting down.
CACAGGCCCTGGTCCCATCCAGCTCCGGGCTCATCTGTACGGTGGAGGAACTAGTAGAAGAAGAATGAGGCTCAGGAGAGATGGCAAAGGGCAGGCACTCACTGACGCCCTTTAAGTTTCCTGGGAGAGTAGCTTCTCCTAGGGCAGCTTACGGACAAGGCCAGCCAGGCGTCTGGGGAAGCTGAGCTTCATGCATGAACGGTCACCCTGCATCTATTCTGGAGCAGGGCAGGAGTCATTGCAAGGTTCAGACAGTGGGAGCTGCCCTTGATGCTGCGTGGTGGAGCTGAGGTACAGCAGCTGCCTTCCCCAGGGCCCTCCCACGGACATGCCTTGCTCAAGTCTGCACTAAACAAAACGGGCTCCCAGGTACTTGTTCCTGCCCATCACGATGGCCTGGAATACTCCTAGGAGTCTGTTCTAGGGACCAAAAGGTCCAAGAATAGAAAAAAAATAGCATCAAAGCCTTAAACTTAGGAACTATCTAGACAGTTTGAAGGTAACAATTGATCAGAGGGAGCCCACGTTGTCACAGAAAGCATGGCAGAGGAGGCTGGCCCCCAGTGGGGGACTTCACAAATGTCTTGCAAGCTCCCTCCACCTGACCCATATAGGAAATGGGGACAGGGACCCCTGCCCTTCTTTCCTGTGCAGTTCTGAGGATGAAAGGGAGGCGAGGTAAGACGGAGGCCGAGAATAACAGTGCTGGGCACTGCAGCGGGGTTGGGTCACTGGGTCGCACCCACAGCTTATCTATGACAGCACCTCTTGGCTCAGCTGCTCGCAGGGCACAATGGGAATGCACGTGTGGGGCCCCAGCCTCTTCTCAGCCGTGGTGCAATGGTCAGTGGGTGATCAAGAAGCTAGAGGGATGACTCCTCTTTCATTCACACCTAGTCTAAGTTCCCAGCAATGCAAGCTGCCTCACTGTCCACCAACTGCTCCTTCATTCTACAGATCCTTGCTAAGAGACAGGAACAGGAAGGCGTGCGCCTGGCCTTAGAGGGGCAGTGCACAGTCTAGTAGTAAGAAGTTGACACTTGCAAAGCTTGAGAACAGCGAACCAGACGCCTATGGACATGGTGAAGGCCACCTGGAGGCTGGACAGGGCTGGCTCTACGGGGAGGGGAAGAGTGGCGGTGGCAGCAATCAGAGGTGCCTTCCAGAAGATGTGGACTTCTAGGCTGGGTCCTGTAGGCTGTACAGGAGTTAGCAGCTTACCGCTCACATGGCATTCTGCAGCTAATTGGTGTGCAGTAAAGAGCTACTGAATGGGACTGCCTGATTTTGGCTTCCAGGAGGCTTTGATAGGAGTAAAGTAGAAAAAGAGCCTATTCCAACCCAATGAGGCATCTCTGCAGCCAGGAGGAGGGCTAAACAGTCGCCGCCAATCTGGTTAACAAGCTCACTGGGGGCACGCGCCATCTGCTCCTCTCTCACATTTTTTCTGCCATCGACGCACCTGTCTCTCAGTGTGTGTGGCTATTCTGAAATCGTCATGCAGGGACTAGAGATCAAGAACTCACCAACCGAGCTGTGAGTCAAAGCAGTGCCTTCTCTCTCTTTCCATCTCTGCACGCCCCACCTCTCTACATGTGTACATGTATGTGAAGAGTGGAGGCCAATGTCTGGTGCTGTTCTTCAGCTGAGACTTGGTCCTCTACTTCAGTGGGATTCCTCAAGCAGGCTAGGCTGTGTGTCCAGGGAACCCCAGGGGTCCTTCCATCTCCATCTCCCCAGAGCTGGGATTACAGGTGTACACCACCAAGCCTGCTTTTCCCTCTATACTGTGGTGTGGGACAATTCTGTATTCTGTCAATTATGTTTTAAATAAATGCTGATTGGCCAGTAGCCAGGCAAGAAGTATAGGCAGGACATCCAGACAGGAAGTAGAGGTGGGGCAATGAGAACAGGAGTATTCTGGGAAGAAGGAAGCTCTTCCCGAGTCCTGCCCAGACCACGGAAGAAGCAAGATGTGACCTGCTCTGCTGAAAAACTTACTGAGCCATGTGGCTAACATATACTAGAATAATGGGCTAATGTAAGTTATAAGAGTTAACAAGAAGCCTGAGCTAATGGGCCAATCAGTTTATCATTAATATAGACCTCTGTGATTTTCTTTGGGGCTTACCGGCTGTGGGAACTGGGCAGGATAGAAACCCCATCAAGCAGGACCTAATGTTACAATACTGGGCATGGAATTCAATTCAGGCCCTCACACCTATGCGGCAAGCACCAGACTGACGGAGCCATCTCCCCATATTGCACAGCAAGACTGAGTCCAAGGACTATGAAGGAGATACTGGTGCTGGCCCCGTAAAGGAGGCTCAGCAGGAGCCTGGAGGAAAAGTGCCTCACCCAGTGCACACACAGCTCAGGAAGACTGCGGCCTGTCCTTATGAGGGAAGCAGGAAGTGGGGTTGGCTTGGCCCCTCCTCTGCCATGGATGAGTCAGGTGGGAGGGCCAGGTGCTTGGTGTAAAGCAGAGGCTTCTGAACAAAAAGGCCAGAGACAAATGCCAAGTGTGGTGTGTGACAGGGTCTTTTCCATTCCATCCAGACCTGGACTAATTCCCCTTCACACATACACACTTGCCTCTCCCTCCCTCCCTCCCCCCTTCCTTCCTTTTTTTTTTTTTTTTGAGACAAGGTCTCCTAGGCTGGTCTTGAACTTGGAGCAATTGGAGTAATCCACCTGCCTCAGTCTCTTGAGTGCTTTGGCCAAATCCTGTACAGAACATTTCCAAGCCTTGGTTGATGGGGCTGTTTGGGACTTCTAGGAGGTGCAGCTTCCCTGGAGGAAGTGGGTCACCTGAGGTAGACTTTGAGGTTTTATAATCTGGCCTTGCGTCCTGTTCATTCCTTTCTGCTCCCCGACTGTGGATGCAATGTGACCAGTCATACTATACTCTTGCAACTACAGACTGATCTCTGATTGCCATGTTTCTTGTCGGGCATTCGGTCACAGCAATGAGTGCTCGCATGTGCCAATCAGTAGAGCTGACACGCCAGGGCTGCACAGGAATCCGCTTCATCTCACACTTGACCACTGGATGCAGGAGAAGTGGAAACCCAGGTCCATGCCAAGATCTCAGTGAACATCCCTCCCAGCACGCCCCGCTGTACTCTACCAATTGGGAGTGGACAGGCACGCAGTAACCTGTAGTATGAAGCTCCCTTTAGCAGTGAATGAGCTAAGTTAGCACTTGTATCTAGAGGCCTCCAACTTTTTCCTATTGGCGTTCTGTTTTGTAAATCGATTATGCAGCCTTTGAGTGTGAACTCTGTAGACATTACTGTGTTATGATGACAACAGGTTTTGTTAAAGAATTAGGTTGGTCCCTGCCACACATTTCGTAAACAAGTAACTGAACTGTAGGGGCAGGCTTTTTTTATTTTGTGTGTGTCACCGTGCACAGGGGTCAGAGGACAACTTGTGGGATCGGTTCTCTCCTTCTATCACGTGAGTTGTGAGAGCTGAACTCTGGTAGTGAACTGGCTGGTTTCATGTCAATTTGATACACGCTAGAGTCATCCGAGAGGAAGGAGCTGCAATTGAGAAAATGTCTCCACAAGATCCATCTATAAGGCATTTTCTTAACTAGTAATCAGTGGGGGAAGGACCACACCATGGTGGGTGGTGCCACCCCTGGGGTGGTGGTCCTGGATTCTATAAGAACGCAGGCTGAACAAGCAATGAGGAACAAGCCAATAAGAACCCCTCCATTAGCTCTGCATCAGCTCCTGCATCCAGGCTCTTGCCTGTTTGAGCTCCTGTCCTAGCTGCCTTCAGTGGCGGGCTACAAGGTGGAAGCACACGCTGAATAAACCTTTCCTCTCCAACTTGCTTTCAGTCATGGTGTTTCACTGCAGCAACAGAAACCCTGACCTAACTAAGAAAGGTAGTTAGGTTTGGAAGCAAAACCTTTCCCTACTGAGCCATCTTGCTGGCCCTGAATTGGGTTTTATGCTCTATAAATTATGTCTGTAAATTGAAAACAGTCCCTATATTGATCATTTAGGAATGCTTTTGTAAGAAGTATTTTGAACAAAAGATTCCTAGATTTAATTTTTTTAGTTTGTTTTTGGCCCCAAGTACAAGAGCCTCTCCACTGCTGGATGTTGTTTTCTGGGTTCCCAGCAAAAGAAGGGCTAGCGAGTCAGACACGTAGCTTAGCCTTGACTGTGTATTTGCCAACCCTACACAGTGGGAAGGTAGCATTGGCACTGTTTCAGAGAAGAGATAGTAGGCGGTCTGATGCAGGCTGTGAGCTCAGGCTGGCCCTGCTTACTAGTGCCAACACAGCAGCGAGCAGGGAGGCCGGGTCACCAGCAACTTTCACTATTAGCTAGTGTCCTCCTTTACCTCTTTGCTCTGCCTTTTCCTGTCACCACTCTGCTGACCCAACCCCAGTCCTCTCCAGAGTCACCAAAGGTCTTATCTTTGTTTCTGGAACACCCCCCAGGGAATTAAAGACAATCTGGGAACTTGAGCCGATTCTGCTGCTGCTTTGAGAGTGGGGCTGGCTGTGCAGTGGGGTTGGCTGTACCTGTCTGTATCCTCATAATGCTTTGCATGTGACCAGACAGTTCTTACCAAGCACATCTTGGGTGGGTGGATGGGAGCGACCTGAGCTGGTACAGAGCCTGTCAACTATACACAAAGCCCTGGATTCCATCCTAGCAATGCATAAATGGGGCACGGTGTAACACACCTGCAATCCCAGTATTTGCGAAAATACAGGAGGCCCAGGAGTTCAAGGTCATTCTTGTCCACATATCAAGTTCAAGGCTAGCCTGGGATGCATGAGATGCTGTCTCAACTCAAATAACAATGTAACTATGACTGACCACCCCGTATACACATTTAAAAATTTTTTAAAGTTAGTTTTATTTTGTGTATATTTAATTGTCATCTGTGGAACTCTATTATCTCCTTCCAACAGTTGCATCAACTCAGGTTGCTAAGTTTGGAAGCAAGGGTCTTCACCAAATGAACCATTGCTCTGGCCACACTCTGTATATTAGATCTTTATAGGAAGCAGAAAATGAGTTTCCCTTCTTTAGCTGCTTCGTTTCTCCTGGAGGTAAATCGGTAACTTCCCCCAAACAATGCAGAATGGGAACCTGAATTCACAAGCCTGGACACACCCGGAGGGGGAACAGTCACAACTCATCTTCTATCACTGGGGACTTTGACTTTCATGCTAACCCCTACCAGCTGGAGTTGTTCCTCTTTCCAAAGCCATAACAATGGTTTCAATGCAGTGGGGCAGGCAATGGATGGAGAAGAGCAAGGATTTTCCCTTGACCCAGGTTCTTCCCATGGGGAGAGGGCTTGCACCCCAGCTGGCTGGGTGTGAGGTAAGCTCCCAGCAATGACTCTTAAGTGCACCCTGAAACCTGTGGTGATCTTAAAGACTGTCAATTTAGTCTCATCTGGTTCCTGCAGTTGTGGGGAGCTGTGTGTGTGTGTGATGGGGGCATTCTTGAAAGGGTTCTAGGATAAAAGCGCCCATGTTCTGTGTAGCCCACATGGTGGACTCTGGAAGCTGAGCCCTGACCAATGAATGCTGCAGCTCCAGTGCGGGAGCCTTCTCCTCCAAGCCCCAGGCTTCCCGCCCCTGCCAGCAGCACCCTCTCTCTGTCCTTGCTGCTCTTTGAAGATACTTTGCAAACTCTAAAAATATAATGAACGCTCCAAGCTCTAAGATCCAAGGCCTGCAGCTAAAAGGAGACTTGATCTGATCCAAAGGGGTCTTGGATTTTATTGTCCACCCAGGGAACATTTGGGGTCTAAAAGAGTTCCTGAGATAAAATAAAAATAGCTCCCGTCATTGCTCATTTATGAGGAATTAGGAGGATGTCTGATAAGAAATGCCCAGAGATGGTTCACTCAGTGAAGTACATGCCTCACAAGCATGAGAATCTGAGTTTGGCCACCAGAACCCACTTTAAAAAGTATAATCCTAGCACTGGGGAAGCTAAGCTATGGGACACGTGTACCTGAGACCCTGGCAAATGCACGGTGTTGACACGGCTTTACACCAAATCTTCAACAAATCCTGGCTGTGTCTCAGTTCCCACCATGAAGTTAATCCCGACACATCCTGAGCCTTACTGTGTGGATTGATAGTATATAGACCCTGCCCCATGATAGCCAATACTGTCAACTTGGCAGGATTTGGACTTACCTAGAAGACAAACCTCTGGGCATGTCTGTGAGAGAGGACTGCGTAAACTGAGGTAGGAAAACCCACTTTACATGTGAACACAGCATCCTATGGGCTGGAGTCCTGGACTAAATAAAAAGGAGACTAGTACCCATCTCTCTGCTTCCTGACCATGGATGGAATGTGACCAGCTGCTTCATACTTCTGCCACCACGTCTACCCGACCCCACCATGACAAACCACACCCTTGAGCGGTGAGCCTTCCTCCATTAAACTGTTCTCGTGGGGGTTTTATCGCTGAAATGAGAAAAGCCACTAACACACCCTGTATCTTAGCAAGATGAAAAGGTCAGCAGTGGACGCCTGCAACCGTGCATAGTACCAAACCCATCCGCCCCTCCCTGTCATACACCCATGATGAAGCTTAATTAGCCATGACAGGAAAGCAAGAGCTAAAACTAAAGCCGAACATTACAACAGTCTGCCGCAATTGACACGATGAGGGCAGTTTCTTCCTCTTGCAAAACATTTTCTTGTACCAAACAGATATTTCCCACTTCGTACTCTGGGATTCTAGTTAATATGGAAACCAAACCCTTGGAAAGGGAACCCGTGGCTGGGGAGGGTGCTGTACACACGTGAGGGTGCGCACTGGCACAGACGGTGCCAGAGCTATGACAGTTTGGTTCTTTCTGTGTCCTGTGATGAATGGGACAATGACAAGTGCTGAGCTCCCCATGTGCATCATTATATCACGAGACACCACATAGAGCACAGCATGTTAAACAATGCCGATTAACCCGCTCTTCCTAAGCATGGGGTCAGACCTTACTCTCAGCACTTCCTGGGTACTGCTCATGTAATGCTCTCAGGAGCTTTCTAATTTTTTTTTCTGCTTTATTAAGGTTCAGAGAGCATGCATGAGTAACAAATGTTCAATTCCTAGAAACAAAAAAAACTCATGGTACCAGGAGTTAGAGGCTGGTCCTGGGGGATGATTCAGTTGCTAAAATGTTTGTTGTGCAAGCAAGAGGACCCAAGTTTAAGTGAAAAGCCAGACTTGGCAGTCAGTGGTGACAATCTCGGCACCAGGGATATGGACACATAGGGATCAGAACCTAAGGAATGACACCTCAGGTAGTCCTTTGCCTTCTACACGTATGTGTGCACATGCCACGTACACCTGCATATATAAGTATGCATGTATGCTCATATATACGTGTGCGTGCACACTTGCAAATGTGCACAGGCACCTGTACACACACATATGCATGCCAACTCAGCCATCGCAGGTTCCTTGACTCATCCTCCATAGCCCAGCCGATGAGATGCTCTGCTCCAAAGCCATGTCCCAGAGGCCCAGCTTCCCCTTCGAAAGGCCCCTGGGCTGGTAGCCTACATTTATGTTTCTACCCTTCTGTTCCTATTTTCAGCTCAACTGCTCTTATCCCCATTGTGCAAAGGTTCCTTGTTCACCCTTAAACATTGTTTTGCCCTATAAAGAGAACCCTCTGTGTCTGGACTGGGCAAGAAGTTCAGATTCCCTTACCCACAGGGGTTCTGGCTTTGTCTATTTCTGGGTCCATGTTGCTTTTGAAGTCCAAGAAATTAAAACATCATAAAGGATTGCAATGGCAGTTGCCCCTCCACCCCTGAGAGCACATGCCCGGGTTTCACAGAAGGTTTCTTTTGAAGGAGACCCAGTTCAAAAACCACTCAAGAGTCCTAACATGTTTAGAGTTGCTGCATTTATACTCTTAAGGAAATGCTTCAAAAATGTAGATTTGATCCCTGCATGTATGAATATTCATGCATGTGTGTATGGATACATACACAAGTGAATATGGAGGTCAGAGGGCAAGGTCAGAGGCCATTACTCATGCTCTGCCCACCTCGTTTCTAAGATAGTCTCTCACTGGTCTGGAGCATCTCAACTCCCATAGGCTGGCTGGCCAGCGAACCCCAGGGGTTTGTCTGTCTCCACTCCCCTTGCACTGAGATTATAATTGTATGATTCATGCCTGGCTTTTTAAATGTCATTTCTGGGAATCAATCCAGATCCTCACACTTGTAAGGCAAGCACTTCACTGACTAGGCTATCTTTCCAGACCCTAATCCTTCCTTTTATTTTAGTGGTGGGGATTAGGGATGAGGGGTTAGAAATGAAGGGTGGACAGAGAGCTGCTTGTCTGTTCTTCACCCTTCCTGAGTGCTCAAGATGTTCTGAAACTCAGGGTACACACTGGTGGTCAGGGAGGACCCTGTCTTGACCACTCAAACGCCTTATTCTAAGTGTCCATATGACCTTTCATTGTCAATACTCCAAGGAAGAACTGGCTCCCTTAGGAGACCGTGAATGACAGTGAAACATTTAAAAACGACAATAAGTCATCATGGAGACACCTGACGTTTTCCAAAGCAGGCAAACAGCCAGAGAAGTGCACCACGTGAGAGCTGGGAAAGAGGAAGTGGGACACAGAAAGGACAGACGGACTTCTGATGGGCCTTACCTGCTTTTCTATGAATGCGTTGATTCTCTGAAGCATCCCTTCACACGTGAACTCATACGGCATATACGGCTCAATCTGCAGAAACAACAGGGCACCGTGAAAGGTGACACAAGGCATTTACTGACTCTCCACTGACTCACACAGATGCCCACCCCTGAGTGGGAGCCCTGGCAGGTGTTAGAGCTACATACTTGAATTGGACAGACAGCGCTCAGGCCTTGCTGTGTTCTTCTTCAGACCCTGAACAATCTACCTTCCCTAAATCGCTGATACGTGATGTGTAAAAGAGTGGCAAGGAGGAAAACCCGTCTCTGTTAAGCTGTGGTGAGGTACATGGTGGGAAACTGCTTGGATAGTGCAAAGTACATAGTAGGCCTTTAAAAGGGTGGGTGTTATCACGTGCTAGCAGGTAGTCAGTGTGGAGTACAGACAATGGCTGTGGTTCATCAGCTTCTCAGGGCTAGGCAGATTGCACTGAGGGCGGGGAATTTAGCCAATGTCTGCTCAATGGACACGTGGTCACTGCTCTGGGGAAGGCAGGGAGAAATGGCTGGTCTGTAGTAGGAGATGAGGTGAGAATGTATCTAAAGAACTCCTGCCGCAAAAGCAAGTGGACCAAGTGCTACAACCAAAAAACTCAACTAGCAGCCCTGTGAGGGCTGACATTTTTTTTCTCTTTGAGACAAGGTCTTATATAGCATAGGTTGGTGGTTTTACTATGTAGGCGAGCGACCTTGAACTTCTGATCCTCTCATCTCCACCTCTTGGGTGCGGGAATCAGACATGTGCTACCCTATCTGGGATTTTTGGTACTGGGAATGGAACCCAGCACTTCATGCATGCTAGACATGTATTCTTTCAACTGAGGTGCATCCCTAAGCCAGACTGTGAACTAAGACGTGAAAAGACAAATCTCGGGACTGGGAGCTGGTAGACAAGGTACAGAGGGATGTGCAGCATCACAAAAGCTTGTGGTTTCTATAATAGGGCTTACACTATCTGGGGAGGACAGCAAACCCCCAGAAGGTCATGGGGTGAGGAAAACATTCTGATGGCTGCTGAGGCATCTGAGGGGGAGACAGGAAGGGTGGCACTGGACTCTGCTACACTGCATTAACTGATACATGGACAGCAGTGTCTCCAGGTGACACGTAAGGGAAGTGGAGACCCCATGTGAGATGAGTCACCAGCAATCCGTCTAGATGGAGCCCAACGGCATTGTTGGTGACAGGACAAAGAACCGCCTTCAGGAGTTTCTTCTTGAGCCTGCCCTTACCCCTCCTCATAGCACACATATACCAACAGGTAATAAAGGTGCTAGAGAGGAGAAGTTCAGGGCAGGCTGTGCCTCGCAGCTTCCACAGCAGTCCCGGGCAAACTAAAGTCCTACAGGAGGTAGTGTTCATGCGGAGTGGTCAGCCTCATCTAGGGTAGAGGCAGACATCTCTTACCTTCCTAGAATGGCTTGTAGGGGCCCTGTATACAACAGGTGCTTGGTCAATGTTTACTGAATTAATCAGAAAGATCTAGAATGGTTACGTCAAAAAGATTCTACCTAATGCTTAGGTAGAAAAGATAAACAGCAAACACTGTAGAAAACTACAGGACTGGGGAGATGGCTCAGCTGCTTCCTGTGTAGACCTGAGGACTGAGTTCAGATCTGCAGCACCCATGTGAAAATCAGGTGGGAGGGGGCATGTCTATAATCTTGGTGCTGGTAGGGGAGACAGGCTGATCCCTGGGGCTTACTGGCCAGCCTGCAAGGCCAAATCAATGAGTTTTAGGTTTAGTGAAAGACCATGTCTCAAGAAAAATAAGGAAGTGGAGCGTCAAAAGACACATGTGTAAGCCCCCATGTCCATAGGAACATGTGCAAACACACATATACAACCTACCACCACCACCAACAACAACAAAACAAAATAATTTTATAAACTTTACCCTTTGTATAAGGTAACATAAGCAGCCTAATTTTGCAAATCTCTCCAAGGACATGCTTTGATCATATGAGTAAGTATGAGTCAAGCTGCGCCCTTTATACCTGGAACCCAGGAACCCAGAAGGCCCATCAGCAGGGTCAATAAGACCCAAACCCACATCTGCCACCAGCTGTTTCAAGTCTCACAGAGCCTTCTTGAAATCCTCAGGCCAGATGCTATGGCTAGACTATGGTCTGAGTCCGATTCATGAGGCAAGCTATGCTTACTAAAAGCAAGAGACTGCAACATTCTGCATGAGTTCCAGGTTATAGGTCTAATGAAGGCAGGGAGAAAATAAAACAAAAGAAAAGCAGCAACCTTCTGGTTTAAGATGGCTTTCACAGCATCTTCTACTTCTTCTCGATTGCTGAGATCCACAGTCCAGACGTGTGGGCGGCCGATGAAGACTTCTGCATACGGGTGCTGAGACGTCAGCTGAAAGACAGAAGACATGTTGCATCTTAGTTTCACACACACAGGACTGCTCAGATAAACCTCCGGGCTAGACAAAACGCTCTGTCTTCACGAGTTGAGTTGAACTCAAAAAGGAGATAAGGCATTTCTGATCTTCCTGTAGCAACCAAAACCTTCTAACTCAAGAACAGGCAGATAAGAAAAAATAGTGATGGGTGGAACTTTTGAAGCTCACTGGAAATAAAGCAACGCCATAGCAAAGAGGCTCCGACAGGTAGTGCTAGGTCGAACGCGGGTCTGTGTACAGTGAGTGGCACTCTATCACCAAGCAAGGGCCTGTAGCCTCTGTGGTAGTTGATATGGCTTGTCAGCCTGATAGGATCAACCTCCAGACATGTCTGTAAGGGGTTTAGATCTTGCTGATTAAGGTGGGACGAGCCACCCAAATGTGGGCAGCACCGTTCTATGGGTCAAAGTGGTGGACTGAATAAAAAGGAGAAAGTGAGCTGAGCACAGTGTCCAGCTCTCTGCTTCCTGACCATGGATGCCACATGACCAGCTGCTGCATGCTCCTGCTGCCATGCCTTCCCTGCCATGATGGACTGTACTCTCAGACTGTGAGCCAGAGTAACTCTTCCTACACTGCCGTTCATTAGCTCATGTGTCACACAAACGAGAAAAGCAGCTAACGCGCCTCTGTGGTTATCCTGGGCTCTTAAGGACTACTTATTCTCAGCCAAAATTACCTCCATAAATTTAGTATCTATTCTCTGGGCTAGGATGGACAGGTATTCACAGAAAATCACAATAAGGACCAAAGCACCCACCCCCACCCCCACCAAAAGAAAGACCAAAGCCATAAGCCAGGGATGCCTGTGATTTCTTTAATTGGCAGGTAGACATAGGAACCACAAATTTGAGGCCAGCCTCGGACTGCACAGTTAAACCCAGTAACAAACAAACCTGCTGCTGGAAAGCACACGGGCACGAGGAACAGTGCACATAGGGGTGATGGTGGAAGAAACTGTGCCACTGGAGAACTCAGGAGTTTTCAAATGGTTTCAGAAGTAATCATAGCAACACCAGCACACGAGGTTCATTGACTTTAAAATGTATGGGCATGTGTGCACCTATGTGTGTATATGCACATGTGCAGACAGCTGCAGAAACCAGAAATGGTTATAAGAGCCACTGGAGCCACAGTTGCAGGCAGTTAGTTATGAGCTGCCTGACATGGGTGTCAGGAAGAAGAGCAGGATGTGCTCCTAACCACTGAGCCATCTCTCCAGCTCCAGAAAACAAAATTTATAAAGGCAATTTAGAATCAGAAAAGGAAGGAGTGAGTCTCCTTCCTAACAGTTTTAAGAGTCAAGTAGCCAGGACAGCTGTAGGAAGCCAGAGATGCTCTGTAGGAAGGGGCACTTGGGGTCTGGACACACTGAATTGTCCAGGACTGTAATTATAGTGTACATTATATATAGCAAGAAATGTCTTTTTTCTTTAAGACGAAATCTTATGCAGTCCTGGCTGGTAAATGAAGACGACCTTGATCTTCTGATCCTCCTACCCCCACCTCTAGAGTGCAGGATGGATGACATGCTTGGTTTGGACAGGGCTGGGAAGGAGCCCAGGGCCTCCTGCATGCTGGGCAGGCACTTCCTGGGCCTTCTACAGGTTTATTCGAGATTTCATCTACCAACAGTCACCATTTCAGAAAAATATCACAGCAACATCAGTGTTCCTCTGGGTGCTACCCTCCAGTAAAACATGCCTCCATGGGTAGATGCCATATTAACCACAGCTCTATAAACGTGTGTGATGTGTACACAGATTACACTCAGCTTCCTTTTTGTAACGGCAAACATAAGAAAATAAGGCTGGCAGTGAACAGTTGAATATTTTATAACTTTAAATACAATTGTTCACTTGTAAGGTGAAACCAGACATCCCATCATCTACTATAATTCTTAGTACATAATACTGAATGAAATACTTATTATTTTCCTAGAAATAGTTTTTTATATATTTCTTTTATATATATACTATAAATTTAAAAAATGATCCACAAAGGCAAGTTCTATTATTTGCAAATCTCATTTGTGGAGAGGAAATACATTCTATTTATTATTTATTTATTAATTTCCTAACTTGTTCACTCAGTCACTCATTTACTATATGTAATCGTATGGGCAATGTATGTGCAGGTGCATACCCTTGTGTGTGTGCTAAGGCCAGGGGAAGACACTGCGTGCCTGGCTGTGCCACTCTCTTCCTTATTCACGTGCGGCAGTGTCTCTCACTAAACCTGTGCTCACTGGGTTTAGCTAGACTGGCAGGCCAGCAAGCCCCAGTGACCTCTGTTCCCCGCCACCCCAGCACAGCTGCCACAGGTGCTGGAGGCAATGCTCGGCTTGTTGGTGCTCAGGATCCAAAGCCGGGGATCGCGCCTGTTCAGCAGGGCTCTCACCCACTGACCAATCTCTGCAGCTGGGAAATGCATCCTACCCTGTTCAGTACAGGAGCTGCTCTTGCTGCTGCTGTTGCTGTGGCTTTGGCTTTTGAGGCCAGCCTGCCTCTCTTTCTTGTTTTTCCCTTTCTCTCAAATTCCACAAGGACACAGACACTTAGAGAACGACAAAGCTGACTAACACCGGCCATCTCTTTGCCACTGCCCTGGGACCTCCTCACACCAGCCACTGCAAGTCCAGTTTGGGGCAGGAAGCTAGGAGCACAAGCCTCTGGGAAGGTCTCCGGGAAATCCGAAGACCTTGCAGCCCCGAGGCTGCAGCCTTTCTTGGCGTCTACACATGCTCCCTCTCCCGTCACAGCGCCCAGCCCTCTCGTTTCTCAGGCTCCGTGGTCAGTGCTGAGGACTTTGCAGGCCCACAGAGTCGTGGAAACCTTATTTACTAATTAAAAAAAAGGACTCTGTATAAAATATTTTGATTCAATACCAATCCACAAGGTCTTGATTGGGACAGGCATTCCAAGGTTCTTGGAGTCTACATAACTAGAAAACAGCAAAGCCAAGTTCAAATCTAGATCCTTCAGCAACTGAACAGCTTTATGGGGATGTGCATGTGTGTGTTTGTATGTATGAGTATGCACATGGGTGTGGAGGCCAGAAGTCAATCTTGGGTGTCATTCCTAAATCATCCTCGGCTGGTTGGCCAAAGAGCCCAGGGATCTGCTTGTTGCTGCCTCTAGCACTGGAATTACACGTGCACACTGACACACCCAGCTGTTTACCTCTCTTCTGAGGCTGAGACTTAAGTCCTCCAAACCTTTTACATCAACTGAGCTGTCTCCCCAGTTCCAGTTTAGTGTCTTTGAGCAAACCAGCAAATTGAGAACACCACCAAATTCTTAAGAAAAAAAACAAAGCCTTAAAATCACTCTTAAAATTTACATACATATATACATATACATATGTATGCATATATATGTATATCTCTCCATTCCAGGGCTGCGTTTATGCCATGTTAGACCTTTTGAGAGACTGTCACATCATTTCTGCTTTGTGGCATAGAGGACAAGCTAATTAGTCCATCTACTGCAAAAATTTCAACTACCAGCAATGTCACCATTGAGTCATTGGCTCGGCTCAGCCCTCTCCTCCCCTCCCCTCTCTCAAGGCCCCTGCTTATTTACAAGACTGCTCTTAGGGCTTAGCAAACACACGATGCAGAGTCATTACTGTTTGATTCGTTTGCATTTGCTGAGGGTTACTTAATTTTACGAGTGAGGCCTTTTTGATTCATTAGCCCTCTCAGAACTCTGTGTTCCTCCTTGTTAATTTATTGAGGACCGCTGATCTCAGCCCCTTGAGTGTATATGTCAGTAGGTTTACTGGGCATCCTCAGGACAAGCAGCATCTCGGGAAATATGAGAGGTGACTTCAAAACCGCTGTAGAGCCTACAAGGAGACTCCACGCTCCCTTTACAGGACCCTATTAATATGTTCCCCAATATAAAGATAAAAAATCTAATTTTATATTCAAGTACAATGAAGCAACTCCACTCCTCAAAGTATTCTGGAGTCTTTCTTCCCCGCTCGAAAGAGACAATGCACTCTGAAAATTTGGTCTGATGCAAAAATAAAAACAAAGCTAAACTCAAATTTAGAGATCTAAGTTTTTTTCCTTTCCTTCAAGTGAAGGCAAAGAGAAATAGAGACAACTGACCTTAACCAATGTTTGTGTGGGAAGGGTTGTTTAACAGAAAGTGTCTAATGGACATAGAGCAATATGTGACTTTGGGTTAAAACTTTTCCATTTGCTGAGGTAAGAGAGATCATTTCTAAGGGTGTGTGTGTGAGAGAGAGAGCTTTCTTGCTTATTCTCCACCATTTCTTTTGAAGAGAGCATTTCTCAATGAACCTAGAGCTTGCCAATTCCTTGGCCAATAAGGTCAAGGGCTTCTGTCTGCCTTCCCAGGCTGGTAGCACATGCCACCATGCCTGAATTACTCTGTCTGTCTGTCTATTAATTGTGTTTGTGTCAATACCTGTATATATACGTGTGTATTGGGTACATGCTTGGTACCCAAAGAGGCTAGAGAGGGCATGGGTTCCCGAGACCGAAGTTTATGAACCACTAGGTGTGGTGCTAGGAACTGACTCCAGCCTTCTGCGAGAGCAGCAAGTGCTGTAACCACTGAGCCTCTCCCCAGTTCCCTCTAGACCAGTGGTTTCCAACCTTCCTAATGCTGTGACCCTTTAACGCCATTCATGCGGTAGAGACCCCCAACCATAAAACGATTTCATTGCTACTTCATAACTATAATTTTGCTTCTGTTACAAATCATAACGTAAATATCTGACATGCAGGGTATGCAACCCTTGGGGCTCGAGACCCATAGGCTGAAAACCGCTGTTCTAGAGGTTTTGGATGTAGAACTCTGTAGACTTGTTGGCAGCTCTTTTCCAATTAGAAGCATCTTTGGTTAAGGAGATGTGAGGGCTTTTGAGAGCTGTGAAAGCAGGGCACGTGGCTCTTTTTGCCATGAGATCAAGGTCACCACTCCCTCTCAAAGCTGTTAGCTGTCCTTCTCCTGCACGAGGCAGACGAACCTTGGCTCTCCATTGTTCATCCACTCTAGAAGTTCTCTCCTTTCTATTTAAAGCCCATCCCAATCCCTTTCCGCCAACACTGAAATTCTGCCTTTGTACAACTCCAAGGTAACTCCCCTCTTTCATCCACTTAGCTTTTATTTCAGTCTCATGTATTTCAGGTTGGCCTTGAACTTGCTATATAGCTGATACTGACTTTGAACTTCTTACTCTCCCGCCTCCACTTCCAAAGTGCAGGTATTATAGGTGTGAGCTACCACACCTATTTCATGCAGTGCTGGGGATGAAACCCAAGGCTTCTACATGCCAGGCAAGTGTTCTATCAACCTGGCCACATCCCCACCCTCACTCTGCTACCTCTACACATTGTACGATGATGTGGTTGCCTTCTCATGCTCCCACATCAGATATGAAGCTACTAGAAAATGGAAAACTCTCTGCCAAACTCCCCCAGGATGACAGCTAGTAATGCAGGGTGTTGCGTGGACAGGCTCAGCTTCTGTCAGCTCCCTTTGGTGCCTTGGCCTCCCGTGGGAACACTGGGCTTATGGAGTTGTCTGGATGAGGCCATATGTGGGGCCACCGATGACAGGACTCCATACTCTTTCTCATGGTCTCCTTTAAGGACTGACAGAATGTTCCCTTGCAGGTGCTTCAAGGTCTCTTCTCTCCTTGCGCCAAAGAGGATGAGCGTCCTCTCCAACTTCAGCACGATCACACGATTAGATGATGGAAGTGGCAGAGGACAAGGGATACTTCCTCAATATTGGCTGATGTGAGCACTGTCATGTGACGTCATTCCCTGGGCATGGGGAAGCATGTGTTTGGGAGTGTCCTCTTTGCATGGAGGTGTGTGCGCCTGTGTGCGCGTGTGCATGTATACGTGTGTGTGCATGCATGCCCATGTGGAGGCCAGAGATCAATCTCAGATTATTCCTCCTGAGCCATCCCTCTTTTTCTTTGGAACAGGGTCTCTTCCCAGCCTGGGTCAAATTGGACAAACCTGGATGGCTGGCCAGTAAGCCCCAGGGATCCCCTGTCTCCTTCCCCACACTTCTGGGATTACAGATGAGTGCTACTGTGCCTAGGTTTGTTTGTTTGTTTCCAAACATGTGTTCTAGGGTTTGAACGCAGGTCCTCCTGCCTGTGTGGCAAGCACGTTACCCACTGAAGCTATTTCCACAGCTCCAACCTTTAAAGGTTTTACACATCAAGAGAAATAACCAACAAATAAAATAAGAGAAAATATTTGCAAATTATGTCTGATAGAGGGTTAATATCCTAAATATCTAAGGAACTTCTACCACTCAAAAGCAAAAAACCTCAACAAACCCCCATTTAAAAGTAGGCAAAGTATTGGGCGGTGGTGGCGCATGCCTGTAATCCCAGCACTAGGGAGGCAGAGGCAGGTGGATCTCTGTGAGTTCAAGGCCAGCCTGGTCTACAGAGCGAGTTCCAAGACAGCCAATGCTACACAGAGAAACCCTGTCTCTAAAAGCAAAAACAAACAAAAAGGGACAGTGTATCTAAATAGTCATTTCATAAAGACTCCAACAGAGGGGAGGGAGGGCAGAAACGCACTTGACGCACTATTTGGAAGACAAGTTGAGGAAGTGTCCCAGAGGGTGAAAAAAGCAACAGAACTGAAAACGAATGTTCTAGAAACAGCAGCTGCTGTGTCACACTATGCCTTCCCAGCACTAACTCCCCAGCCAAAGGCCCCGCTTTAATGTCCCCGTGCATGAGCAGCCAGGGGGGCCACTAACTGCCCAGAAATAACACAAGCCAATCTCATGGTTTCCTGCACACACCTGTGTCTGCCCAGATACGGAATCATCCCCACCTTTGCCACACTGATCACCCACACAGAGCTGTAAATGACTTCTGTTTATGGCCCCGGATGAACCCCAGCGATGCTCCGTGGTGATTCCTCACCCCACTGCAGGTTTCAAGAGCATCTGCAAAGGCAAATGGGCCAAGGCTCCTGTGAGAGGCTCTTGCAATGAGAGGATGGCTTGACAGCCTGCTGAGAGTGGGCTGAAATCTCAGGAATATCCCGTTCATCAACTACGCTGTCTTGTCTCTGATGTTCTCTCTCTCTCTCTCTCTCTCTCTCTCTCTCTCTCTGTGTGTGTGTGTGTGTGTGTGTGTGTGTGTGAATGCTTGCTCAAGCCTATAGAGGTCACAGGTCAACGTGCTGGCTGTTGTTCAGGCACTGCCTACCTTGTTTTCTTGAGACATAGTCTCTCATCAGTTTGGGACTCGCCAAGAAAACTAGGTTGGCTGGCCAGCGAAGCCCAGGGACTCACTTGTCTCTGCTTCCTTGGTTCTGGGATTCTAGAAGCCTGCTACCATGCCTAGCTCTTTACAGAGTTCTGGGGATTTAACATGCAGGGCAAGTGCTTTATTGACTAGTCCATCTCCCCCACTCTGCGGCTGACGTTCTCTGTGAAGAGTCTGGCCGCCGCCGTTTCTTCTTCACCATCGCCACGTGCAATGGAGAGGCAAGTGAGTGTTCCCAGAGGCCTCCTCCCCACAGCTGCCGGCCGTGATGAGAAGACTAGAAAGAACACCCACCATGGTCATTGAAAAGAGAGTTGGCTCAGCAGATAGGAGCCTGCTGTGCAAAGACAAGGACCTGCGCATGGGTCCTCAGCACAGGGTGGGCATGGCAGCCTGCTTTTAATCACAGAGCCTAAGACGTGGAGTCAGGGGACCCCAGGACAAGCTGGAGCACTCACATCAGTGAGCTCTGAGTTCAATGAAAGACTCTGCCTCAGTGCACATAGTGCCGAGTGATGTTGGAAGACCCTACACTTCGCCCTCTGGCCTCTACAAACATGCCTGCACACATGCGCATGCCTGCATGTGCACATGCGCACACACGTGCCACCTATCCACACACACATAAACACAAGAGCATAGAAGAAAAAGGAACACTTTTGATGCTCACCTCTCTCAGGGTTGGCTTGCCAATGAAGAAGTCTGTGTTTTTGCTGCTCTTGGGAGGGTTGAACTTGGGGTTCAGGAAAGCACATCCATTTGCGATGGCCTCTAGGGGAGCTGGACCCTCATAGGGGAATCCCAGCCCAACAAACAGCTGTAAGACAGGAAAACACATCACATGAACATGGCAGTCACAACCTCTCAGCTCTCAGTTTCTGTGGGTGCTTCTGACATAATGCGAGGGTCTTAGCTCTCGAGGTTGGTGGCTTGGGACAGAACGAAGGGGCTTATAGCAGGATCTGCAGAGCTGCAGGTGCAGCACAGGAAATGCAAGGCCCTGTGAAGCGGCTTGCCTTGTTCCCGGCTCCCTTGCTGATATGAAAGTAAAGAAGAGGTGGGACTCTGGGGAAGGGAGAGTGAGAGTATGAAACGAAACCAACAATAAACCCAAGACCCAACAATTGTCCTTCTGTCCCTTAGGGAGACATAGCTGCAAAAACACTTGCTTAACTAAACAGAAGGTTTCTTCACTCAGGCAAGGAACAACGGGCCCTTTCAGGGACTCTGGGGCCCAGGGGCAGAAAGGTCACTTGATTACAGTTCAAATGGAACTGCTTTGGAACTTGGGAGGTCAGTAAACACAGGTTTTATGATAGAGTTTTCACTGGGGACACCACCAACTGGCAGGTTTTGTTTTTCCCTCTGTGGGAGCAGAAGTTGCAAAGGCTGCGATTTCCCACTTCCCTCCCCGGCTAGCAAACCTCGACTTTCCCTAGATGGACAGTAGATGGCAGCAGAAACAAGCTAAAAGTCCTTAGCGAGGCCACAGCGGCAGGGAGTTGCGGGACAAAGCAATTGACACCATGGGCTCCCAAATGGAACAGTCTCTGTATTACCAGGTGTAGGGGTACAATGCTGTGCACGGCTGCTACCAGGTGTATCTAATACTGGTTCTCTCTGCTCACGTGCAGACGCCAAGTCTGAAAGGGCTCCAGAAGCACACTGCCTGTGCCTGGTGGGAGTGGGGTAGGGTGGAGGATGTTGGGGTTCCTTGTGCATTCGCATTCAGGAATACCCAGGCTGTTTCCCCCAGGAAATGTAACTATCCAAGCAGTAATGAAGATATTCTAAAGATAACAGGTGTTAGAGCCCCTCCCTTTGGCGATCAGATATTGAAACAATGCACCCCATGGAACTGGAATTTCGCTTTAGTCTCACACAGAAAGACGCGAAAGGCCAGAGCCTAGTGTCAGTCAGCGAGGAGCTTTGTCTCCCGGGAAGAGATTTTACCTAGTCTGACAACTTGTCAGACAACACTGCAGGACAGACTGACTGGAGCTGAGACAAGGATGGGTCAGTGACGGACTGAATCACACCTGGACTAGGACTGCTTAGTGATGAAATCTCCTGTCCTCTGTTTAACCTAATCCCCATGTCGGGACCCTAAAGATGATGTGGGAGTCATGCGATCCCTTTATTTGTTCTCTCCCCAGTGCGGTCACAAGTAATTCCCTTTTCTCTGCACTCCACTATCTCTGGTCCCTCTAATTGACCCATTGAGGAAAAATGGCTGAACCTACTTGGTATGTCAGGGCTGCCAAGGCCCAGATCCGACCCTAACAATCCACTAACAGCTGGGAACACAGGGTCGCATCAGGCACCCCCTCTTTTCAACTTTGAGAAGAAAATGCCAGCAGATACAGACAGGGTCTTGGCAGGTTTAACCAGAGCTGTTGGAACCCACAGTGTTTCTTGACCTCTGAAAATGAGGGTCTGCCAAGAAGTGCTGATGCCCTCCTCAACTCTACATTGTCAAAAACAGCTTTGGAAGAAATGGAGGCAACAAACGCTTATCCATCTAATCCAGAGAATCTTTGGGGGAGGGATTATCTCCTTTAGATCAACCAATCTGAACCTACTATTAAAGAATTAGAGGCTATTGCTTGATGAACTTGAATGTGACCTAAGCTTAATTATATCTGAATAATAATTTGCACCAACAATTATGCCCTATTGGCCCCAGAGTATCTCAGTTCACATAAACACGTGGGGGGCTGGGAAGGGCTCAATGCTTGCAGTACAAGCATCAGAACTTGCACTTAGAGCCCCAAAGCACACAAGAAACTGGATGCTGTGGCACACATCTGTAATCCCAGGCTCCTACAGTGAGACTGGAGGCAGAGTGGGAAGAATCCTTAGATCCTGAAGGCCAGCTAGTTAGCATTATGCAATGGTGAACAATAGTGACCTTATCTCAAACAAGGTTGAAGGTAAGGATGGACAGCTAAGGTTTTTGTCTGACTTCTACATGCAGACTGTGGCATTCATGTACCTGCACACATAGATATGAACACGCGTGTGTGTACACACACACCATATACATACACTGATGAAATAAGGAACACTTAGGCCTAATTCTCCCAAGCCTCACTCACTAGCTTCCAAGGACGATTACACCACAAGCAAACACGACATCATTTCTCTTTTTCTTGTTTTTCTTCTTCTTTTTTTTTCTTTTCTTCTTCGTGACTGTTTCTCTGTGTCTTCCTGGCTGTCCTGGAATTTCCTGTGTAGACCAGGCTGGCCTCAAACTCACAGAGATCCATCTGCCTTTGCCTTCTGAATGCTGGGATTATAGGCGTGCCCCACCACTGCCTGGCTACCTCACTATTTCTTGGCAACAAGTTTTCCTGTCACACCAATTAAGACGACAGGAAATGATGCCTTTGAAACACTGAAGTAACAGTTTTCTGTCAGCTGTCAGTAAGGAATTTTTCTCTTGGTTCCTGTGTACTCATTACCTGTGACGGCACAGTGAAGCACATATATGAAGGTCCCAGAGCAAGCACATCTAAGGGTTGAGTGGCAATAATCCAGGTAGAGAAAACTCACCAAAGGCTTCTGCCTACTTACAGTCTTGACACATACCTCATCTGTACCAACTTGCTTTTTCTATTGATCCACCACTGTGTCTATATGTGGCCCTACCTCTCCCCTCTCTCTCTCCCTCCTTCCCTCCCTGCCCCCAGGCTTTCTCTGACTCCCCTTCCCCTCTCTTCTTTCTTTCTGAGGATTTCATATTATTTCCACTCCATCCTTATAGAATTCTTTACCACAGAAGGGAGAAACACAAGACAAGAAGGCATTCAAGAACCGGGGAGAGGGCCTAGTGGGTAACAGCACTTGTCCTGTGAGTAAGCGGACCCGAGTCTGAACCTTCAGATAAAAATCTGGGTGAGGTCACACATTCCTGAAACCCCAGCACTGTGTGTGATGGAGAAAGGTGCGGAGGCTGGACAGCCCCAGCCTAGCTCCAGGTTCAGTTAGAGACCTCATCTCAAGGGAGTACGGCTGCATGTGACAGTGCAGGACACCTGCTGTCCTCCTTCAGCCTCAGCACAAATTCACACGGGTATACACGCCTGTAAACATATGTGTGCACATACATACACACAGACACTCATGCGAAATTGGGCAAAAGAAAACATTCAGTGCTAAGGCTTAACTCTTCCAGGGAAAACTGGCCATATTGTACAGGCTTAAGTCTGCCCGTAAGCAGACCAGCGTCTAACAGGGATACTCTAGATGGTGGACATCTCCATGGCTACAGCTCTAGCTCCAATTGTGAGTGTTTCTAAACTGAAAGATCTCACTATCTGAATTAAAACGATGAGGAAGATCAGACAAAGGAACGTGCATTTTATTCATGCAAGGACTGGGACACCCTGACACAGTCACTGAGGTATTTTTCTCTGTTTTGAAAGGAAAAAGAATTGTTTCAAGTCAGTTAACGAAGATTCCTCTAACCACTCCTGGGCTTGGTCAGCGTCACTCTCTTCTATTATATAAGTATGTGGTTATGTGCACAGGCATGCACATGTGGGGGGGGGCGTAGGGGCCAACCGTGGCTGTCTCCCTCAGTTGTCCTCTCAATTGCTTTCTCTCATCTTTGGTGAGGCTGGCTGGCCAGTGAGTCCCAGGGATCCAGTGCTGGGATTAAAGTGAATATCACTACACCCAGTGTTTTAGCTGTGGATTTTGGGTGATCAAACTCAGGTTCTCATCCCATTAATTACTTTATTATGTAGTGGTGGCTAAACCCAGAGACTCATATATACTGGGAAGTGCTATATCATAGAGCTACACCCCAACCCCCGTTCTGGTCACTTTTAATGGGGGAACACCAAGAATAATAAGATATTGGGTCCCTATAAACTCAACATGTATTTCTCTGATCTTTATTAATTAGCCAGTGTGGGAGGCTCAGGAAGGAGTCTGGGCAATGAGTTAACCTCGGCTTGCCGAGAAAATAGGTTGCTGGTCAAGATGGCCAGGGCAATGAGATGATTAACAGCATAGGTTGTGCAGTCAGAAAGACAGGGATTCAAATTCTGATGCTAACAGTTCCTCATCTGGTAACCACGGCAACCGTCCATGTGAGCTCATTCACAGTCTACTTTCACTGGTTCTAGAAGCTCACCTAAGAACACACAAGCACTCTGTCTCCTTAGGAGCAAAATGGGGCCACCAGTGATGCTTCCGGCATGGCGTTTGCTGTGAGGACTGAAGGAAATATTTGATAGAAACATTTAATATTCTCAGGCTTGGTGCCTAGTAAACATCTGAAAAATTGTTGCTTGAGTTCAAATCCAGTTGTAATTTTACACAGCTGGACATTATGTATGTCTTCTTTCATACAGTTGGAGACGAAGGGCCTGGGGGCTGTTTGTGGGTTGTGTTTTTATGAGTTCCCTCCCTCTCTCCCTCCTTTCCTCCCTCCCTCCCTTCCTTCCTTCCTGCCTCTGTCCCTCCGTCCCTCCTTCTCTCCCTTCCTTCCTTCCCTTCTGCCTGCCTCTGCCTCCTAAGTGCTGGGATGCTGGGATTGAAGGTGTGTACCACTATGTCTAACAAGTTTTCACTATTCCACCCGTTGCTAAACTACCAGAAGAAAGAATCATACAGAGTGTAGTGACTTCCAGGCAGAAAGGCCAGTCCTACAAACTGCATACTATCGCTAGGCCTCCCCTGTTTGTTCTTGACACAGTAGCTGGGTAGCGATCTATTTCTAGGAATAGGTATTCCCTTTATATCTTTAAAGAAGAATACGTACAATGGTTGAGTGTGCTGCTCAGTTTTAATTGTCACCCGACACATCCTAGAATTCTCTGGGAAGGGAGTCTCAGTGAGGGATCCTCTAGATCAGACCGGCTCATGGCTATGTCTGCAGGTCGGGGGGGGGGCTGTCTTGATTGCCTTAATTGATGTGGGAAGATCTAGCCTAGAAGTAAGCGCCACCGTTTCCTAGGTTTGGATGTGGAGTGTGTAAGAATCGAGAAAGTTAGCTGAGCACTAGGCATGGATGCGTTCATTTTCTCTTTGCTCTTGGATGTCACATTCCTTACTTTGCTGTTGCTCTGACAGAACAGCCCAACCAAAAGCAAGTTAAGGAAGAAAAGGGTTATTTGCCTTAGAATGCCAGAAAGGGGTACAGTCTATCATGACAGGGAAGGCTTGATGGCGGGAGCATGAGGATAGCCTGGCAGGCAGGAAGCAGGCTGATCCATTCCTTTTCAACTTTGTACAGGAGACAGATTGGCAGGCAGACATACAACATATACAGAGAGCGAGAGAGAGACAGAGACAGAGAAAGAAAGAGGAAGTGGGGCCAGTGACTAGAGACATACTTCCTCCAGTGAGGTTCCATCACCTAGAGGTCCCACTACTTCCCAACAGGACCAAGTGTCAGACTCCGGTGCTGATGGGGCTACTTTGTAAGTAAGTCCAATGGCTACAGTGTGACCAGCTGCTTCACCTTCCTTGACTTCTCTGCAATGATGAAGGGTAGCCTGGAACTGAAAGCCAAGGAAGCCCTTTCGCCCTTTCTCCCTTTCTCAAGGGCCCCTAGGTAGCCCTCTGTATTTTATTACAGCAATGGGAAGAAATTAGAACATCAGGAAATGGAGAAAACAGTTTCTTTATTCTGAAAGGTGATAGTTCCACTTAGCTTCAAGGGTCCCTCTTCTGATACTGAAGGACAGAAACAGTGGCCTTCCTCACTGTGGCTCTGCACTCTCTCGGTCCACAAAGCCTCTAATCTGAGCTGCTTTGGCTGTCTGGGGAAGTGCTGTGATGGCCAAGTAACCACAGAACTTAGCACACCTGTTTCAGCATTACCAACTGGCCAAACTGGCAACCATACCAGCACTTTCTGGAGACTGGGTTCCTGGGGCAGACTCCTGACTTTTCCCAGCAATCTTAGCGCCTGGTCAGAGATAAAACAAGCAAGACCACAAATACCAGCACCCAACTTGAAAGTTCCTGCATTTTGTCATTTGAAAGCCAAAGCCAAATCAAATGTATTATAATTTATGTGTTAATTTACTGACCTAGAGATGGGAAGTGACCAGTTTTTAGATAATCTCGATCAACTAACCTATGTTCTAGCTCAGGAGCAATTTGCATTTCTGACTTTCAGATTTGGTGTGGTCAACTTGGATGCAAAAGCCATACCCTGGGAAGAGGCCTGTGGAAACACGGAAGCTCCCCTGAATACTGAGTTACCTGGATCTGGTTTTCGGACCGAATGAACCTTATCCCCAAGTGACAGCTCTGTCACCTTGTCACAACCCAAAACTACTTGGGACAGTCTCAGTGAGGGATTGTCTAGATTAGGCTAGCCTGTGAGATTATCTCGATTATGTTAACTGATGTGAAAGAGCCATCCACTCTGGACTGCATCATTCCTGGGCAGGGCATGGAGAACTGTGTGTGTGTGTGTGTGTGTGTGTGTGTGTGTGTGTGTGTGTGTGTGTGTGTGTGTGTGTGTGTGAAGAAAGAGAGCTGAGCACAAGCAAGCATTCACTTCTTCCTTGTTCTCTGCCTTGACTATGCATGTAGCTGCTTCTAGTTCCCGCTGCCTGGGCTTCCCCACAGTGGTGGACCATAACCTAAAATTGTGAGCCAATTAAACCCTTTTCTCCCTTAGATTTCTTCTGTTGGGTATTCCTTTACCACAGCGAAAAGAAATGAAACTAAGACACTTGGTTAGGTAGAAAGCTTGAGGCCAGTCTGGGCCCCACGAGAGCCCGCTCATGGGCAAATCTTTTTGTTAAGATGTTTAGGAAGTGCCAGGTTGATGTCTGAGTTAGGTTAGTCTGTGGGGATGCCGGTGGGAGACTGCCTTAATAAGTTAACTAACATGGAAAGACCCCACTGTGAGCAGTAACATTCCCTAGGCAGGAGTCCTGAAGCGGAGAGATTGAGCTGAGCACAAGTAAGCAAGTGACTGAACAGGACGCATTCATTTCTGCCTATTCTTGACTTGTGGAGATGCTCTAAGCAGCTGCTTCAGTCTCCCGCTGCTGTATTTCCCTGCAAGAACGGATCATATCCTGGACTTGTCAGCTGAAATAAACCCATTTTGTCAGGATCTTTTGTCATGTCAACAGAAATGAAACCCAGCTGAACCCAGTGGGAAAACCCAAAGTTAGCTGGGGTTTTGGGGACTTTCAGCTGTGTGTTTGGGACTGCAGTTAGGCACAAAGGCGAGACTGTTGGAGCACACAGTCTACACTGGTCATACCTGTTTAGACATCTAGAGATAACTTGGTGAAGAACGAGGATCATCCTGGGTCACCCAAGTCATGGAGGAAGGAATGGTGGGGTGCCTGGAAGGGGAGGGTGTGAACAGCAGCTTCCCCTGCTAGGCTACAGTCGGAATTTGTCCTTGAGTACAGAAAAGAAAGTACTCAGTGTGGCTAGAGAGCAGAGCCCCAGACACCCTTTCACCGGAGAGCTGCACGTGAGTCCTCTACTCATTATGGCCCATTAATAAGAACCACCCAAGAGAGGACGGGAAAGGTACTCAAGTTAAACCTAGGGAGGTAGGCTAGAGATGTTGTTCAGTTGGCAGAGTGCTTGCCTGATGTGCAAAAGGTCCCAGGCTTGATCGCCATCACCACATAAACTGGCTGTGGAAGTGCATACCAATAATCACTACCTTCAGGAGGTGGAGGCAGGGGTGTCCGAAGTTCAAGCTCATCCTTGCCTACGTGGTAAGTCTGAGGTCAGCCTGGGCTACTTGAGACCCTGCCTCAACCAACCAACCAACCAACCAACCAACCAACCAACCAACCAACCAACCAACAAGCAAACAAATGGAAACTAGGAAGATGAAGAAAAACACCACATTAATGGAGCTGGGGGATTTACCACCCTAGCGAGTCGTGATGCGCTGGCTCCACCGGGTCTTCTAGAGTCTGCTAGACTAAGTGGCCTGCCTCTGGTCTTCAGATAAATAAATTCAGTCATCAAAATTCAGATAATCATTTGCTCATCCAAATTTACAGCTCTGTTAGAAGAGGCTTCTAGATTACAGCAACTTCCCCACAGTTTAAGCCCCAATTTTCATGTTATACCAACACCTGAGGCCGAGGCCCCAAGTGGCATGCTCAGACAAAGTTCTACTGAGCAAAGGGTGCTGTGGGCTAGATGCAGAGCTTCAAAGACAGTGTACAGGCTGGGGATGCAGCTTAATGGCAGCATGCTTGCCCCAGCATGTACAAGGCACTGAGTTCAACCTGCAACACCGAGGAGCCAAAAACAAAGCAAGACCAAACCCAAAGATGGCTCATTAACAAAAATAATGAGCGCAAAAGTGACCAAACCCCAGGCATGTCTCCGTATCTGAGGAGATCTTGGGGGAGAGGAGAGCAGGCTTGCTTCTGTCTCTAGCTGAGCCTGAGAAGAAGCTAATCATTTTACAGACATGTTTCATTGGCAGCTCCCGTTCTTCACCTCCAACATGGATGGGAATAAATTGCTTTAAGATTGCTCAGAGGCACAGAAGGAGTTAGAAGTGGGAAAATATATGAACGCAGAGCCAGAGTGGTCTGTGTCAACTTTCCTAACTCCAGATTCATTCAGCTCAGTTGCATACTGCTGGGCTCGCAATGGAAGGGGAGTCTTGGCCACGCACTACCTCATGTTCCTCTTATGTCCAACAATCTGAGTCATAATTCCACACGGAGTGCTTTAATGTATTCTCTAAGGTTTATTTGTATTTTAAATTACGTATAGTTGTATGTGTGTATGTGTGTGTGTGTGTGTGTGTGTGTGTTTACACATGCGTGCAGGTGCCCATTGAGGCGAGAGGTATCAAATCCTCAGGAGCTGAAGTTACAAGTAGGAGTGAGCAATTCAACGTGGGTGCTGGGAACAGAACTTGGGGCCCCTGGAAAGGCAACACGCGCTCGTAACTGGGGAGCCATCTCTCCATTTCTATATATTCTTATCAGAGAAATGTGCTACATAATTCCATACAGGGCATCATCATAAGGCATCAGTTTGAAATGAATTACTTTAAAAGTTTATGTACATGTGTATCTGTTTATCTCCGCACCACATGCAAGAGGCCGTCTGATCCTCTGGAAGGGACGTTAGAGGAGGCTGTGCTGAGAACTGAACCCTGGTCCTCTGTAACAGTGGGCTATGGCTGGGCTGAGGTGATACATGCTTTAATCCCAGCACTCAGAAGGCAGAGGCAGGTAGATCTCTGTGAGTTCCAGGGCAGCCAGGGCTTCACAGAGAAACCCTGTCTCCAAAAAACAAAGACAAAAACAAAACAGAAAAGAGCAGTATGTGGTCTTAACCACTAAGCCATCTCCAGTCCCAACATCTGCTTTAAAAAAAAATACATATATAATATGTATGCTCCTCTTGTTTGTTTGGCCGACTCCAGCATCAGAGCTGGATCTTGGAGACGTTTTTTCTTGTGTTCCCCCAGACAGGTTGGACCTCAGTTGTGGCCTGTTTCTCATTCTCTGACAAGGTGAATGGATGGTAGGCAAATGATGGTGCTTCTAAACTCTGCAGAGCTGAGGAGACATTCCCGAGGTTGGGGTAACAGAAGCGTGTGAGACGGTAATGACACACTGCGAAACAAGCTCTGCCACAGTGTTATTTGAAAGGAACTTGAACTTTCAGCAGGATCTCACCCAAGAAAAGTAAAATGAGGCAAACGGCAGAAAATAGCAACACTGCCGTGAAAGGGCCTGAGTATCTTGATGACTCGAAAATGTCAAACTCAGAGAGAAGATGACAGGAAGAGAGCAGGGAAACTGGGGCGCGCCTCACTCATAGAGCCACGAGCATCATTAGATGACAGGTGACCTTTAGGACATTAAAGTCCTTATGAAAAGAAACCTGGTGTTTGGCCAAAGAGTTAAAAAAAATTATCAAAATATTTTATCTCTGGAATCACCCTTGAAATGACTTGGAAGCAAAAAGAATCAAGTGTGTTTACAGATGGAGAAACAGACAGAACCCAGATAGCCATCCTTTGAACTGGTGAACAGCTACAAACTTTCAGATGACTTGCACAATTGTGTGTGTGTGTGGTGGGGGTGCGTGCATCTCACGGCGTGTAAGTGGGGGTCAGAGGACAGTCCTGGGGAGTTAGTACTCTTCTTTTCCTCTCCACGTTTTTGTGGGTTCTGGGAATCAAACTCGGGTCCTGAGGCGTAAGCAGCAAGTGCCTCTACCGGTCGAGCCATATTGCTGGCTCCCACCCACCCCATCTTTTAAAAGTCTCTCTGTAGCCCAGCATGGTGGCACACGCCTTTAATCTCCACACTCCAGAGGCAGAGGCAAGTGGATCTTTGTGAATTTGAGGCCAACCTAGTTTACATAATGAATTCCAGGACAGTCAGGGGTACGTAGTGAGACCCTGTCTCAAAACAAACAAAACAGCAAGTAAAGAAAATAAAAATCTTTGTGTGCAAGTATGCACTTATGGAGGTCAAAGGACAATCTCAGGGGTCACATGACTCCTCCCCCCAATGTTGTTTGAGACAAAATCACTTGCTCACTGTAAACCAGGCTGGCTGACCTGTTAGCTTCTGGGAGTCCTCCTGTTCCTACCTCTCGTTTTGCCATAGAAGTACTGGACAGATGTGTGCTCCCACATGTGGCCTTCTGTGGGTCTTGGGGATCCAAACTCGGGTCTTCATGTTTTTGGGTTGAGCACTTTACCCTATGAATTTACCCTATGAGTTATCCCTCTCCCCTTTTACTAAGTGTTCCTAAGCAGGGGTGGATTGTGAAGATGGTACGCCAAAGGCCCAGCAGAGCTTGAATTCCCAATTAGGAAGCATGGAGGAATCGGAGGCTCCTCCATGACTTGATCTCAGTTTAACTGTGGGAAGTCGGGATACCTGGAATCCACAGCGGTGTCTGCTTTGTTCACCTCAAAGCTATTGCCAGATGCACCTCCTAAAATTGAGATCCTGGTCTAGGGAAAAAGGTGGATTAGTAAAGTGCTCACAATTCAGCCTGAATTCAATACCCAGAACCCACATAAAATAAGTGGGGCACAGTAGTCAGTAGTGATGCCTGTCACCCTAATGCTGGGGAGGCAGAGACAGGTGAAACTCTCATGTTGACTGTCCAGCTGGCCTAGCCTATTTGGTGAGATCAGAGCCAGTGAGAAATTCTATATAAAAAACCCAAAGCAAACATAACCAAAACTCCCAAAGGTATGAGTTAGAGAGTAAATTCAGCACTTGAAAAAGTTCCTCCTGCTCTTGTAGGACCTGGGTCAATTCCTAGCACCCACATTGTGGCTCACATGACTCCTCTGACCTCAGGGTCTTGCATGCACATGGTGCACATACATACACTCAGGCACACATACATACATGTAAAATAAAATAAATAAATAAAAGCCCCACCAGGTAAACAGTACCTGAGAAATGATATCCAAAATTGACCTCTGGCTTCTACATGGATGCATATACATGTGCACACACATATATACACTCATGTATAAACATGTACTCATATACACATATATGCAAATAAATAATTAAATAATCCTCAGTGGTTGTTCAAACACCTGTGCCACAGTGTCTGAATTCTGCCCCAAACTGTGACAACTACACCCCATCTCCTTAAGAAAAGTCATATTCTAACATCAAATATAGGAAGATTGGATTTGATTCTCTCCTGAATATGTCGTGGGCACCTTAGTCCCATGAATCTGTTTCTTTATGGTCCAAATGCCAGATGGTTCCACACCCCGGTCACCCCATTGGTCTTCCATAACACCCTATAATGCTTCTTGAGTTAGTGGACAACGAAGGGGTAGGAGGAGAGCAGGTCAGGGACCTGGGTCCCTGAGCAGCAGTGACTGGTGGGAAGCTTGACAGCTGTGACCTCCGCTACCCTATCACGAGGCCACCCTTCACACAGGCAGGGCCTTACCTTTCCATCTGCAGCTGCTGGCTTGATGCCCAGCACAAGAAAAGTCTCCCATAATCAGGGTTTTTTTTTAAATTTTTTTTGGGGGTTCTGGAGATAGAACCCAATGCCTTGTACATGTTAGATAAATGCTACCACTAAGCTCTAATGAACATTTTTTTCTTAACTTTCAATTGCAAAATGCATATTTTAAACAAAATCAAGGAATGGATTTATAGCAATCATGATGTACAATTTATTATTATATTATTATTATTATTATTTTGCAATAGCTGCTCTAGGACAACACTGCCTGGTTATTACTTAAAGCTTAGATAGGGTCTCATGTATCCTAGGCTGGCGACAAACTCCCTACATGTCTGAGGATGCCATTGAAACCCCGATCCTCCTGCCTCTAAGTCCCAAGTGCTGGGATTACAGGTGTGTCCCAGCATGTCCAGCATCGACCTTTCTCCTTTAGAGTCAATACATAGATACATTTGAAACACAAAGACACATGTAAAGGTTTTGCAATTGTGAAGTGTATATGTGTACATAAACACCCAGAAAACCTTATAGCTAGACTAACCTAAGCTAACGTTTCTGTGCAATCATCGTTAAGTGAATTATTTCAACAAATAATAACAGTTGCTAAAACTTCAGATACTGCAGTACAGTTCGCATCTGGTTTTATGCGCTGGGCAAGCACTGAGCTATATCCCCAACCTATTGCCTACAGTTTTATTGCAACACTGAAGAGAAAACATGATCAACAGAGCATACCAGGATACCAGGGCTACATAGAGAAACCCTCTCTGGAAAAACAAACAAACAAAACTCCCCAAGACAAACAAAGAAAAAAAAAGAAGGAAAAGAAAAGAAAACATGAACGATTTTGACTCTATTTCCAATGCCAGGGAAACAAACCCATAAACCGCTTGAACATTTATGAATCTGCTGGGAAGTTACCTTCGTTTCCCGGAGAAGAAACTGCAGGTCACGCCCACTGAGAATGCCGTGATTTTTCACGTAACTGGGAATGTTCTTTGTGCTGGAGCCGTAAACAGTGGCATGCACTTCCATGTACGTGTGAATGATATCCAAGTAGATTTTCTTATTCTAGAGAGGGGACATGAGCAGAAAGTGCATTAGTGAAACAACCTGCATGGGAGGTCAGAACCTCTGGGGAGAGCGACAGAGCACGGAGACAGGAAAGGTCAACGCTGAGATCTTAGCCACGTGGCACGTGGATGGCCTAGGGATGGAGACATGGCTCGGAAGGTAAGCATGACAGCCTGCTTGCAATCACATGCTAGAGAGGCAGGAACAAAGGGTCCCTAGGGTAAGCTGGCTACCTAGACATTGATCTCCGGGTTCAAGTGAGAGACTCTGTCTCAATTACCTAAGGTGCAGAACGATCAAGAAGACAATGATGTCAGCCTTCATACGTAATCCCCCACAATGCATATATGTATAGGCATACATAAGTGTGCCCACACATATGCAAACCCATACACATGCATACATATATATGCCGCAGCAACACATATACACATGAAAAGCAGGGATATGTCTGGGTTTTGAGGGTAGAAACAGTCATATTGCTACTGTACAAGTCTGCAAACAGAACCATGTTGTGTGGGTAGACATATATATATATATAATTAATATATAAATATTACAGAATAAAAACAGTTATGGCCAAGGAAGTATCATCCTTATTTTGGGAATTGCTAGGAACATAATGTATTGCTTTTGGCTCACCCTGATTTTTGGGAAGGAAGTTTGTGTGTGGTGTGGCTGGGATGAAGGTTTGGAGAAGGCAGTCAGTTGGACTGGAATATTTATACAGAGTTGTTAAGCTGTCTCCAGGGAATACAAACATCCCCCACTCGCCAGATTTCTTGTGATGATTAACTCACGCTGTCAGGACTGCAGCCCACTTCTTTCTGATGCTGGGCAAGAGGACGGTTTCTCACAGTCCGTACTGATGGACCCAGCAGCAGGAGAGCTGAGACTACCCAAGTGAGCCGAAAGAGACAGAGAAGTTAAGTGGGAGCCGTGAGGTGCTATGAAGCAGTGGACAGCATGCAGACTTCTTTTCAGAAGCAAAACCAAAGCTCCCGCATCTGTAGGCCCAGGTTTCCAGGTTCCAAAATTGGAACCACCTGTGCCAAGGAAGCACGCTCACTTTCGCTTCCCTTATACGTGTGTGTGGCTAAGTTGTAGAAGCGGATTTTGTGTGGCATGTCCCTCCCCTTTCTTTTTAATTTGAAGGATCCAAGCTCTATAATGGTTTCCAGTCGTGCCAAAGTAGGACATGCATTTTCCTATTCTGAATGTCTCCCCCCGCCCACACACACATTAGGCAAATCTAATAATAGCCAGTTTGTGACCAAAGACTGTTATGGAACTTGGAGGGAGGGAGAGAGAGAGAGAGAGAGAGAGAGAGAGAGAGAGAGAGAGAGAGAGAGGAGAGTGGTGGGTGGCCCTAGCAGCTCAGAGTGCAGAGAACTGGACTTGAACCCGAATGTAGCTGGTCTAAGCCTCTCTGTGCGCCATCCCTTCTCCTGTGACTATTACACAGCACCTGGACTTTGGAGGAAACATTTCAGATGGATTCATGAACAAACCCCAGCTAAGTCAAGTTAAAATGACCCATTTTGTGTGTCAGAGTAACAGTCAATAATAAGCAGCCTTCTGGCTGCAGGCTAGCCTATGAATAAAGCAAATGTCTGAACCGCAGGCTCAATCCTGGGCCATGAACGTTTGGTGTGGTCGTAAGTTGCCGAGCTTATTTATGGCCTCGGAGATGTGGTAGCTTGACCAAGCAAGAGTGGACCAGTTTATCAGCCCTGACTTCTTACTTCAAGCCTGAGTGAGCCCTGTTTAGGATCCTCTACCTCCTGTTAATTGGTAGGATTCTAGGATACAGGTGCCTGTACTAGGCATCTAGTAAATCCTGTTCCCCCTGTTTTCTCAGAACCCCATTTCCTGGTAAGTAGGCAGGGAGTTCTGTAATCCCACTGACTTCCCTACAGGTCAGCCCAGTGGAGACCCAGTCCCAGGGCAGCTAGCAGTCCCAAAGAGCCTGTGAAATCCTCTCCAGCATCCAGACTGTTCAACACAGACGGCTAAGGATCAAAGGTCACTCAGTGTTGGAGTCAGCACTAACAAGGTGATGGTAGGAAGAGGGGTAACTGGACAGACAGAAGGCAAGCAAAGGGGCTCAGGGACCATCTTAGAACAAGGGAGCGAGACAGACACACAGAGAAAAATGAAGGATGAAGAGGAGCAAGGGGAAAGAGAGAGGGAAGGAAGGGGAAAGAGAGAGGGAAGGAAGAGGAACAAGGAGGAAGAAAAGACCAAGAATGAGGAAGAAGAGGAGGAGGAGGGAGGAAGAAAGGGAAGAGAAGGAAGTTTGGGGATCTATCTTAGTATTAGAATGTGCATCTCTAGCTGTGCCATCCTGGGCTACATGGGACACTACTAAAAAAAAAAAAAAAAAGGAAGAAATGAAACCAGTTCCTAAAATTAGTCATGGCTACCCTACACCCTACATTCCCAAGTCTCTAGATACCTATAACAGCAATGGTGCTGCAACTCTTCTCAGACCTCCTCCCTCCCCCAGTTTTCACTGGAGTCACTTAGGGCAGATTCTAATCATGCAAAATAGGCTTTCAGGACAGTCTGCTGGCTTTGAAGCGGGGACTGGAAGTAGATGCTGGCATCTGCCCCTAATGCAAAAAGAGGCTTTTCCGCTAACAACCAGCTGCTGACTGGGGAGGCCCTAGCAGGGGCTGCAACAAGGCACAGCAGCAAAAGGCCCATGTGGTTTCATTTGAGGCTAAACCCCTTCATTGCAGACAGATTTAAGATTAGGATCCCAGACAAAGGCCTGGGAAAGGAAGGCCCTGCGAGGTCACACATGTGCCGCCACCAAATCCAGGAAAGGCAGGGGCTCGCTGAAGTGCTCCCAGCAGGAAGGCATAGGCACGGAGGAAGACTATGGGAGGGCTCAACAAGTTCGCAAGGGCACCTGGGTGTGGTGAAGTCTGAGAAGAGATTCCCCTCAGAGAGCGGTCACATAGTCACCTGATAAGATGCTGGCAGATCAGAGGGGGAAGGCTTCAAGCAGAACTAACCTTTGAATTTTATGTGACAGATGACGCTACCTCTCTCTGCTACAATTTAGTCACACCTAAATACCTTGACATCATTTAGGATGTCAGCTGTGATATGGTATATCTGTCTGCCAATAGTTCATGCTTCGGAAAGTCACATGTTAATGACATCTGATGGTGAGCCTTTGGAAGCAATTAGGATTACAGAAATTGAGATCTCATAGCTAGCCTTGTGGCAGTTTTGTAGAAATCTGGGAGACAGAGTCATGTTTCTGTTCCAAACAGAGCTGCACCAGACACTCTCAGACAGCTCCCTGCTGAGACTAAAGACCTGACAGAAAGCAACTTAAGCAAAGAGGAGTTGAGTTTGGCTCATAGTTTGAGGACATATAGTCTGTCACTGTGGGGACGGCGTCATGGCAGGAGTGGGAGGTGCTGGTCACACTGCCTTCAGTCAGTCAGGAATCAGAGAG
This sequence comes from Ondatra zibethicus, assembly GCA_004026605.1. NCBI lineage: Eukaryota > Metazoa > Chordata > Mammalia > Rodentia > Cricetidae > Ondatra > Ondatra zibethicus. Next base: position 244,238 of record PVIU01000416.1, on the reverse strand, counting down.
AGCAGCCAAGTTGGGCCAGGTTGTAAAACCTTAGGCTCACCCTGATGACCCACTTTCTCCAGTGAGATGCCACCAGAATGCCAGCTGGGGACCAAAGGAACCTATGGGGGAAGGGAGAAATCTCAAACTCAAACCACAGTATCTTCCCAGATGAAAGCCCACTCAATGCTGCAGGAGCCTGAGAAGTATTTCTGGTTCATTCAGGCCTGAACCTGGAGTAGCCCCCAGCCACACTGTGGCTTCTTCAAACACAAGAGGCTTAACCTGAGGATGACTTGCCTTGCTCTACCAGGCTCCCTCATCTACTCCTGACCTCTGTGACTGGCACCCATCACCTATGAATCTCAACAATGATCATATACATTGTCTGCGCACCCTTGAAATCCTTAGTCAGCCAGTACACATGCCAGACCCCTCCCTAGTCAGAAGCTGGATACTTGAGGGAGAGATTAGGGACAGATACCTGAGCCCACCCCAGTCCTTGCTTCAAAGCTCTGATCCTTGCTCAACTGAATAATGCTAGAATTAATACAACCAATAGTGTGTGTGTGTGTGTGTGTGTGTGTGTGTGTGTTATAGTGCAATCCACCTTGAGGTTTGAGGTAGAGTTTCTCATTGGCGTGGGGCTTAATAATTGAGCTAGCCTGGCTGGCTAACAATCCTCAGAAGCTTTCCTGTCTCCACCTCCCTGTCCCGGAATGACAATTGTAGGCCACTGTGCCCAATTTTTTAACGTGGGCTCTAGAGACCAGATTGAGGGTCTCCTGCTTATTCAACAAAATGACTGCCTGAGCCATTACAATGAGCATCTTAACAGATCTCACCATGGCTCAAAAGTTGTGAAAATGTCAAGGAAGGACTAGTGTCGAACTTCATTACAAAAAAACTACAACGTTAAAGAAAATTAACCATGGGAACTAATGTTAGGCATATGGTTAGTGTTTATACATGTGGGTGTTTGTAGATCAAGTCCCTAAGTTTGCACAAGGATGATCTACATTAACTTCCAGATGTTGGGTACTGAGGAGTGACGGCTTTCAGGGGTGGACAAATCCTGACTAATAACTGTAATATATAATCGCTACATTCAAACACCACCAGATCTCAACATCTGTAAATCTGGGTAGCATTTGGAGGTCAGCTATGATTTAATAGGTCTATCAATAGTTCCCGCTTTGGAAATTCACATGTTAATGGTATCTGGAGGTGGAGGATGTTTGGGAGGTAATTAGGATTAGATGAAGTCTGAGGGGGTGGGGAGATAACCCTCATGCCTGAATAATAGATTTATAAAAAGGGGCAGACAAACCTGAGCTAGCATGCTTGTTCTGTTTGGCTGCAGGAAGCCCCTCACCTTGCTATGATGCAACTAGAGGCCCTGCCAGACCCTGAGCAGACGATAACCATGTACCTGAACTCCCCAGCCTCAAATATTTTATTAAAACAACAAAAATGGGCTTTACATGTAGATGTATGCGCACATGTGTGCATGTGTGCACTTGGAAGCTGGAGGTCAACCTTGGATGATCCTCAGACACCGTCTACCTTCTTGTCAGGGCATCTCTCACTGACCCAGGGTTCGTCAATTTGGTTAGGTTGAGAGAAGCCCCCCGTGCTACCTCTCCAGTGCTGGGATCATAAGCATAGCTCACCACACTCAGGCTCATGAGATCCAGGGGATAAACAGACTCCACATGTCTGTCACTCACAAAATTCCACAAGGCCCCTCTCCTGACTATCACTACTGGGGCAGACACTGACCCACCCCAGCTGCTGAGAAGATTTCTTAGACTGTGGGGCTGCCTGCAAGTCATGCAGAGAGCTCCAGGGCTCCAGGTTTTCTGAGCCCTCAGCAATGTTGGCAGGGGTTGGGTGGATGGGGGGCAGGGGGCGTTTTCTGTGATGTAGCTGCTTCTGAGTCACCCCTGCTCCTGTGACACCTCACCAGTCTCCTGTTAGTGACCCTAATGAAAACTCATGTTCACCAAGCTGTACTTTTGTGCAACTGTTACTTTGATCTGTAGTGGATTCCCTTTCTGGGATGAGTAGATTGTGTGTGTGTGTGTGTGTGTGTGTGTGTGTGTGTGTGTGTGTGTGTGAAGTGGGTCCTCAGAAACTTCCTTTCTCTGACTGAAGATGCCCAAAGGCAAAGAAAATCTATTCCTAAAAAGCCCTCTCACTTACTTTTTGGCAATGCAGCAGAAAGTATGTGCACTGAGGCATACCTCCATCCCCGGCTCACAGCCACCATGTGAGATCCTCCTGCAAGGCCTCACATGAGCAACCTATCAGTTAAAAATAACTGATCTGATTAAAATGAAAATCTACTAACTGGAGGCATGGGGACACAAAACAGGGATCAGGTGAGCTAAGGAGTGGACCGTTGTCAGAGTTCCCTGGCTATTTCTGGAGGAATAATCAGTAGTGAGATATTAAGAGCTTTGGGAAACCAGTTCAATCTAAGCAACATTGAACTCTTCAGGGCCGGGTCAGAGGTGAGAACTGGAGGCTCAGAAATTCTTCAGTCAACTCCTCTTGTGGTCCAGGGATAAGAGCCATGCAGGAATGGTATCACTTTCTTGAGCAAATGGCGGTGTTTGGCTGGAGAGGGTGCTAGACACTTCTCTATTTAAGAACACACCTGTTCTCTGCGGCGATAACGGTTGGGCCCTCTTCTGACATTTCTCCTCATCTATGTGGTACCTTGTGACCTGCCACTTAAAAATTCTGGGTTGACTCCATACGGATGCTTGCTGTACATGCATGAGCATCTGACTTCAAATGCTCAGCACTCATGGAAAGCCCCAGATGTAACTATTCGCAGCCTGGAATCTGGAACTGGAGGCCGGGAGCAGAGATGGGAGAATTTCTCTGGGCCTTGCTGGCTGCTAGCCTAGTCCAGGTTCTGTAAGAGACTTTGTCTCAAGGGAATAAGGTAGAAAATGATAGAGCAGGATGATGGTGTCCTATTTTCTTTTACACACACACAGTTGTGTGTACCTGAGCATACCTGTGCAGATACACATGTACATACACACACACACACACACACACACACACACACACACACACACACACACTGCCAGGTGCTTTGGAAAGGGTAAGAAGTCCTTATTTTATATCCTGTTAGACACCTACTAGGATCATGAAATTGAGAGAAAAGTATCTTAAAATGTGGCACTACTGACAGTGCTGAGATATTAAGGAACAAGCCACAAAAGGGAATTTTTGCATGAAAAATACTTACACTGCCCTGCCTTGCTTGACCCAATACCCACATCCCTAATGACCTCAGGTCCAGTCACCTTGTTAGCATGCCCCCCTGGTTTCCAATACCTGCTGTCTGCATTTAACAAATGCCTCTTAAAGGGCCCTGGGGAGCTGCCAGCAAGTTTGCAAAAACAAGAAACCCTTTGCCATGACCCCTTTCAGCTTAGAGGAGGGCAGGAGGCCATCGAATTGGAAAGCTGATATCCTTCTCCCCAGGGCAGATGCAGTCACTCGCCGTATCATGATGTCCCTTAATCTACTCAGAATGACAAAGTCCTACAGTGGCAAAGTCCACCAGCTCCATTACTGTGCTCAGAAAGGGCCTGGGAAGACTGACAGAACACCACTGAGGCTGGCATGTGTTGGCAGGTCCTCCAGACGCTGCCTGCTATCAGCCCCACCTGTGCAGTAAAAACACAAACAGACGGCAAGTGCAGAGAGAGAGTTGTCGCAGAGGAAAGAGAGAGGATGCTGGGCAACATTAAGTTGCATGTGTGTGCTTCTGTGTGTCTGTGCGCACGTGCAGTAGTGTATGTGTGTGGTTGTGTGGGGTGGGGGCAGATGTTGGCCCCAGATGCTTTTTCCAGTTGCCCTCAGTCACCTTGTTTCTAGAGGCAGGGTCTTTGGCTGAACCTGGAGCTCACTGATTGGCTAGGATGGCTAGCCAGGGAATTCCAACGAATCCTCCTGTCTCTGTCCAGCTCTCAGCGCTGGTGCTACAGACAAGTGTCACCACACCACAGACGTGCTGGACAGCTGATCTCAGGTCACACATGCACTTGGCAAATGTTCTATGAACTGAACCATCTCTCCAGCCTTGTGAAGTTGGACGCTTTTAAAAGCATCCGGAGTACTTACGGATGGCTGACGGAGTACATGACTTAAAGACTCCCTCCCGGAAGCTGAGGGCTGTGGCAGAGCTTGGCCGCCATTATCTCACAGAGGAGAACTGCTACCCCACAGGGCTATCCTGTGACCATCTCCAGGGAACCTCAAAACGTGAGGTGGTCCAGGCGACACTGGTCATGGGTGTGATGGACAAGACGGGACGTGTGCTAACCATTAAGTGCAGACGCCAGAGACCAGCAGCAAACAAGAGCCAAATGAGTCCCTCAGATGAGTAGCCAGCCCTCCTCTAGAGGCGTAAGAAGCAAGTGGGGCTGATATGAATGGCTGCTAGCTGTCATCTACCTGAGAGAGGAAGGAAGATGCCTGTGGAAAGATTAGTGCCCAGAGCCACATAGTCAGGTGGGGGGCTCTAGGGAACTGCTTGAAGAGCCTCATTGCCTCCTCCAGGAATTTCTGTTACACACCAATGACCACCAGACACACATGTACAGACCTGCAGTCAGACACTGAGTTCCGGGATGGGCTTCTCTTAGGGCAAGGGTGGACTGCACAGAAAGGTGCCTAAGAGGGGCCTACTGGGCAGAGTGCTACCCACAGGGTGACAGGGACAGCAGGCATCTGGAAAGTCAGGAGTCAAGAAGAGAGCAAACCACTAACCCAAGAAAGCTAAATAGTGACACGGTGCAGGTAAGTGATACAAAGGGCTTGGGGAGGCGGAGGTTGGTAAGAGCCACTGATAATCTCTCTAAAAAAAATCTGGCATCCATCATCTGGAGAGCCCAGAAGGCAGGGCAGTAGGCAGGGTCAGTTCTGTTGCTGTACTTGGTTCCTATTCCTGACCTAGACCTTTCCCCCACTTTGTCCCCGAAAGTTTGTGTGGGGTGGGGGTAGGGCGAGCAGGAACATGGTGGCGAAGGATAAAGAGGCTGCAGAAGGGGAGACATCTCTTGGGGAAAGCAGGATTTGGCAGCCAAGGAAAGACTTAACTTCAAAGGCTCTTCAGAGTTTTCACGGTTGAGCTGAAGTGGGTACTTTAATTACTGCGATGGGATTGTTCTTGGAACACAGAGTAATAGAAGGATGAGCTTTTTTAAGAGGGAAAGGGTGTGTCCCAAACTGTATCCAAAGAGCAGAGAAGCTAACTACAAAGCGAGAGTTCCAACAGTTGGTTTTTCTTGTATATGTGAAATCCCACTCCTTCAACTTAATTCTACAAGGAGCTTTTAGGTAGACGGTGCATGATCAAGGTGCATCTTGGCTTGCATAGGTCCATTTCTAAGAGGTTGGGAAAAACAGCATACTCATGTGACTCTGTGGATATTGATTTGTGGGGTCGGGACTGAAGCTAATGGGCCGAAAAAGGATGTGGCGGACAGTGTCCTTTCCGTGATGGGGTGGGGGAAGAGCCACAACCTGCTACTCCCTCAAGTCTGGTAGTGGCAAGGCTGTCCACAGGGTCAACTTGCCTTCCCTGGTAGGCCTCATTCAGGGTCAGAGAACAGAAACAGGGAGAGGCCATGAGTCGCATGTACACTTCCTACGAGGTGGGTGAGAGTCAAAAATGCAAGGGAGATGACCACGCACATCCACTCCAGAGCTTGCTCTGTGCAGAGGCCCGGATGTGGGAAGTTTCCCTGTAGCTACTTTCACCCTTAGCAGCTGCAGACTTCCCGTGTTGCCTTTGACACACGGTGTGGAGAAGGTCTGATATGGAGTGTGGCTCCTTCCTGTGAATTTCTGAGCTGTTTCCTGGGAGAGGCTGGGCAAGGCTCTTTAAATGCTCTGTGGGAGGCAACAGGCCCCACATAAGTTTGAGCTCCTCTACCACTGCCTGGATTGCACCAGGCAACTTAACCCTGGCCACTTAAGTCTTTTATGGTATGTGTGCAAGCAAGTGTGTGCACATGAGTGTATGAGTGTGGGAGCTAGTGGACAACTTGTTCCTACGGCACTGTACACACATGCACACATGCATGCACACACACACACACACGCACACACTCTGCCCAGTAGGCCCCTCTTAGGCACCTTCCTATGCAGTCCACCCTTCTCCTAAGAGAAGCTCATCCTGGGAACTCAGTGTCTGACTGCAGGTCTGTGCATGTGTGTCTGGTGGTCATTGGTGTGTAACAGAAATTCCTGGAGGAGGCAATGAGGCTCTTCAATTGGTTCCCTAGAGCCCCCCACCTGACTAGGTGGAACTGGGAACTAATCCCTCCATAGACAACTTCCTTCCTCTCTCAGGTAGATGATAGCTGTCAGATATGTGTGAGTGTGTGTGTGTGTGTGTGTGTGTGTGTGTGTGTGTCTGTGTGTGTGTGTGTGTGTAGACAGGGTTTCTCATTGGTCTGGATCTCACTGATAGACTAGGCTGGCAGGTGAGCTCCAGAGATCTGTCTGTTTCTATTTCCCCAGCACTGGAATTGAAAGCCCACATGTCACCAAACCTGGCCTTTTTATCTTTTATTTTTAAATGTGGTTCTGGGGCCTAAACTCAGGTCTTCTTTCCAGGGCTTGAACTCAGGACCTCTCTTACAAACTGAGGCATCTTCCCATGGATGGAGAAAGAGGGGCCATGGTGATCTGGGGGTCCTCTGGGCCATTTAGACTAAGACAATAAGTTCAGGACACACATCCCTTTAGCTCTCTCTGGGGCTTCGCCATCAGAGGCAGAGGCTCCACAGTTGCAGACCTCCTGCTCCACCAGTTCCCCATCTTTGGGTAGCAGCCCTCACAACAACCCTCACTCCAAAAACCTGCTTCTTGTTGAACAGGACCAAGGAAGGCCAAGTGGGCAAATCAGACAAATCATAAACCTCAAAGTGGAGCCGACCTAGAGATGTTCCCTCGTTGGAAGTCCCCGGATAATAGAAGCTCATCATGATCACCTGAAGACCATCAGTACAACAGAGAAGCTGACACGCAGGGGTGAGACCGCCTTCCTTAGGTCAAAGGTCACACTCAGAACCAACCATGGAATGAACTGAGTAACAACCACAGCCAGAAAGTAAATTTCCACAGTAAGACTGTTCCGGAATTTGCACAGGTAATCATGCCACTAAGGAATAAATTTGGGCTGGGAGTGTAGCTCAGTGTATAGAGTGCTCTCCTAGAGTGTAGGATGGTCTTTCTTTCTGTCCCTTGTACTGTCCCTAGCATAACCCAAATATGGTGGTGCAAGTCTGCAATCCCAGCACCTGAGAGGGGAAGACAGGAGTTCAAGGTTATCTCAGCTACACAGAGAGTATGAGGCCAGCCTGGGATACATTAGAAAATACAGACAAACTGCAGATCCATACTTTTAAATGATCTTACATTTTTTATTTATAAAAAGGGAGAAGACACCACTTTGGTCTTGTCTCTCTATGTGAAGAACAACAAATACTATGTTTTCTAGCATCAATGGTGGCACATCTATCAAAGATGCCACCTATACCTATATTCTTTATATATTCATGTCACGGACAGCAGTGACAGATGTGACCACCTATCTTTACTTATTAAGTAAAGTTTATTAAGGAAAACCCTCTAAAAAGTAATTCCCTCAAGTTTCTTTCAGATGAAGCAAGGTGCACAAACAAGTCACACAGTGACCCGCACAGCACACCGGCTCTGCTCATTCAGGCACGGTACGGATGAAAGGTAATTGCTTTTGTGGAATTTTGAACTTTTCCTCGTGTGATTATCATGGGCTGGGGTTGAGGGTGGGAAGATAACAAAATCATACATAGCAGCCCAACCCACAAGAAATGACTACATAGGAATCCAGGAGAAGAGCCTATGGTTCTAGGGAACCAGGTAGGCTAAATAGAGTCAGCTAGGCCCACTTCTATGGGACAATATCCATCTTTATCTTTTAATGTAAAAAGGAGGTGGCTCCTAGGCCCCTGCCACCCTCTCACAGCTGGGAGCATACAGGGCCCCTTGATCACACATACAGAGCAGGTATGTGACATGACACTCTTGGGAGAGCACGTACTTCTGAAGCCTTTAAAGGCAGCAGTGCTGTGCGACACCAAGAAAGCCTCCACTCATTGGATTTTAATTACAGAAAACACAAGCCAGGGCCCAGACGGATGGCGCAGAGGGTACAGGCCCTCAACACGCAAGCCAGGAGACCTGAGCAGGATTCCCAGAACTGCTGGTGGAAGGGAAGAATTGACCGCATAGAGGTGTTCTCTCATGTCCTCAAGCGCACCATGGCATGGGTACTCCGCCAGCCCTTCAAGACGCTAGCTACATGTACAAACAACAACACAAAACCCAAACCACACAGGCCATGGAAGCCACCATGGCATGAAGAAGCAGCTATACACAGTACTGGGCTGCAACTTTTCACTAAGCATTTATCCCCCCATGGAGCAGACAGCTCAGTGGGAAACGTGCATGCCATACAAGCATGAGGACCTGAATTTAGATCCCTGGCACCACATAAAAGCCAGGCATCGTGGTGTATGCCGATAACCCCAGTACTGGTGAGGCAGGCACAGGAGCATCGTCACCCTGAGGCTCACTAGGCAGCCAGGCTGGCAGAAACGTGGAGCTCCAAATTCAGTGAGAGACCTGAGTCTGAAAAATAAGGTGCAGAATAGGAAGACACACAATGTTTTCTTCCGGCCTTCATAAGCAGATGCACTGGCAAGTGTGCACACATATTTACACACACACACACACACACACACACACACACACACACACACACACACACACACTCATCCCATCATTCTATTGCTGCTTTAGAGGCATTCTTTTCTTTGGAGAGCAATATTACTAAGCAGCACCTTTCTGGGGACATCAGGATGACCCACCAGAATCAGGCAGGTCACAACTGTAACTGCGGCGCCTGCACAGTAAGGAGGTGGCAGGCTGCGTAAGACGGCACTGAAGGGACCCGGAAACACTCTAGGTTAGGGTGACTGTAAGTGGGGTAGACAGCACTGCTCCAAGAACACCCAGCATGTTTCTGCAGATCTCATGCCTGTCTGACTTTACCAGCAACTTCACAGACTGAGTAGCTGTCATGACTCAGTGCGAGGAGAGAGGGGACTCTGTGAACTGCTAGGTAGCACATCTGTCCCCGGCCATCTGATCTGGGGCTCTAGTTACACTTAACATGGTAAGATGTTGGGGTCAAAATGAATATGAGATAAAAAAAATGCGGATTAGAAGATTTGCCTATTTATTGTGTAAATGTATACGGAGGTCAGGAGACAAAGTGGAGAGCCAGTTCTCTCCTGCTACCTTGAGGGCTTCTGTATTTGAACTCAAGTCATCAGACTTGGTGGCAAGCAACCATCTTGCTGGTCCAAAATAATCTAGATCTTTATTTCAGCTCAGTGACTAATTTGTGGGTTCTTGGGCAGGCTCCCAAGCTTTAATTTTCTTTCTTGTGAAAAGAAGCTCTCAGGCTGACGATGGCGCTCAGTTGGCAGAGTGCTTGCCTAGAATGGAGAAAGACCTGGGCTCTTTCGGTGGTACAGATCTGTATTCCCAGTACTCAAAGTGGAGACAGGAGGATCAGGAGTTCAAGGTCATCTCTGGTTACCTAGAGAGCTTTAAAGCAAGGTGAGCTATATGAATTTCTGTCTAAAAAACAAAACAAAACTGTTCGCTGAGGGCCGAGAGATAGTTCAGAGGTTAAAGCGTGTATGGCTCTCATAGACGGCCCACGCTCAGCTTCCAGTACCATACTGAGTCTTTCAACTTTGGTGCCTCTAGCACCTGGGGATCTGACTTCTTCCTCTTCTAGTCTCCACGGGCACATGCACTCATGCAGACACACAGAAACTCAGAAACAGAGACAGACAGACAGACAGACACATACACACATACCCCAAATTACAAAACAAACAAACCTACCACCTAAAAACTGCTCCATTAGCCAGGTTCATACTTGTAATCCCAGCTCTCAGCAGGCTGAAGCAGGAATGCTATAACTTCTATTAGATAAGTTTTAGAGACCAGTTTGGACCTCAAGGCAAGACCTTGCTTCAAAAACAACCTCTAAACAAACAAACACCACCCTCATCCCCTTGCTGAACTCAAATTCAAACGGAACCAAATCAAGCAAAGGCTGCCCTAACATTTCAGGGGCGTTCACAGAAACACCGCCCCCCCAATCTTTCTCTCCTCCTTTTCCTGTACACACCCCTCCATTCCTGATAGACACCTGAATGACTGTGCCCAGCACACAACACAGGGGCCAGAACTGACCCAAGGGCATGGTGTAGCGTAGTACCCACCCTTTACTAGCCTAGGGACCTGCTAAGCTTGATACTGTATGGAAAATGACAACATGGCTGCTCCAAGGTATGGCCGAAGAGGTTTATTGTTGATACTAGGGAGGCACACTCAGAGGCTTCTGGAAGTGTCCAGACTGAACCAGGGCATGAGTGGAGAGCGGTTGGAGGAGAGCGAGAGAAGAGAGAAGAAAGAGAGGAGAGAAGGTGAGAGAGGTACCAGGAGCTAAGAGAGCATGTGGGAACCAAGAGAGCACATGGCCAAAATGGCTGGGTTAGATAGGAAAAGAGAATGGGGTGGGGAAGCGAAGCTCAGAGGTTTGGGGTAGGTGTGGGGTAGGCCAGTCAGGTATTTGTGAGTAGGGATTGATAGAGCCTGGAGGCCAGACTCCTCTTTGATATGTTAAATAGGCATCTCAGTTAGCCATTGATCCTGAGTTTCTCTGAGACCTAACAGACACTAAGCCTATCTGACCTGGAGCTCCCACCAAAGTCAGCTGCCTGGGCCTCGGCAATGGCTTGCTTCTACCATTCTACACATTTGCTGAGGTCAACTTCCAGTCTCCAGCTGGAGCACAGCCCGAGCTGCTCCAGTTAAATTTCCTCTCCCAGGCCCTCTGCCTGAGCCACATGTGCTAATACCCAGGCTTCAGGATGATGGATGTGTAATAAAGTGTGTAATCTTTCTCCTCAGAATGCCACGTGTCAGTACGCTGCTGTTGGAGGCTAGGACCTGACGTGTGTCAAACCAAGCCACTTAAACACAAGACTTTCCCTTCCCTGCTCTGATGGAAATGAGAAGCACCTTCTAAATCGCCGGCACAATCTCTGTTTGGTGGCAGCGTACAGATTGAGATTCTGACTCAAGGGCAGAGGCAGAGGTTTTTTCCCCAAGACAGCTGACAGCCAGCTTCAAAGGGTGGCTGATTTGTAGGAGAGGAGCTAAAAATATCCTCCCTTTTCCTCCCCTCTAAACAAGCCACGTGCCGCCAGTAATGTCTTCACTTCATCCCTGATTTCTTGAAAACACAAAGATAGCAAAATAAAGAGTGGTGAGAGCAATCAGAGCACACTGGAGTGCGAGGTGCTGGCAATGCCTGTGTTAGGAAGGGAGCCGGTCATACAGGGGTACAGCGAGGAGCCCTGGCGTGGAAGCAGGAACAGCCAGGACACAGGCGGATCAGGAAAGCTGGGACACACCTTGCTTCCATTCTGGGAAAGGTCTTCTGAGATCCCATGTCTTTCCCTTTCCCACACTCCCTGCTCTGCCCTAATTCTCAGCTCTGCTCAGCATCACCAGGATCAACACAGACACAGCCCCAGGGAGGAACAGCAGGCCAGGGAAGAGACAGAAGCCCTCAGAAAGGGGCTTACTCACCTCACCCCAGCGTCTTTGGGGAACAACTGAGGCTTGTGATTTGTGTAAAATTTAATTTCTGGAAACAAAAGGACTTCCATACTGAAACTAAAATAATTCTGTAATGGGAACTGCACTTTGCATGTGATAGTTGCCCTTTTTTTTGTACATAGTACTTTATTGGGACCCCAAGTATTGGCCAGTCTAAGATATAGACCCCAGAGTGGGATCCCCTAGGGCAGCAGTTCTCAACCTGTGGGTCATGACTCCTTTGGGGATCACATATTAGATATTTACATTACAGTTCGTAACAGTAGCAAATTACAGTTATGAAGTGGCAACAAAATAATTTTATGGTTGGGGGGTCACCACAACATGAGGAACTGTATTAGGGGGTCACAGCGTTAGGAAGGTTGAGAACCATTGCCCTAGGGGATGATAAAAACAATATGAAAATGTTTGTTATGCTTCTCAATATTTTAATAACATGAAGAACACTATTATGGTACTGTATATTTGTTATTCATGCTTACATGCACATGCATATTCATGTGTGTGTACATGTGTGTGCATGCATATGGAAGCCAGAGGATAACCGTGGTTGCCATCCTGAGAAAGGCTATCCTCATTCTTTGAGATAGGGTCTCTCATTGGTCTGGAGTCATCAGTAGGTTATCTTGGCTGGCCAGTGAGCCCCGGGGTCTTCCTGTTTCTGTCCCCTGCACTAGGATTACAAATACACACCATGATCTGTACTTTTTTTGTGGGATCTGGAGCAAGCACATTCCCAATCAGCTATCTCCCAGTAGACCCTAATACTGAATATTCTTATCAGTAAACAGTATCTGTATATAAGGAAGCTTTTCTTTTTTTCATGAGCAGGGCTGCAGCAATCAAACAATTGAAGGCAACCTGGGATCATGGAACCTTGCAAGAAACAGTGGCATCAATTGCTGGGAGCAGGAGGGAAAGGCAAGGAAGCCACACAAGCCCCACCTGTCATAGCCACTGAATACCCCCAACAGGAGAAGAATGAAGTTGCTCTCTAAATTCTCGCAGACCATGGGAAAGAGTGAACGAGTCAATCACAAAGATTCCTAGGAGGTGGTGTGTGGTTCCAGGTCTTTGGCAGAATCTCGGAGCTGAACGTGGCAGATTTCCTTTAGCAGAGAATCTTCCACCCACAAAGGGAAGAACAGGGATGCTTCAGATGTGTTAGAGAAGCAGTTTGCCCCGGCTCACGTTAGTTCTAATTCCAAATGTATTCAGGTCACCTTCACACACCATTAGCTCAGCTACCAAGCCATTAGACACCATATGTGCATGACTGAGGGCCCCAGGGTCTCCAGGAAAAGAATTAATCACTGGGAACCTATCTGGCTGGTCGGTCTGATGGTTCAGCTGGTACAGCATATGTGGGCACACGGAGGCTGAAGCTGAAGTCTGCTTGGAAAAATTCAAACGCAAAGAACACTCTCCTTCAGGAAGGAGTGGGTCTCGGGAAAGCAGAGGAGGCGGCTCTCTACAGATGTTCTCCAGGTCTGACTTTCCAGATGGTTCCAAAGTTAGCACGCAAATGTTAAATTTACTAGTTAATATAGCATCAATAAGAATAACTGTCATCGGAGCTGGGGTGATGGTTCAGTTGGTAAAATGATTGCCATGAAGCAAGAGGACCTGAGTTTTAAGCCAAGGTGGGGCCAGGCATGGTAGTGCATCTACTCCTATGACCTCAGCACTGGGGAAGCAGAGGTAAGTGATTCCTGAAGTTCACTGGCTGGCAAGCCTAGTTGAATCTGCAAGGCCCAGGCCAGTGAGAAACAAAGTGGATGGTGATGATGCATCCATGTATAACTTAATGAGCACACACATGCACATATGAATAACAGGCTGAAAAGCATCATACATACTTAAGAAACCACATAAAGACAATGGATTACAGTCTCACTAGCAGGAACAGAGGAATGAATGGGCCTGGGAATTGAAGTCCGTGGCTGCTAACATTAAGAGTAAGAGACGGGGCCAGCAAGACAGCTAAAAGGGGTAGGTTCTTCCTGTCAAGCCTAATGACCTGAGTCTGACCCCTGGACCCACATGGTGGGAGCAGAGAACATATTCCCAAAAACTGTCCTCTGACTAACTAAAATATAATAAATATTAAACATTTTATAAAAGAAGAAAAAGCAAGACACTAGATGTCATGTGTTTGCAGACATTATCTGCTCACAACGCTGATTAAGGAGTCTTGCTAAATCAAATCTGCATTTCATCAAATCACTATCTTATCTACCAATTTCAGAAAATATAGCAGGAAGAGAAAAATCATAAATCTTATCTGGCATGTACAATTAGGAAAATGCAGACCGTGAGCAGACTTAGCAGCTTCAACAAACCAACCCCCAAGAAGAGAGACTGCGCAGCTTATGGTTTGTAGTTTTGGGAATGGGCTGAGGGCTTCGGGCACTCCAGGCACAGGCCTACCACTCCTACAGGTTAAGAGCTTCCAGTCAGGGGCTGGAGAAAGGCGTGCTGGGGGGGCTTGTAGATGACTTGAGTTTGCATCCTAGAACTCATAACAACTGCCTGCGACTCCAACTCCAGGGGATCCAAAACCCTGCCACAGCTACCTGCATGTGCGTGGCATACGTTCACACAGGAAAGAAAGAGACGGGGTGGGGAGAGGGAAGGAGAGGAAGGAAGGAAGGAAGGAGGGAGGGAGGGAGGGAGGGAAGAAAGAAAGAAAAGAAAAAAAAAGAAAAAAAAAAGAAAAGAAACCCTTACTAGCGATAAAGTTCAGCTGTGAAAATGGTACTGTGGGGTAGAGAGAGAGAGAGAGAGAGAGAGAGAGAGAGAGAGAGCGCCTTACATTTTAGAGATGTATATCCAAATTCAACATCAAAATCATCTATGGCGGGCTGAGGTGACAGCTCAGTTAGTAGGCTGTGCAGTATTTTAGGGTGGTGGTCGATGCCTCTACTTATAAGCTCATCTCTGCCGTCAAAACCCTTGACGCTTGCCCTCCTCAACCATTTGCCAGTGTAGAAGCCAGGCTTAGGTCACAGCCAATACACAAACAGGTGACAGGCATGTGGGCTGGAGTTGCTGGGCCTGCTAGTGCTCTGACACTGGACACTTTTCACCAGCTGGCTGCAGTGGGTACTAGCAGGATCGAAACTAGCCCAGGGCAGACGGCAGGAGGAACGTTTCAAGAGAGACTCCTGTTGAGGCAAAGCTGGAGAGCCAGGGGAGGGAGGAGATACTGGTGAACACTTCCTCTTGGGGCTTGATTTCTATCAGAGGGATTTGGTGTTTTGTAAGAAAAACAGTTCATTAAATTGTATGCCATTTAAATAATAAGCATAGAAAATTAAATGCTGAGGGAAACATACCAATGGCTCTCCATGGCTATTCTTGCTTATCCAGAGTCAACATCACTACTCTGTTTTATTCAACATAGGGATGGAAAAAGGTAAAGGGCTGGGGATGTGGCTCAGCTGTAGAGCACTTGCCCAGCACTAAGAAAATCACAGAGAAGAGAAAGTCATCAGCTAATAAAAGAGGCCTTGAACTAGGGGGAAAATGAAGAGATGCCTATAGTCAGAGAATACTTTATCTAGCCTAAACTACAATGTAGTCTCTACAGTTAATTTCCTCCTTCCCTTCCTTCCTCTCCTCTTTCCCCTTCCCTCTCTTCCATCTCACCCCCTTAAATCCCCCCCCCTTTTCTGAGACAGGTTTCTCTGTACAGCCCTGGCTGTCCTGGAATTCACTCTGTAGCCCAGGCTGGCCCCAAACTCAGAGACCCACCTGTCTCTGCTGCACAAGTGCGGGGATTAAAGGCGTGTGCCACCATCACCCAGCACCTTTCTTTTTTTGAGATAGCTTCTCTTGTAGTCCCAGGCTGGCCTTGAACTCACTAAGTGGCTGAGGATAACCTTGAATTTCTGATCCTTCTACCTTGATATACGGAGGGCTGAGACAGGCTTTCACTAGCACACCTTGTTTATGGGGGGTTGGAGATCAAACCCAAGGCTTCACGCATTCCAGACTAGCACTCTAAAAAGAGTAATTAAGCTTTTTCAAGGTGCTGTGGTAATGCATAAACACTTGCAGAGCAAGGCACAAGCAAACTCAGCAGTGTGTGTGTGCGTGTGTGTATGTGTGTGTGTGTGTGTGTGTGTGTGGTGTGTATTTCCTCCATTATTTTAGTGGTGTCTTCGTTGCCCAGAATTAAACATCATTTTGTAAAAGTCTAACCTTTCCTAATCCTGAAGCTAAAGCCTGGATAGAAACAAAGGCTTTGGCTTCTTGAATGTGATTTTATCAGCTTGAGTGATGGTTAATATAATTGTGTAAATACCACTCAGGTATGTGGCACAAACAGGTCTGGTAGGAAACACACCCGACGCTGGATGCATATTCTGTAACGAGGCCTTTGAGAAGTGGAGTGCCTGCCCCCTGCCAAAAGATTCCTCAGTTACCTGCAACCTTCCAGTGCAAAGCTCAGAATCTTCAACGGCACCTTTAAGGACATCATCACACATGGCACCACAGGTTGGCAACCAAGCCTTTAACACAGGGGCTTGTGTGGCTATTTCAGATTTTAAAACCACAGCGATATTCATAGTTACCATCTACTGACGACTAAGTGCAGCAAGAATATGCTATGAGCACGCTTCTGGCTTACACCTGTCTCTAGTCTTCTGAGGTCGCCTTATGTCTGTTTAGCAGATGAAATTCAAGAAAGTTGGTGGGTTGGGGGCAGACGTGGGATATACCGGGCAGGAAATGATTTCACAATCTCTTTCTTAATGACAAACATCTCCGGTCTGAAGGCTGCTGTGGTTTGGAAAATTTATGTGTATAATCTCAGTCCCTGAGAGGTGGTGGAAGCTACCAGGGGTAGAGTAGGAGAGGCAGTTATGCCTCTGGGGAGGGTGACTTAGAGATCTGTGCAGTTCTCATGGGACTCCTGTAGTTCCCACCAGAGGACCCAGAGTGAACGTGAAAGGGTCTTTCCAGCTTCCTGTCTCATCATGTGCTCTCCTCCTAACATAACTGTGCTATTGCTGCTGGGATGTCATTTGTCATTTCAGCCACGCTGAACAAAAGCTCTTGACTCTCCAGAACTGTGACAGAAATAAACCTCTTTTCTTTCTAAGTTGCCCAGCTCTGGTATTTTGTGATAGCAACAGAGCATGAACTACAGAGACACTGTCCTTGTCTTTGGGAAAGGAAGCTCAGAGGAAACATTCCTGAGGGCCTTCCACACACTACACAGGGCAGCATAACCTTCTTGACTTTCTTATTTCTACAGTCCTATGACTTACATAGCATGTCCTTTTTCACAAGTGACCAGACTGGGTTGATAAAGCCTGCCCCTTGGTCACAGAACAAGAAGACAGGCAAAGCCATACCCTCATCTTTTTGCCGTAAGAACACAGCTCTAAGATGCAAACTACTGCTCCTTCTGACCCTTTGGGTGAAGAGCGCTGAGTCTTAACAGAGAGCAGTAGGAGCAGCCTTCATGCTCCTCCCCTTGGTCCAGCTCCATTGGAATATTTGCATTTTATTTTCTGGAGATAGTCATTTTCTCTCTCCCCTGGCCTGGGTGTGGCTGGGCACTAGAGATGCCAATGTGAGCATGACCAATGGGAGCCTGTCCTCAGAAAGCCCAAGGTTCAGTGCATGTGACCTCAGGGCGGGAGTCCTGGTCCAATGAGGATGGGAAGCCATTGTCACACAGTGAGGCTGGCAGGCTGTCCCTGCCTGTGTGTGTCTATAGGAAACAGTCCCTGAATCCCTGATCCAGCGGGTGAAGGGACAGATGTCTCCTCGCCAGGACAAGGAACTTAGACTGAGAGCTCAGAGTCTGTAGCTAAACTGTGACTCATCTGTCTTTTGGTCACAGCCACAGTAAGACTTGCTTCTTATTTTACTCTTGAAAGACTAAAACTGGAAAGGAATACTTGATTCTAGATGGGGAGTGGAGACAAGCCCCGGAAAGAGATCAGGCTATTCAGAACAGACATATGTATTTCTGAAAGGCCCCGGGCATAAGATTTCACAACCCCATCACCAGACCATTGCTAATCCATTACAGGAAAGAGTCTCAACACCCAGTGGAAGGGCTGAGAGAAGCCAAAGAAAAGATGGCTAGAACAGGGGATGGGAAAACGTGGGGAAAGGAGAAAGGACTAAGGGATAGCAAGCCAGGAGGTGAGGGAGGAAGGGGAGGGCAGCTATACAGAACCTGAGGATTTAGAGGCAAGAGGAGTAAATGACAGCCAGTCCAGTCTGCATGGGTTCAGGCACCTTAGCAACAGTTACCACATAACCACGCCCATGTGGCAGGCCTGACCTGTAACCAAGCAAGTCAGAAAACCCTGAATTGTATGTAAGGGCCTCCAGTTTAGACACTGAGTAAATGTCAGACACAAAAGCACACAGGGACTTGGAAACACTTTCTGTTTTGTATCTAAGGCTTCCACTTAAAATGTGTGTGTGTGTGTGTGTGTGTGTGTGTGTGTGTGTGTGTGTGTGTGTGTGTGTGTGTGTGTAAGGGGGGATACACATCCCAGACATGCCAGAGTATGGGCATGGCAGTCAGAGGACCATCTCTGTATCAATCCTGTACTGGCTTTCCACCCTGTTTTGAGTACAGCAGGCTAGCTGACTAGTTTCTGGGGACCCCATCTTTCACGGGTCTCCAGGATTAGAGTCACCCTGCCACTGAGTGGGCTGTTATGCAGGTTCTGAGGATGAAAACTCAGGCCCTCCGACTTGCACAAGCACTTTACTGAATGAGCAATTTCTCGGAGCCTAACGGCCTCGTCTCTTAACTGCAGCATAACCTTGACCTGGGATCCCACGGATGCTTGTGTGGTGGACTCTGGGAAGGTAAGTTAGAGAGGAGCTGCAGAGGATAAGACTTTCTATACTTCTGCTTCTCATAGCCAAAGTCTTAGGCTGACACTAAGCTCTGACCTCATGTCTCCCTCCCCTCGCCTCTTTCCTCCCTCTCCTCTCCTCTCCTCTCCTCTCCTCTCCTCTCCTCTCCTCTCCTCTCCTCTCCTCTCCCTCTCTCTCTCTTTCTCTCTCATCTCTCCCACTCCTCTCGATCTTTATGCTGCAGAAGCTTCTGGTGAATCAGTCACAAAATCACTGTGTCCCAGAAGTACCCTCTCAGTACCTCTCCAGGCAAAGCTCTAGTGCCAGCTGCAAAGGACAAACATTTCCAGGTCCCACATCCATTTTCACAGAGATTTAGGGTGGATTTGAAGTCAAACGGCAGTGAGCAAATACTGGCATGCTCATCTACCCAGGCCAGCAGATTCAGTGTTTCTACGGCTTGCTGAAAGCAGAGGGCAAGTGTCACATGAATCTGGTTAAGGACTGTGTTAGAATTAAGTCCATGCCTCCTGCCTAGACATGTTATGGTCCAGCAGCACGCACAATGGTCAGGTCTCTAAAATGAGCTGTAGGAAGCCCCTCTGCCTCAGAATCAGGAGGAGAGAGAGACAGACAGATGCACAGGAAGTCTTAGTCGTGAAGAACATCTAGAGTTTTGATGGCAGGAGACCTTCCCTCAGAACCTGTCCAAGTTATAGAGATTTGAAAAACTAGCCAGGAGGATGAGGAAGAGAAGTCACGAGTGAGAGTCCATCTCCCTCAGTCCAGGGCTGGCTCGAGTTCATACTTCTGTTCAAATCTCGACCTTGTAACAGGCCTTAGCCTCCACCTGCCTCAGGTGTATGTGTATACATGTTCCTGTGTGTATAGGTACACATATGCAGGTGCCTGTGAAGACCAGAGGCCTATTCCAGGTGCCTTCCTAAGGTATAGGCCACCTTGTCTTCATTTATTTAGAGACCAGGCTTTTCACTGGTCTGGAACTGGCCAAGCAGCTGCTTAGGCTGGCTGGCTAGCTAACCCAAGATCCACCTGTCTCTACTCCCTCCTTACACACGACACACAGCTTTAGGTAGATTTTCGGGGTCATGTTTGCAAGGCAAGCGCCGACTCAGCTGCCGCTCCATCCTATCCACCTCGGTTCTGTCATTTCAAACTGGGATTTATAGTCCTAAGGACTTCATAGCCATTGTGATGACCTTACCGGGTGTGGTGAGGACACTCAGACGTTAGCATGGTCATGTCCAAAGAATCCGGGTCCAGTCAGAAAGAGGGCCAAAGAAGGAGGATGCCAAGGGCAGCCTTTCCTTAAACATTTTAATACAGCAGGGCTAACTCCAGGCTCCCCTGGAACTTTACCCTCCTCTGAGGAGATCAGGGCTCTGGTTCATCTTGAGGACAGATGGGCTCATTCAGTACACAGGGCTGCACAGCCACAGCCAGTATTCATGAGCATATGCTGCCTATAGGAATTTTATTTAAGCATAAAATTACACATTGATGCTAAATACAATTTTAGAAGCATGAATGTTATTACATTCAAAAATATTTTCTAAATTGCTTTATCACTATTTCTCAGTGTCACTATACTTCTTGTAATAAAACAATGGATTCTGCTTCCAACAGAGAACCCACGCTGTCAAGTCTTCTCTTAATAAATACATTAATGTTATATATATATTAATATATATTAACATAAAACTCTGTCAATAGGGTCTATCCTTGCAGGACCTGTTCCAAGGGCTTGGTGACATGGCTCTGCATAGATGTAGCAGGTTCCACATGGGCAAAACCCATGATTTGAGTTTCTACATAAATATGACTCCTCCAGCTTTCTGGTTGGCAGGGAAGCCACTTAAGTGCCAATGCTTCCAAGAAGAAAAAACTACTTAGCTTTTCTCTCCAAGATGCAAGCAGAAACTCAACCCTCTGCTTCCTTCTTGCTGTCGTGATTTTGCTGCATTGGCTGAGGTTCTGAGTGCTAAGATTTAAGAGTCACAGTGAGCTTGTATCAAGGCATTCTTGCTTGTGGCGGGGCATGGTGGTGGTGCAAAGTGAAGGGCAGAGATTAACACCAGATGCTTTTCTTTATTGGTCTCTACTGGACTCTTCTGAGACAGGGCCTCTCACTGAACCTGATGCTCGCCAACTAGACTGGCAGGCCGGTGAGCTCCAGGGAGCTACCAGTTTCTACCTTCAAGTGCTGGGAAAACAGATGTGCACGGCCAGGCCTATCCTACCCCCATCAGGTGCTGGCTAGGAATCTGAACCCAGATCCTCACACTTTCTCAGTGGGCGCTTTATACACTGAGCCATCTCCCCTTGGTGCTCTCTATGGGCATAGCTCAACCTCTGAGAAATGAGCACCATTCTCCCAGGGCTTCAGAGCCAGGTAACCACAGAGATTTTTTTTTTGTTCAGAACTAAATGAAGAACCCCAAGTTTCTTCTATCCCCAGGATGCCTTCTTTGGGCTGATATGGGCACAGCCCTCTTGCCATCTCTCCATGCCCTGGACTTCATCTCTGTGAGGAGCTGTGTGGGGAAAATGGACAGTGCTTACGCAGCTTGGCCACTGACCAATATCTCAGCACCTACCAGTGAGGCCATCTTCCCCGGGCTCAACCAAGTCCAGTCTGAAAGGGCAGGTCTAGGTCAGTCTCCTCAAGCCTTTCCATCATCAGTGGACTTGCCCTATCAACCCCGTGATTTACCTAGGGAAGGGATGTTGTGAATGCTGCCCAATCCAAAGCTAGAGCTTACTTAAAAGATGATGCAATTTTCTTGTCATTGTTTTTTAGACAGGTAGATGACAGGTTCTTATTACAGTGCCACATACAAGAAAACACAAGCATGTCCTCAAACCTGCCGACTTTGGGTTGGGTTGGACACCCCTGGCCCAAGACAATTCTTTGACCAGTGTGCCGAGGGAACCAAAACAAAACAACTCCCCCAAACAACAACAAACAAGCAAAACAAAACAACTACAAAAACACACACCCTTGATTTAACTGGAGGGGAAATATGATAATCAACATAGTTACATCCACCTCAGAGCACAGTAAATTCCGAGACATATGGATCCATCCTCCTGCAGGATCATTCTTCTTTTTTTTAATTAATTAATTCATTTTATTTTATATGCATGGGTGTTTTGCCTGCATGTATGTCTGTGCAGCATGGGCACACAGAGCCTGGAGAATCCTGAAGAAGGCATCAGATCCCCTGGAGCTGGAGCTACAGACAGTTGTGAGTCACTATGTGGTTGCTGGGAATCAACCAGGGTCCTGTGGAAGAGCGGCCAGTGCTCTGAACCACTGAGCCATCTCTCCAGTCCATGAACAATCTTTACCTTCTATATCAGATGAAAACAACTGTGTAGACCATGTGTGCATATGAACACATCTGAAACACCAGAGTACAACTTCATGTGGTTTTCCTCAAGCATCATCGACATTTATTTCTGAGGCACAGCCCCACACTAGTGCTCACTGAATAAGCCAGACTGGTTAGCTCGTGAGCCCCAGGGGTCCTCCTGTCTCTGCCTCCCCAGTGCGGGGATCATGAGTGTATGCCCCCATGCCTGGTCTTTTCATGTGGATTCTGGGGACAGAGGTCCTCATGCTTGCACGACAAGAGCTTTACTGACGGGGCCATCTCTCCAAGGCCTGCAGTGTTTTAAGGACACTTTCTGTGTATGTCCCCTGGCTTTCTTGTAAGATTACCTGGGCACCAGACTCCTTTAGACTATTAGGGATCTACCTAGTTCTTCCTCCTTGTGAAGCACAGGTTCTGCACAGCTAGATGGGCTCTGTACACCGCCATAGCCAGCCCCATTGCCCTCTCTCCGCTCTGGGAAAGCAGGCTTTTTACTATCTCCACACCATTCTTCCCACACCAGCTGCCAAGTTGTGAGAGCTAGAGTAATAGTGGAAAGCCTCTGGGCAGATTACAATCATGACAGCTGTGTTTACTAAGAGCTAAGAATGAATACATCCCAGAGCTATTAGTACATGGGGGGTGGGGGCCTGGGAACCTTCTGGAAGCACCCCATCCTCAGGATGTTTGCTGGCTGCCCGAGTCTCCTGCTTCTCAAGATGGTTTTGGCTTTTGGAAAAGGCCTTCTGGGGCCTGGCCTCTACTACCCCAAGCTTTAATGATTGACACTTGACTTCTTATGCTAGTAAAAGAGCAGCCCTGGTCAGTGGACAGATGGGTCACATGACTCCTTTTGCTGCTCTGCTGACTCCCTAACCACCCATAAGAAAACCTAAGATTCTGTCACTCATCATTCAAACCTCAGCCTGTGTGCTGTCTCTCCCAAGCATGACTATCCGTGCAGAAGGCAGGAAAGCAACACACCCATTCCGGTAAACTGTTTGCTCTAAATGTCTCTGAGGCTTCCTTCATTTTGCCACCTGAAAGACTGCTACTCATTCCTGGGGCCATGAAAGAGTGCTGAGTAACCTGCAAAATTCCTACCAGTCATTATCTGAGTTAATGGGCAAACTCTCTTTCTTTTTATTATTTAATTTTTAAATGTTATAATTACATCGACTTATTTGTGTTGAGGGGGTATGTGGGAGGTCAAATGACAACCCTTGGGACTGTCCTCTCTTTCAACATGCGGGGCAGGGCACTGAACTCAAGCACTCAGGCTGGCTTAGAGCACCTGTATCCACGGAGCCATCTCACTGGCCCTATTTTTATGTATTTGAGATGGGGTTTCATGTGGCCAAGACTGGTCCTCAGCTTGTTGTATAGCTGGAGGATGGCCTGGATCCAGCTTCTTCTACCTCCGAGGGTTGAGATTATGATGTACTGTGGACATGGTGCTGGGGATGGAACCCAGGGCTTTCTGCATGCTCTACCAACTGAACAGCATCTGCAGACTCTGTCCTGGAGACCTGAAACAACACCTCCAGAAGGACTGTCATCCTAGGAACAACCCAGGAGCTGTGCCCCTTAGTAGCTGTACCCCTTAGTTCCAAACAGTCACGTGAGGCTTTTTATGCATTGTTTATGTTGCCAAAACAAGCTTAGAATTCTAGATTTTCTGACAAATCTCTCCAAACAACTTGTTTTCTCTTCTCTTTCTCTCTCTGTCCCTTTCTTTCCTTTGCACCTCCCACCTTCTGTCCCTTTCTGTGTGGGTGTGTATATATGTACACGGTCACAAAACAACCTTGTGTGCCATCACCTTATCATTTAGTTTTGGTCTCTTAATTTCCTTTTTAACCTTTATTAAATTAGTTCTTTGATTATGTATATAATGAATTCTAATTATTCTCATCCCCTACCCTTCCTCATGCTCCTCCTATCCCTGTTGATCCTTCCTCCTAATCACAAGTCCCTTTCCCATACTCCTATCTTTTGTTTTGCTGTTTGAGTCTTATTATCATTATTAATATTTCAGGAACAGGGTTTGACAGTGGGATTGAAGACTTGGTGGTTTGTGGGGTAGACTGGCTAGTTAGCAAGCCCCAAAGATCCTATTGTCTCTTCCCCCACGGTGCTGGGAGTACAAACACACGCTCCATGCCTCATTTTTTACACAGATTCTGGTAATCAAATTCAGGTCTTCATGCTTGTACAGCAAACACTTTCCTGAGTGAGCCATCCCCCAGCCCTCCAATGGCATATTTTCTAATTTTAAAAGTACTGTGCTGGCTAAATGTAAGTGCCTGGGAGTGGGATTCAGCCTCTACAGGGTAAAGGATGTGCTTTGGGCACAGTTGCATGAAAAGCACATGTGGGCAACGTATTTCCTTGACTGTGCCAGCCTAGGTCCCCCTCTACCCTCCCTGATTTCTCTGCCACCCACATTCTGCAAAGACAATCTGAGGGATGCCAGGGACCTTACAGTCAAAGAGCCCAAACGCTCTGGCATTAGAGACACCTCTCAGGCCCAGCCCAAGTGTCTGAAGCCACAGCAGTGGGAGCTCGATGGCTTCCCATGTGGCTCTCTCAGCTCAGTTCATCCGCCTCTGGGGTTCCTGGAAACTCTCAACTCCTTTCCTATCCCTTTTTAGCTTGGTCTCTTACTGTTTGTCTCTTCAAGGTCCCTTCCTCACCAACCCCAACCTTGGATAAGCCTTGACCAACAACGCGGTTTCCGTCCATCTCCAAATGGCAGGTTTCTGGGTCTCTCTACATTTTACTCCTCTAGGTCAAAAGTGCTTCAATTTAATTCACTTTGGAGATTTATTTATTTATTTGAGACATTTTCCTGTAGCACAGGCTAGACTTGAACTCCTAATGCAGCTCAGAGTGACCCTGAATTTCCAATCCTTCGGCTTCCACCTCCCTGGTGTTATAATGCTGGTATTACAGGCATGAACCATCATACTTGGTTATATAGTGCCGGAAATCAAATCCAGGGCTTTGTGTATGCTAAGTGAGTGCCCTATTGACTGAGCTGTATCCTCAACCCTGAAGATCATATTGGTAGTAGAAAAATTCAACAGACATCAAAGAAGAGAAGACATTGCTATAACAGATTTACACAACAACATGCATGTCTGTCATGGACAGGCTGTACAGTGGAGGCCCCGTGTATTCTGTAGAATAGCTGGCGGACACTGTAGCCATTTTACTTTAAGCACTTCATGCTATCCGCACAATGATGAATCCATAATCAATTTCACATATCAATGCATTCTCAGACTGTCTTCCCATGGCTAACTGAAGCATGAGTGTATTTATTAAGTCATGCAATCTTCACTCAACCCCTAACAAACATGCTACTGTTTTCACTCATTTTGCAAAAAGAACTCAGAGACATAGGGAGCTGAAATAATTGGCCACATTAAGGATGGCATCCCACTGTCTCCAGGTGGGCACACTAGTACAGAGGCAGGGGACCAATACCTTGAGTGTTCACACGGAGTGGCACTATGCTTAGTGCTCCCAAATACTGAGGAAACAGCCCCTTTATCCTATATGTTAAGGCTCAACTTGGAGGCTGATAGTCAATTCTTGGCAGACTCATACTGCTGACCCATGTGAACTCTTAAATCTCCTATGTTCATGGATGCTTTCTGGGCAGTTGGCTTTGTGGACTCTGTGCCTGGTCTGTCCCACTTCCCTGCCCTCTGTCCCTCTCCCAGGCTCCTGTCTGGCGCTGTCCTACTTCTGATGGCCACAAAGTTGTCTACTTCCTCCATGCTTGATCTTGAAAGAATTGGACAAGGCCAAGGAAGGGTCTGAATTATAGTATCACATACTCTGGGGATGGGAGAACAGGCAGGGCAGCTGCACCATTTTACAAAAGAGGAAAGTGAGACCAGAAGACAAGCAGCAGGTAACCCAGACAGTCAAGTCCGCTTTCCTGCCCAGGGCTCCTCCTGCTGTCCCAGACTGTCCACAGTCAGCATCTCCAGACTGACAGATGGATTTGTCCGGGAGAATGTGTTCTTCTGCCAACAGACAAGCTCTTTACAATGGAAGCAGAAAGCTTGCAGAAGCTGAATGGATGACCAGGAAAACGAGAGGGAAAAGGTTGCCTGATCTTTGCTGGTCCTTGCATTATATACTCAGCAAATGTGCAGGGTTCTGTGGGGGATGTGGCCCAGGCTGGGTTACAACCAGTGCTGTTTTGTTTGTAGGAGCCTTTGAGGGCCCTGGATTGTAAGCTTTCCTCTCTTTGTATTGTAGGGTGTGTGTACTTATGTCTAAAAGTGTGTGCACATGCACGTGCAGGCCAGAACAGCCTCAGATGCTGTTCCTCGGATCCTATCCGCCTTGTATTTTTGAGAGTCTCAGTGGCCTAAAACTCTCCAGGTAGGCTGGGGTCTACCTGTCTGTGCCTCCATAATGCAGGCATTACAGGTATTACCACCCCACTTTTGTTTATATCTGTCTGCAGATCAAACTTGGGTCCTTTTGTTTGTAGAGAAAGCACTTAATGACTGAGCCATCTTCCCAGTTTATGAGGATTCACTTGTTTATTTATTTGGGAGGGCGAGGATGCCATGGTGTGTGTGCAGAGGCCAAAGGACACACTATGGTAGTTGATTCTCTCCTTCTATCAAGTGGGTCACGGGATCATACTTGTGGGCTTGGCAGCAAGCACTTCTACCCAATGAACTATCATTCCTGATGGTTCCTTTTGCTTCTTATCTCTCTATCTTTCTTCCCAGTTTCCACAAGCTACTACCTGAGTTAGAGGAGAAGGCTCTGCCGTATGACCATACTTTTCCATGTGCTAGGTACAGAAGGCATGCAAATGACCTCTGACTGATGAATGGCTGTCCTCAAAAGGATTCCTTCCCTCCCACCTCCTTGAATTCAAATGTGCTTCTGGTGTAAGCCTAGGGTCTGAAGGACCATGACCAGGTTCCTGTGATTGCCGTATCCAAGGAAAAAGAAAACTAGAGGGTGTCTTCATTTATAAAGTTCTTTTGTTTAAACCTGGAATCAAGAGCTGTGATGGGACTGGAGAGGGGGCTCAGAGGTAAAGTGCACTTACTGCTCTTGCAGAGAATCTGAGTTTGGCTTCCTGAACCTACTGTCTTAGTCAGGGTTGCTATTGCTGTGACGAAATACCATGACCAAAGCAAGCTGGGGAGGAAAGGCTTTTTTTTTTTGGCTTACGTTTTCACATCATGGTTCATCTTGAAGGAAGTCAGAACAGGAACTCAAACAGGACAGGAACCTGGATGCAGGAGCTGATGCAGAGTCCATGAATGGACACTGCTTACTGGCTTGCTCCTTATGGCTTGCTCAGTCTGCTTTCTTATAGAGTCAAGGACTACTGACCCAGGGATAATACCACTTATAATGGGCTGGGCCTCCTTCACCAAACACTAATTAAGAAAATGCCCTACACCCCAGATTCTATGAATGCATTTCTCAATTGTTGTTCACTCCTTTCAGATAACTTTATGTCAGGTTGACATAAAACTAACCAGAATATCCATATTGGGTGGTTCGTAGCCACTGGAACTGGAGTTCCAGGGAATCCAATCCCCTCTTCTGGGATCCTGGGGCACCTGGCTCTTCATGTGAACACACCCACAAATAAACACATGATGTGGGATTCCCCTCTGTATGCTGTGAATACCATTGGTTAATAAAGGAACTGTTTTGGGTCAATAGCAGAGCTATAGGGGAACAGAGGTAGGCAGGGAAAACTAAACTGAAGGCTGGGAGGAAGAAGGCTGAGTCAGGGAGAAGCCATGGAGCCGCAGCCAGAGACAGATGCCGAAACTTTGCTGGTAGGCCACAGCCTCATGGTGATGCACAGATTAATGGAGATGGGTTAAATTAAGATGTAAGAGTTAGCAAATAAGAAGCTAGAGCTAATGGGCCAAGCAGTGACTTAAATAATACAGTTTCTGTGTGATTATTTCGGGACTGAGCTGCAGCACAGTCAGGGAACCAAGAGGCCTCCCTTCAACAAATACACACACTTACATATAATTTAAAAAGTAATAAAATAAATCTCTTTTTAAAGGAGCTATGATAATATTAGATTTCAACAGACTCAATATCGATTCCTATTACCTTAGGTTGACATATATGCTTAGGTTGACATATGGTGGCTGTTGATGACCTCACTTATCTCTGTTATCTGTTAAGAAGGAAGTATGGCCACAGGTTTAGCCTACTTACAAAATAGGGTTCTTTTCAAGAATTTCAGTCTATTCCCTAATTATAATGGTCTTTGGTGGTTCATTAAAACTGCTCATTAAAAGCAGTTAATCCCTACTATGAAATCAAATGGAATTTCTCCAAATGACTCCCATTTCCAATTCTCCCTGCATTTCAATGAAGCCAGAGTCAACCCAATTAGCAAGCCAGATAATTACATAGTTCTCTGGATGGGACTCTATCTCAGACTCAGAGGTCACTTAGACTATAGACTTTTCAGACTTATTTCTGGTGGTTTAAAGCAGTGTTCCCACTGTTTTGAAATATTGAAATCATCACTGGAGAATGCCAGTGTATCTCTCGTAGGATGGCTGTCCTCAGATTGCTCATAGTGACTGTACTGTAGCATTCCAAAGAATGCGGTTAATAATCATATATCCTAGTATGAGGCTGTGGCTCAGGTGGCAGAGTACTTGCTTGCAGGAAGTTCTGGGTTCCATCTGCAGCACCGCATATATTGGGTGTGGTAGTGAATGTAATCTCAGCATTCAGGAAAGGAGGATCAGATGCTCAAGGTTATCCCTTGGCTACCTAGAAAGTCGGAGACCAGCCTGGGCTTCATGAGGCTGAACCTGAAGCTCACCAATTTGGCTAGACTAGCTGGCCAGTGAGCTCCAGGATCCTTCTGTCTCTGCCTCCTCAGTGCTGGGGTTACAGGTATGTTCTACCTTGCACGGCTTTTAACTGAGCACTGGGGATCTGAACTCGAATCCTTTTGCTTGTGCATTAAGCACTTTAACAACTGAATCATCTCTCAAACTCCCCATTCTACATTGAAGAAAATCTCCCTGGCTGTTATATATTGAATATATTGAGAATTGATTAGAAAAGTAAGTGTGTGTGTGTATGTGTGTATTACAGTCATGGTCCACTTATGGACATGAGTCTGCCCCATTTCTTAGGCCCGAAGAGAAGGGACCTGTTATTGGTTGAAGTTGAATGTGTGTGCTTCCAACCATAATCTCAGAGGTCCAGATCAAAAGCTTTCCCTAATCAAGTGAGGTGGGCTTTCTTTATTTGTTGCCAGGCAGGCTAGGTCTACAGCAAGTTAGGCCCTGGAATCCAGAGCTGAAAATTATTTGAATGACTCCGATGGAGAGTTATTCACTCAGTAGAGCTGTAAAGCTACTGCTGAGTTGGCCACCAGGGAGGCAAATAGCCAGGAGCAGTGGCTTATCTGCTTTGTTAATATCTGCCCTGGTCTCCTGCTGCACACTTGGGTTACACAGGGTGATTATCTGTCCAAGCTTTGTAACACTGCTTTGTACATGAAGTCACCAATTTCAATCAAGCAAGGGACAACAAGGAGTTGAGTCAAGAGATGTAGTGCAGTGCCCAAATCTTGGCTCTGCCATTTGAACAGATTGAGGGACCATGGCCATGTGGCTCCCTCATTGTTAAGGATGGCCAAGAGCAAAAGACATCAGCATGGACCACCTTCAATCATGGCTATGAAGGGATTCAAACAGTGGAAAAATGTCCACCAACTGCTATAATGCTGGAGATGGGACAAAGAGTCTAGCATGTGTGGGAATTTAAGCCCCAGCATCTACCGCTGAGTTATCAATATCCCCAATTGGCCAAAGCCAGCTTGACACAAACCTAGATATAATTGGGAAGAAGGAATCTGATTTGTCTCAGTCTCATTTCCTGGCGGCCACATCTGTGAGATGGTGTGGGACAATCCTGTATCCTGTCAATTATGTTTTAAATAAACACTGACTGGCCAGTAGCCAGGCAGGAAGTATAGGCGGGATAACCAGACAGGAAGTAGAGGTGGGGCAATGAGAACAGGAGTATTCTGGGAAGAAGGAAGTTCTTCCTGCAGTCCTGGCCAGACACTGAAGGAGGAAGGTGTGACTTGCCCCACTGAAAAAGGTACCGAGCCATGTGGCTAACATAGATAAGAATAATGGGTTAATATATGTTATAAGAGCTAATACGAAGCCTGAGCTAATGGGCCATTCAGTTTATAACTTATGGAGACCTCTATGTGATTTTCTTTGGGATTTACCGACTGTGGGAACTGGGCAGGATAGAAACCCCAACAAGCAGGCCCTCATGTTATAGTGAGACATTTTCTTAACTGCTATTATGCAGGAGGACCCATCCCACTGTAGGCAGTACCATCCCTAGGCAACTACACGTGTGCTGTATGAGCAAGCCAGAGAAGCAAACTAGCAGGTAAGTGGCATTCCTCCATGTCTCTGTTTCAGCTCTGCCTTGGCTTCCCTCAGTGACTATAACCTTTCCTCTTTCAGGTTGGTTTTGGCCAGTGTTTTATTACAGCAATAGAAATCAAATGAGAACAATGCATTTGTCATTTCACTGAAGCCTAGAAAAGTAGCCAGCTTGATGCCAGTCTTTGTGCACAGAGCTATTCCTTTAGAAAAAAATTAGAGCTGAATTTTGCTGAAGTCCTGCTTCATTTCTCCACAAATAAGTTAATCACCAGCATAATGAAGAACCTCAAAATGAGTTATGGAGAAACAGTTCAGTAGGTAAAGTATTTTCCTTGGAAGCGTGAGGACCTGAGTTTGACCCCACAGAACCTACATAAAAAAGCTGAGCAAAGTGGCACCCTTGTAAACACACCAGTACTGGAGATGTGGAGAATGTCAGACTTCTGGGCTTGCTGGACAAACCAGCCAGCCTAGTGGCACTGGTGAGTTCCAGGGCAGAGAAAGACTCTGCCTTAAAAGGTAGAGCTGGGTGGTGATGGCACAGGCCTTTAATCTCTGAGTTCAAGGCCAGTATGGTCTACAGAGGGAGTTCTAGAACAATCAAGGCTACAGAGAAACCCTATCTTGAATACCCCCCCCCCAAAAAAAGGAGAAAGAAAGAGAAGAGAGGAAAAGGGGGGGAGTCAAGACCAAGGCTAAATGCTTGAGGAATGACAGCCAAGGCTGTCTCCTGGCTTCCATACGCACATGCCCATGCATTCCTTATGTACCCATGTACATAAAGAGAGAGAGACAGAGAGAAAAAGAAATGGAAAAGATAGCTAAATGCATCCTGAGAGAGACTGGGGTATTCTTAGGCCACACCAGAGTTCAGAGGTGAGCAAAGAGCTCCAGGAAAGGCCAGGCAGTATAAATGCTGTTGCCGCTGTAGGTCAGCTGGTCTTTGCCACAATTACTCAACTCTACAATTTTAGTACAAAAGCATCCACCAGACAAAAAACAGGCGTGGCTGTTCTCCAATAAAATGCTATTTACAAATACAGACAGTGAGCTGGATTCAGCACATGGGTTAGGGGTCACCAACTGCTGGCACAGTTTAGAAATGGGCATCTGCCTGTCTGCAGGCTGGCCTGCATTTACCAGATATGCACAGGCTTGGCCATTCTCACACTCAGAACCAGCTCTCGGTGTGGCAATTCTTAACCAGCCCAATAATGATAGCAATGATAGCAACATTTAGTTACGCTGTGAGATGTGCTAAACCCTACTAAGGAGTCCTGTGAAAAAAAGCATGCCAAGAGCTAGGTGTGTGGGGCACGCATTGAATCCCTGTACCAGGAAGACTGCAGCGAGGGATCTAAAGTTCCATGGTAGCCTGGATAACACAAAGACCCTGTTTCAAAATACAAAACAAGGCTGATCATGGTGGCTCGCAGGAAGTCCTTACCTCAACATCTGTAATCCCAGACATTTGTGGGAGTCAAATGAGGCAGGAGGATTGCTAAGAGTTTGAGGCCATCCTAATCTATGTACTAAGTATTACTTGACCAACATAGGCTGTGTAGTGTCTAGTCAGAAAGCAGAGGTGAACAGGAAGCAGGGCAGGGCTACTAATCCGAATCCTCAAGGGACTCCTCTAATGAACTAATTTCTCCACCTCCTAAAGGCTCCAAATTTTTCCAGAATAGTAGCAACAGCTCAGGATCAACACAACACATGAGCCCATGGGGGTGGATTTCACATTCACCTTGTAACTTACACTGTCTGTACACACAAAGGATGAGAGTCATTTCTTAAATTTCTGGGTTTGGACTGAGACCTGCCACATGATGTCATCGGTAGACTCCCCCACCCCCAAATCTCCCAGAACCATCAAGTATTTGGGATTTCAAATTTTTTAGTTAGGAATATTCAACTTGGGATAACACATAAAGAATACTATTTTATGACAGCAGAGGTCCTCAATCTTAGCATCACTGCCAATGTATGTCAGAACTATGCAGGGGAACCTTCTTACGTACTATGGGATGCTTATAATATTCCTCACCAGACCCACTGGACACCAGTACTACTACTACCCAGACATGACGATCAGGATTGTTGGGAGATGCTGCCAGATCACCCACTGGAGGTGGGAGGCAGTGACACTGTCCTTAGTTGAGAACCATTTTACTATATAGTACAGAATCTAGCTGTCTATAATAAAAACCATTATCTGGGAATAAGTCAATGTCCACTGTAGCCACTGGGACCCACAAGATGGCTTAGTCCACAAAGATACTTGCCACTAAGGCTGCCCACCCAAGTTTAATCTCCAGAACCTGGAACTAACATGGTAGAAGGAAAGAACTGACTCCAGGTTGTCCTCTGATCTCCATATGCCATTCACACACACACACACACACACACAGAAATGAATACATGTTAAAAACAAAAACCTTGCCAGCTCCCTTGCTCCTTTGGTATAGTCAGCACTACAAACCTGAAGGGTCTGCACCTTTTATTTTCTGAACAGCAGATCAGAAAAGCAACTGGACCTCCTAGTTGGGCATGTCATTGATACCCTCAGGGGTTAGTTTCTAAATTCTGCTGTTGGGGAGACACAAGGTCACAGCTTGTGATTATTCCAAGAAGGATTTTATTGGGCATTAAGGAAGAAATATGTCAGAAAAGTCCCGGGGATGTCTGTCCTTCAAAAGTCTTTTAAAATTATAGCATTGGCTTCCTGAGGCTGATATGTTATATATAAAGAGGTTGATATCCATTAAACCTTCTATGTCAAGGTCCACCTGAATCTTTTGAGGCAGGATCTCTCACTGAACCTGGAATGTGCTGATCAGCTAGACGGGTTGACCAACGTGTCCTAGGGATCCTCTGTCTTTACATTCACCTAGCACTGCTGGAGTTGCAAGCATGTGTTACCATGCCCTACTTTTTATGTGGCCCTAGGAATCTGAGTTCAGGTCTTCATGCACTTAACCCACCTAGTCCACTTTTCACATCTAACATGCAAAGAGGTAAAAGGTTGGGGTACTGATGCTGTAAGAGGGACAAGCAACCCAGGCTCAGTTAAGATGCCAGCCTGCTAGAGCAACTGAACACTTGTGCACTTCTGTTCATGTCTAGTGGATGACGCAAGCCCTGGATACTTAGGTTGATTACTCCCCGGATCAAAGCAAAATTAAATTACCTCACAAGCTTCCTTTCAGAGAGCTCGGCACGCTGGTGGGCTGACTCACCTTCCAGAAACTATCCACTTTGCCATATACAAGGGACTGGTTCTGCCTTTTGATCTCGTTAATGTGGTGGATGTCACTGGAGTTCAGGTGCTGCTCGACCACGAAGCCCAGAAAGCTGTTGTCTGGGGTGTGAGCTGATGTAGAAAGCAAAAGACAGGGCTGTGAACATTTAGCAGGCAAAGATCAGTAGTTCCATTACAGACTCAACACAGGCCGTCTAACCCACTGGTACTGCTTGTACTTAATCTGTTTATGCCTCACCCGGGAGCTCAATCAGCTATGATTCCAGCTGGGTTTGCCATCTAGTTTGGGTAAAGCAAAATCAAGCAGCATAATCCACAATTTCACCTCCTCTGTGGGTTTTTCTCTGCTGAAAGGTACACAGGGGCTGGGGAGATGGCTGAGTGGGGAACGGCAGCCCAGCCTCATTGTGAGTCCCAGATTCAGCGAGAGACTCTGGAGGGCGGCGGCTAAGCCTGGCAACTCAGGTTTGATCGGGCTGAGGCGGCTCAGAGAGGAAGGCACTTGCCGTGCAAGCATGAGCACCTAAGCTCTATCATAGATGCATGCAGAGAAAAGGCTGGGGGTGGGGGGTCCACGTCTACAATCCCAGCATTGATGGAGTCAGGTGGATCCCAGGGCCTCGATGGCCAGCCTGTCTAGCAGAAAAGGGTAAACTCAAGGTTCACTGAGAGACCTTGCCTCAAAACAGACAGACAGACAGACAGATGGATAAAACAGACAGACAGATGAAGTTAATGAAGAAGATATTAAACACCAACCTGTGACCTATACACACAAACACAGTATGTACAGCCATGTACCATATTCTACTGTATCATGGTCAAACATGGACTGCATAAACTATGGTGGCACCATGACAGTCACCGCTTGATGATATGATATCCTAAGCCACTTTGGCTTGGTAAGTACAAGCGAGGCTGCCTGCGCAACAGCCACACACTGGCTGTCAGTGAGCCCTAGGGAGCTTCCTGCCTCTGCCTCCCCAGTGCTGTGGTTTCATGTGTGTGTCATTACGCCTGGCTTTTTATGTCAGTTCTGGTAATTGAACTCAGGTTCTCCTGTGGTTATCATTTTATCAACTGGAGCCATCTCAGCCCTGTGTGATTTTCAAGTATGTGCCACCAGGCGGGGGCTATCTGATCAGAAGACAATTCTCTCTTGATTAAATAGGAGCCTCATCAACTCTACCTCCCATCTCATCCAGATAAACTTCTACTTGTCAGGAGATGGCTCAGCGAAGGCCACACATGGCTGATATGAAATGAAGCAATCATTGCTTAGTCTGACCCAAATAAAACAGCTATAAATAACACAAAGACAAATGCCCCCAGTAGTTGAGATTGGTCATTGGTACATCCCAGACACTGCAGGTTCAGCCAAGTCCATTCACCTTTGGGTGCTTAATGTTAGGGGAAGTCATCTTGTTAGCTTTGCTCTGGGTTTCTAGGACCCAAGGAAAGCTTTGCCAGATACAAAGTCAGTTCAGAAGTTCTGTGTTGGGGATGGGCACACACACGCACGAAGCCAGAGCTCAGGTGTCTCGTTCATACAATTTCCACCTTATTATTTTTTAAACATTTATGGGTTTAGGCATGTGCCTGCATGAGGCTAGAAGAGGGCGTTGGATCCCCAGAAATGGGGCTATAGGAGGTTGTGACTTGTCTGTTGTGTTGGAACTAGTAGAGGCGTGAGCTCCTAACCACTGAGCCATCTCTTTAGCTCCTTCATCTTCAACAGTGTCTCTCAATGAACCGTGAGTTCACTGCTTCAGCTAGGCTTGCTGGCCAAGGAGCTCCAGGCACCGCCTGTCTCCACCTCCCCAGGACGGGGACTGTGAGTGCTGCCACACCCAGCATTTTTATGTGGGTGCCCAGGATGTACTTCACTACTGCCTGAGCCACTTCCCAGTCTCTGGAAACCTTTCCGACCATCGGAGGTGGCCTGCTAGGAACGAGACACCCCAGGTCTGTTGTCACTTTTCTGAGGGAGGATGGGGGGAAGGAGATGTGGAGATGCACAGGCTACATAAACACTACCCTGTCATCAGCCAGTCTCCTGCGCCTGTGCCTAAAGGCAGTGACAGGAGGCGGGAGGAGAGAGCAGGGCTGTGACTGGGAGTTGTGCTTGGCCAAGCCAATCTGTTCCTTCATTTCTGTGTTTTTGAACCAGCGCCCAGAGGCAAGGGCCATGGCTACAGTTAGCTGAAGAGTAAATTACTGAATAAATTCCATGGCCAACAAGAGACAAAGCACCGGCTGCCTGCTGCTGTTTTTCTTTTTCCTCCTTTCTGAGGGGCACAGAGGGAGGGCTCTAGAACAGGAAAGAAGGAGGGGCTGGGAGACAGCCTGTGCTTTGGAAGCATCCTTAAGGCAGTTCTTTGTTATGCTAAAAGACCAAGATTGGGATCTGGAGCTCTAGACTTTAAGATGGCAGTTTTGAACTGTTATTTTCAGGAAACTGTTGTAGTGACTAACACTCTACTCTTGAGATGTTTGTTTCTGTGATTCAGTTTGTCTAAGTCCCCATATAGGCACTTACAAAAAAAAGGGACTATCTAAAATATTTAGTGGATCTTATTATATGTCAATTATCTAAAATGTAGCAAAAATAAGATTAAAAATTGCCAAAAGAAGAAAAAAATACACGTGTGTAATTTTTTTGTGTCAAAGATTTTTTTTTTCCAGCTTATAGCATGAATGGTGAGGCAAGGGGAAGAAAAGTCTATTCTTTTTCCTTGAGGCCAGGTCTCATGAAGCCCAGGCTCTCCTCAAACTCCCCATGCAGTCAAGGATGACCTTAAACTTCTACTCCTCATGTCTCCACCTCCCCATTGCTAGGATCACAGGCTATAGGCACTACAGCTGGCTTATGTGGGACTGGGGATGGACTCCAGACAGTCCAGCCTGTCAGGCAAGCATGCCAACTGAGCCACACCACCACCTACTCTTATTGTGTTGTGCTGTGATTGTACTTTGGTCCTAAATCAACTTTGAGGCTGTCTGAAAAACACATTACATATAGAAGTTTCCCCCTGAAATTTCATCCACATTTTAAATTCCTAGCCTCACTGTGAGAGTAACTGGAGGAGCAGCACTTGTCTGCTGGTGGCATTACACTTACAGACACACAGCCAGAACACACGCCTGACCCTTCCATGTGTATGGTCTAGGTAACACAACTCGTTGCCAGACTCTGGGTGTCATCAACATGAGGGCATAAGTCCTCCCTTCCCACCAATAGGTGATTCTAAGTAGCTTCAGTCCCCGTGTGGCCAACTACAGAGCAGCTGTGTGCATCCAGACATCTATGGAGAGAACCTCACCCTGAACCAAAGCATTCTTCACTTTGCTTTACAAGGAATCCAAGGCCAGAGCATGCCTGATGATACCAAAAACGACCTTTCGTTGTCTAGAGAGGGTCGTCTCGAGAAAAGGCTCAGTGGTTAAGAGCACTTGTTGCTCTTCCAGAAGACCCAAGTTTGGTCCCTATTTCCATGTCTGGCAGCTCACCTGAGGCTCGAACTCCAAGGAGGACTACATGCCTCTGGCCTCTGCCAGCACCTGTATGCTTCTCCCTCAAATCACACATGCACATACACATTTTTTAAAAATGACTTTTCATCTTGTCCTAACCTCAACCCAAAGTTTCTCCTTTGCTTTGCCTATGACAAAAACAGACATCAACTGCGGGCAGAGGGCATGAGGGTGAATGTTTGCATTTCAGGGTAAATCAGTGGACTCAGGGAACACTCCACTTTCTGTAATCAGTCCATCCTGGAAGAGAAACAAGTGGGATGTCTACAAACACCACCCTGATATCTGAATTCTCTTTACTTTCCAAGTCTTGTCCCAAGCCTGTGTGATGGCAAATACTGCCAACTAGAAGGGAGCTAGAACCACCTACAAGACCAGCCTCTGGGCAAGTCTGTGAGGGAGTTTCTAGATTGGGAAAATTGAGGAGGGAAGACCCACCCTAAATGTGGACGGTATTGTTCCAGGGACTGGGGTCCCAGACTGAATAAAAAGGAGAAAGCGAGCTGAGCATCAGTGTTCAACTTTCTCTGCTTCCTGACTGTGGGTGCCATGTGACCAGCTGCCTCACCCTCCTGCTGCCATGCCTTGATGGACTGTACCCCTACACACATACACACACACACACACCACACAATACTGTGAGCCCAAACAAACCCTCCCTCCCTTAAATTTCTTTTGTCAAGTATTTTGTTACAGAAACAAGAAAAACGGTGCATGGAGAAGATGACAGCGAGTCTTTCATTTTATCTCCACAACGGCTCTAATGGATACAGATGCAGCGAGACCTATGGCCGGGAGGGGCAGTCCTGGGGTTCAGAGCCAGAACCTCCTTTTACAATTCTACAGACAGCGTCATGGTATAAATACTTCACTTTCTGTACCCTGTGAATAATGGCAGTAAACCATGCCTTCGGAGCAAAAGCATGTTCTACTACAGTCTAGGATGCATACAAGAAGACAGAAGCACATGTACACTCTACACTATTATACATGGATAAACTGCATCACTGCAATTCTGCCATGTGTATTTGTGGCTACAACTTTTTTTTTGTTTTACTTGAGACTTGGTCTCATGTAGCCCAGGTTAACCTTGAACTCACTACATAGTTGAGGATGACCTTGAACTTCTGATGCTCCTGCCCTCCGGAGTGCTGGGATGGCAGGAGTATACCACCATGCCCAGTTTATGTTGTATTGGGGATGGAACCCAGGGATTCCTGCATGCTATTCAAGCACTCTGCCCATGAAGCTACATCCCAGCCCCTCCTGTCTTTTTAAAATATGAATTATTAGTAAATGAAACTGACTTTGCTTTCAATTGTACAAATCTCCAAGGCCTGATTTTCTCTTGGTAAGTCTTTTAAACGCCTCTAAGAATTCTGAGTTACACTCACACTATGCATTCCCAAAGCCATAACCCCAAGAGCAAGCCTGGGCTGCCTCCTCAGCCCTCACAGACAGTTAGCCACTAGGTCCCAGGGGTGTGACCATCTCAAGGCTCATCACTGCCTCTCTCCTCTCTGCCTTTAAGAGCTCAGGCCATGTCGATATTTGCCAATAAACACATTTTTCTTTCCCCTAAATAGAAATGCTTTAATTGCTTTTTCTGTTATAATTGATACATGTCCTCAGGGTAAAATTCTTTTTTCTTTAGTAACAGAGAAAGATATAAAGAAGAAAGTTATTTACGAACTTATTACATAAAAATACCCCCATCGGTGGGCTTTCTTCACCCTCTTGTCCTTTTTAGCTTCAAACTAAAATGGATCCTGCTACATTTACTCTGGTTGTGTGTGTGTGTGTGTACCCACACATACTCATATTTTGTAACTATATATGCATATATGTGCAGGTAACCAAGCATGTGTGCATGTGTATGTTTGTATGTACACCAGAGGATGGATGGATGCCCTTGGCTATCATTTCTCAGGTTGCAGGTACACTTATAAAAAGATGTATTTATTATTTTCATGTACATGAGTGTTTGTCTCCACATATGAAGGCAGCACATGCATTTCTGGTGCCCTCTGAAGAAAGAAGAGTTGTCAGGCAGTTGTGAGCCATCATATGGGTGCTGAGAACTAAACCTGGTTCTTCTGTAAGAGCAGAAATTGTTTTTAACTTCTAAGCCACCTCTCCAGCTCTCAATTTGTTTTCTGAGAGAGGGTCTCTTAGAGTTCACCAAGCCTCGCTGGCCAGCAAGCCCCAGGGCCCTCCAGCCTCTGCTTTCCCAGCCTGGGATTACAAGTACATGCCATCTTGTGCCCCTGCCCCCAGCCCCACCCCGACGGAGTTTCTAGGTGTAGCCCTGGCTGTCCCGGAACTCACTCTGTAGATCAGGCTGGCTTCAATCTCAGAGATTCTCCTGCCTCTGCCTCCCGAGTGCTGGGGATCAAAGGTGTGTGCCGCCACCGCCCGGCTTTGTGTGTCATTTTAACACAGGCTCCAGGGACTGAACTCAGGCCCTTATGCTGATGCTTATAAAGCAAGCACTTAACCAGCTGAGCCATTTCACCAGCCCATAACCTGGATTTAAAAGCTGTACATAGATAATGGCTATATTTTTCAAATTTTACCAAAACTGGTGTTCTTAAATGGTTATGATGCTCAGTTTGTTGAGAGAGGAAGCTGGGCACAGACGAGGGAAACAGCAATGTGCAGTGGAGCCTAAAGCACGAATGTCTGAGCTGTCCACAGAGGCACACCTGAGTGAACCATAAGTGTCAAAAAGCACTTTAGGAGGGAATGAACTTGAGAAGAGAGCCCCTCCCGAAGGCCGATCCACAGAGGAAAGAGCCTCAAGGTAGCTCTGACTTGCAGGTCCCTACAGGAGCAAAAGCCTTTTAACTTAAAGACTAAAAAGGCTGTTTGCATGGAAAATGGCCCTTCTGATTGTCCTTGGAGTAAAACTGTGCACTGAAGTGCCCATCTTCAGTGAGAACTGACAAGCTTGCAAGGAGAGAGAAGCAGCTGGCTGTCTTCCTATAGTTTTCCTAATCCATCGGATGTTCTAAAACCTGGCAGGACCCGTGCTCAATAGCAAAAGGCAAATACAGTCCTGACGCCCTGCCCTCGGTGACCATGGAGGGGTGGCTTTAGGTAGCCAATAGAGTAAGTCCTTTGTCATTTTTTTTAAATCAATAACTCAAGTAAAATTTTATCCTTCTCAAAGATCTCTGATGCAGTTTGACAGCTGAGAGGTTTTGTCAGTTTAAAAAGACAACCTCACTAAACAAATTTCAGTACAACTTCTTAACACATTCTAAATAAGGGGTGTTTTAAGATATACAAATGCAAGTTATTAATGTGTGTACCTGCAAGTTCTAAAGGTGTGAGGACAAAGTCAAGTTATCAAATTTCTCTTTCACACTGCCTTTCATAGTCTTAAGGATACTTTTCATTGTGTAAAAACATCTGTCACAGTCATTCTGACATAAATATGCTGCTGTTTATACACATATGTCTAAAACTTACATTTACACAAACTCAAAAATTCTTGTGAGTTCAGGGAGTCAAACTGAAGGATTCTCCTTAAACAGGTCAGAACACCTCTCTCAATTCCTTGGTCCTGAAATTTTTTTTTCTTCCTAAACTTTGTCCTCTGCTCTAGCAATACCTTGCCAGGTCCAAGAGATACTGGACAGTTCCACACCACAAATCCAGGATGGGAGTAAAGCAACCAGCTACCCCAGGATGTGACAAGCACCCAGCTTTCTCAGGCCTGCCAAGAAAGACTTCAACACCCACAAACAAGCAGGAAGCAGTCTTGAGAATCTGCCATCCCAATCCCCTCAACCTGCCATGCCTAATTCCCTGCCTTTGTATTATACAAAAAAGACAGGAATGTTGTAATCTGCTGGCCTGGTCTGTCACCTGGGTACCCTGTCCCTTTAAGAGACAAGCCCTGCCCACTCCCAATCTACCCCTTTCCCTGCCTAAGCAAGTAGATCTCCTGCCTCTTCTCCAGAGCCAATCTCTGTTCTCCCTCTGTCAGCCTTTCTCCTCTTCCTCCCTTTTCCCTTTCCCCTACCCCTCCACAACCCACTAAATAAACTCGAAACCCAAGCTCTCTCTGCATGGCATATCTGACTGTCTCTTACCCACCAAGGGGACTCGCTGCTGGCCTTGGGTCACCCTGTTTTATAAATGATAACACCCAGTTCTGAACATTTCCTACCCTTCCCTGATTGGTTGCACAAACCAAATACTGAACAGATATTACTCTTTGATATTACGGAAATTCACTCAACAGATAATGCCTACCATGCACTAAGCTTCATCAATGAACAAAATAGGTTAACCTTCAAGCTTTGCATAACCCAGATGACAGGAAGGGAAAAGAAACAAAGGAAGAGGATAAATGCTGGGAGATAAACAGTTATGGAGGAAATGAAGCATGCAGGGGTGGGGAGAAAAAGATCTCCCCTTCCAAATGGGACCAGGGCACCTTTCACTGAAGGGTCACCTGAGTTACAGATACAGCTGTGGTGGTGGAGCCAAACCCAGGGAAGAATGTTTCAGAAAATGTAACAGCTGCAAAAGGTCCTGGGGTAGAAGAGTGTCTGACATAGTTGAAAAAAAAAAAAAAACACATGAGGGAGGCCAGAGGGAAGTAAGGCAGAACCTCAGCAGGAGGTGAAGAAAGTCTGCCCTGTGGCTGGAGGCATCTAGGGTGCGGGACTGGTTCACATCTAAGCCACTGCAGTGACTCAGAAAACAAATGATAAATCGCGCGTCTGATTTCATTCAGGGAACACGGAAGGGCTCTAAGGCAGGGGTGGCACCAACAGAGCTGAGAAGTGACTTCAAAGGCTCTCGAGATGTTTGTAGGCTAGGAAGGTCAGACCTGAGCTGAAGCTTGCCTGAAGAAGGGTTGGGGCAGTCTCAGCTTTGCTGTTATTGCTACTTTAAGTCATATTCTCCAGGAAAAGATGTGGATTCAATTAGATAAAATGATCTTTCTACTCTGGCCAACATCTTCACAGGAACCAGATGAAACTGTGAATGATGGTGTGATGAGCTAATTAGAGCTATCCAAACAAGGAATGAGAAACAGCTCAAGTTATCAATTCCGGGATTCTCTTTCTTAGATGGCTCCATCAAATACCTTCTTTATTTCACTCTGTTTGGGTGATTTTTTACATTGTTTACAGACATATAACACACCTTGTTTGAGACTGAGAAGTAAGAAAAGAGACTGCCTTCAGGAGTTTACAGCAAATGGATTCACAATAGACAAAAGACTGGCTAACACTGAAACAATACCTAGATGGAGAACGAATCCAGACACCTAGAGACAGGGACAGTTTAAATACAGAGCACAAAATGGAATTTAAAAAGGTTCTTGACTAGTACTGGAAATATGGATAATGTTGACACTTGAAAAGAAATGTGGTTTATAAAGTAGAGAAAAGTTATGAGTGGGGCTGAGAAGACGGCTTAGCGGGTTAAGTGCATAAACACGAGGCCAGATTCCAGGACCCTCTGCAAATGGAAAGTGGAGAGATCCTGCCTCAGTGAGTAAGGTAGAGAGCATTTGAAGAGGATTCCTGATTTGGGGTTAGCCAGGCTGTGGTGCATGCCTTCAATCCCAGCACTCAGGAGGCAGAGGCAGGCAGACCTCTGAGTTTAAGCCCAGCCTGGTCTACAGAGTGAGTTCCAGGACAGCCAGGGTTAGAAACCCTATCTTGAAAAAACAAAATACAAAAACTGGAGCTAGAGAGATGAGTCAGTGGTTAAGAGCACTGGCTGCTTTTCCAGAAGACCTGGCTTCAATTCCCAGCACCCACATGGTAGCTCACAACTGTTCCAGGGGATCTGACACCCTCACACAGACATACATGTGGGCAAAACACCAACGTACATAAAATATAAATAAATAAATTTAAAACAAACAAAGAAAAATACCTTGGGCCTCCATATGCTTGTGTATACACGTGTTTGTCCACCCACATACATATGGGAACCATGCATGTGAACATATACACACACACAGGCAAAATAAAAAATAATGAAATATAAAATTTTGGTAGAAATAACTAAAAACACAAAATATAAAAATATACATGGGAAAAATACGGCGATGATTTCAGTGTCGGTTCTGTTGCTGTGATCAAACATCCTCAGCAAAAGCTCTACACTTCCAGGTCACAGCCCATCACTTCAGGGACTGAAGCAACTAATTCTATCCCATCTGCTCAAGGCGGACTCCTGTTGTTGCTAGTTTTCTCCACTCCTAAACTGTCTGGGGCCCGGCCTGGGGAACTCCTCTAACTTGGGGAGGTAAGGGGTGGCCACTGAGCCCAAGGCTGGGAATACTTCACTACAAAATCAGGATGTGAGCCCACAGACAAGAGAGGGAAGGCACCCCAAGCTGTGCGTGGAAGAAGAGCTGGTTCTGGAGACAGCAGGAAGCCATTCATGTCTAACTTGGAAACTAACAAGCATGAAGACAGGAGTAAGGACGCACTCATCAGCTTCTTTGAACAAGCTATCACCTAGGGCTGGAGGAAGAGCCAAGCGAGGAGAACGCTTGCTGGAAAAGCACAAGGACCCGAGTTCAATTCCCAGCATCCATCGGGTGGGAGAAAAGGCCAGGTGTGGTAGTATACCCTTGTAATCCCAGAACTGGGGAGGCAGAGACAGGTGGACGGATCCCTGGAGTTTGCTGGCCGGCCAGTGTAGCCAAACTAGTGAGTACCAAAATTTGAAAAAAAAAATATTGAGAAAGACATCCCATGTCAAGTTCTAGCCTCTACGTATGCAGACACATTGTCACATACACACAGATCTACAAAGCCACCACTCAAAGACTTAACCCAGGACCCTCAGTGTTTTCCAGTCAGGCCACCTGTTCACCCTGGAAATC
The DNA here is from genome assembly GCA_004026605.1 of Ondatra zibethicus. Classification (NCBI taxonomy): domain Eukaryota; kingdom Metazoa; phylum Chordata; class Mammalia; order Rodentia; family Cricetidae; genus Ondatra; species Ondatra zibethicus. The sequence continues at coordinate 200,111 of PVIU01000416.1, read as the reverse complement.
ACTTCAGGGCACAGCACACAACTGTAGACCCCAAAATGCCCAGCTACAAGCAGACTACACAAAGACGTCATCTCACAGCGCATGCTGAAATCTGGAGCAAAACAACAAGGAACCGTGAGGCTTTTAGACGTGGAGAAATTCACCATCTGAATAAGCTAGGTTAGGTATAGCAGAATTTGTCAATAAGCGGTGTGCCATGAATATTCAATAAGTAAGTAAAGACTCTGCTGGCCCAGCCTACTTCATTTCATATCTCCTAAAGACAGTGTTCCCACGTGTGTGTTTCTTTCTCCCAAGCTGGACTCTCTGTATTGCATTCATACCCAAACACTGTATCTCCCAAGACAGTTGGCCTTGAAGTCTTAATTCTATGTCTCCAAGTTTAATTCTAATTCTGCGGGCTCTTTTTGGTTGTTGTTGTGGCCAGCAGCATAAAACAATCTCAGTGCACAAGAGCCTCAGTGCATTCTCAACATTGGTGCATATTTATGTTACTAAATACTGCTTAAAGGAAACATTAATAAATTTATCACATTAAAACTGACCAAAATGGGATGGGGTAGGGATTTAGCTCAGTGGTAGAGTGCTTGCCTAGCAAGTACATGACCCTGGGTTTGGTCCTCGGTTCTAGGAAAAAATGCAAAAAAAATTAAAAGGGAGGAATGGGGATATAGCTCTGTTGGAAGAGTGCTTGCCTCATCTGCATGAAGCCTTGAGTTTCATCCCCAGCACTGTATGAACTGGGTATGGTGGCTCATGCCTGTAACATCTGTAGTCCTAAGGTAGAAATGGGGGATCAGGAGTTCAAGGTCATCCTGGGCTACACAGTGAGTTCAAGGCTAGCCTGGATACATGAGACTATTTTTTAAAAAAAAATTAAAAGAAAAAAAATCTTGACCCTTTTCTTCTCATTCAAAGAAACAGTCTTCAACTATAGATTGCCAGAACAGACACAGCTACCCATCAATCTGGTCTTGTCACATGGGGAGGGAAGGAACCTCTTGACAAGGGTATTGGAGGTCACTGAAGGCAGGGTCTGGTGAGTGAGGCACAGACACCGTTGCCTATTGTGAAGCCCCCAGCCTCAGCTTGCCTTGACATGATGAATGTCTCACAAGGCCTCATTTCCCAACTTCCTTCCATATTTCTTGTGCTGAAGATAGCCCTGGCCATGGAGAGTTCTCCATCACCTTGTTACCTGATCGGTTTTAGCAGTGGCTGATGATTGCTGGACCTGCAATCTCATCAGGGGTTTGAAGATGCTCACTCCCTAATCCTTCATTCTGCCTGCATTTGCAGCTCTGCTTTCCCTATTATTAACAGTTTCTTATCATCAACCATTTGATTATCTTCGAATATAATTTGTGCTAGAAAGGCAGGAAGATCAAAGCTGGGCTCTTCCCCCTTCATTATTCAGAGGAATGAGTTGGTATCCTAGCAACTTGCAAAGGTGACCCACTACATCTTCTTGTTTGGCATATCATCCTATCTGGGCTCATCAACTGCCTTTTTTTAAAGGCAGGGTCTGATGTATCTCATGCTAGCCTTGAGCTTACTGTGCAGCCAAATGATTTTGAACATGTCATCCTTCTGCTCACACCTCCCAAGGGCAGGGATTACAGTTGTGCACCACCACGCCCAGCTTATGTGGTACACGGAATGGAACCCAGGGAATTATGCATACGAGCCAAGCATCCACTGATTGAGCTACACCCCCACCCCTACTGACTACCTTTCATTTGTTTGGTTTTAATTCACTGCTGCCTGTTCTTTTGATGCTGTTTGGGGATCTTATTAACTGCTGATACCCACCCCCTCACACACACACCTGTGGTCCTTCCTGTCTCCCTTACCTTCTCTACCTCACATCTGCAATCTGACTTATCCTAGGAGAAGGCTCTGTTGAATGGAAAAAGGTGTTTGGGGAAAGCTGGTTTGAAAGGCTTGTGTACTCATGACCCCCATCAGGCTGGCTGAACTTTTTCAAAGTACAGAATTGAAACATTTAATTTGTGCGTGGTGGGCTGTGTGGTGTACGTGTGGCGGTGGTTGTGTGTGTGTGTGTGTGTGTGTGTGTGTGTGTATGAAAGTCAGGAGAGGACCTGCAATGCCTCTCCTCAGGTACCATCCACCTTGTTTTCTGGAGACAGGGTGTCTTCACTGACCTGAAGCGGAGGCAGCTAAACTGTCTGGCCAGCAAGCCCCAAGGATGCACTTTTCTCTGCCTCCCCAGCACTGGGATTACAGCCTGTTGCCAGCATGCCCAGCTTTTTACTTGTGTTATGGGGATCAAACTCTGGTACTCAGGCTTGTGTGGCAAATACTTTACCAACAGAGTCATCTCCCAGCCCAGTGTTTCCTTTTTATGAGTTCACTAATATCCTTTCCAAACTGAAGCTCACCCAGGTCTTCACATCAATGCTGTAAATATGCCTTTCTTGTGTACAGATATCTTGGCTCCTCCACGTTCCTCTAACCGTCTCAAATAACCATGTAAACATTTCCTGCTACACTGTTTGCTTCCAGTGTCGTGGGTGGTTGACAATGTTTTGCTCTGTGGGTTCTTTTCTTAAAAGGCATTCAACTGTGTCAACTTTCCCTCTGATTTCTGCTGAAGCCAGGAACCTATACCTCTCCCAGGTGAAGAGAAAGTACTTTCTGCATCTGGCTTTCATCACATTTTAAACAGAGAACTTCTTTCACTGGAAGGGACTCCTACTTCTGAAAGCCTCCATCGGCAGAACTGAAGTAGGCTTGCAGGGTGCTGAATACCACTCTTCTACAGAGAAGATGGCATCTCCTCTCCGGGATGGGACACAAGCTACTGCTGGCATGACTGCCATGAAAGTGCACGAAAGCACAAGTTTACCTCACTTGTCCTGACACAGGTCACAGCTTAGTTTATTGGCTGGTAGTTCTTCTCAGGCTCAGAATGTCATAGCAAAGTCACACCCCAGGCAGATTCCAATCATGCCTTGCCATGCTGACAGCCATCTGTTACCTGGTGTGCCAAATATTAGTTTGTTCCCCGAACTGTGCCCCTGGGACAGGTGGCAATAACAGAACGATATAACTCCAATAATAATAATGTCTATCATACACACAGCATGCGCTCACCAAACTCTCTGGGCTCAAAGAACATTTGAACAGGTAATTCTCCTCTCTCTCTCTCTCTCTCTCTCTCTCTTTCTCTCTCTCTCTCTCTCCATGTGTGCACGAGCATGAATGCGTATTTGAGTCTCTCTGTCTGTGGTGAGTGTGTGTGTGTGTGTGTGTGTGTGCATGCGTGCACACACGCATGCATGTAGAGATCAGGGGACAATCTCTGGCACATTCTTTAGGCACCATGCACTATTTTTTTTGAGACCCAGTAAGCTAGGATGACTGCTCAGTGTTCTTCCAGGGTTTGTCTATCTCCTCTTCCCGCACTCTGGGATTACAAGTGCATACCATCACACCTGGCTTTTGCCATGGGCCCTAGGGATCCAACTCAGGTCTTCACAAGCACTCTAGCAACTGAGCCATCTTCTCAGTCCATAACATGGCTTGAGTTTTAAAACTGCTACCTCACCATTTCTAATTCTGTTTTTCCCAGACATGATGCCCAAGGGTTATTTATTAGTCTAATGCATCACTGAAACATCTAGGGACCGAGCAAGGGATCATCTCTGGGCAGCTGTGTGTGTGTCTGTGTGTGTGTCTGTGTGTGTGTGTGTGTGTGTGCTGTCCATGTGGAGACAAGAGGTTTATGTGAGGTCTCTTCTTTAGTTGTTCTCTATGTTCCATTCTGAGGCAGTCTCTCTGATTTGTCTACTCCAAAGCTCACTGACTTGGTTACTATAGCTAGCTGGCTTGCTCTGTGAATCCCATCTCCACCCACTGAGGGCTGGGAGTCGAGGCATGTCACCACTCTTAGCTGGCATTTACAGATGTTCTGGAGGTCAGAACTCTGGTCTTCAAGCTTACACAGCAAGGGATTTACCCATGGAGCCATCTCCCCAGCTCTGAGATTATTTTTCCTTTTAAAGGTCTCATGCTCAAATAATGAAGATTGGACTAGTAGGCTGGCATGGCAGGCCTCAATCCTCTTAAGAATGCAGCAGCCCCCTAGCAGCATGGATATGGTGCTGGGACATGCTCAGTGACTGCTCATTCGAAGGTGCTCTGCAGGCTTCTCCCATGTGGCTCCTACTGGTCATCTGTATTGCACACTCCTCTCTAGGACATTTTCGCACAGTGCTCAGGTGTGCTTTCAATGCCAATTACAGAAAAGAAGGATCCAATTATTCCCCGCAAAAAAGTCCAACTTTTTCAGCTAAGGGTACCGCAAATCATAACCCCAGATGGATGGCTGCCTATTTAACCATTTTCAGTCGCTTTCTGAAAGACAGAGACCACATACGAATACTCACGGAACATGGTGTAAAACTGCTGCGGGTTCAGATTCCATTTTCCCCAGGGGGTCTTGTGGCCTTTCGACTGGGCATAACTTGCATGATTGAACTCAGGTTCCGTCCCAAAGGAATCGAGCACCCGGAGCATGCACCTGCAAGGAAAGCGCCTTGTGTCAAACTATAACCTCGACGCTAGCTGCTACCGTTCGAGAGAGGAGAGCAAACACTTCAAAGCAAAACTGCCACCGGAAAGAAGTTTAGGCCTTATCTTCTCACTTGTTCGTTTTGCAAAGAAGGCCGCAGCCACCACAGCAGATAGAACTGGCTAACCATGGAGAGTGGCTAAGTACCAGTGAAATAAACACCCACAAATGCTGCAAGGGGCCTGCAGGATTCACTGCGGTGGACTTAGCACCCAGGTAGGACTGGGCACATAGAAGGTACCTAATGAATGTGATGAAAGAAACAAAGCACCATTATCTCTACAGTTCTTATTCTGCTTAGAACATAGGGCACGCTTCAGGGCTCTCAGCCTCTGTCAGCCTTTACATCAATTAGCTAAATCGTTTGGCTTTAGGTGATGCTAATGATAGAGCTATAGGTATCTGTTTCATACCAGACACAGCTATAGGTATCTGCTTCATACTGGAAAGGTACTCTTTACATCGGCAAGCTAATGATATTTGAAGGCAGGGTTCTAGGGGTTAACTAGGGATAGATGCAGGCTCATGATGCCAATAGTGGCTTTAAAAGAAGATGACCAGAGACCCAAGACAGAACTTTGTGCAGTAGGATATGGCCCTCACTGGATTGGAAGGGGGCCATTCCATCTTGGACTTTGTAGCTTCCAACAATGAGAAATAAATTCCGTTTCACAATAAACAAGTCTGGCTCCAGTATTATGTTGTAGTAACACAAAACAGACTTCAGTCTCATTTACAAGGCAGGGGTAGCTTTTATATATCCAACTATAATATAATAGGACTTGATTGCTAGACCAGCAAAGAGCTGATGCAGTACAATGGAGTCCCATTGGTCTGTTCCACTGAGCCAAACCTGCTCCACCAGCTATCTTAGTGAAGCTGTGAGCTAAGAATTGGTTTTTATAGTCTTTTGTATACCTGGATATGTGTTTGTATATGAGCACATGTGTACAGGTGAAAACAAATGCATTTGTGTGTGTGTGTGTGTGTGTGTGTGTGTGTGTGTGTGTGCAGGTCAGAGGTCAGCTTTGGACTGTCATTACCCAGACACCATCTACCTTGGCTTCTTTTGAGATAAGATCTCTTACTGACCTGGAATTTGCCACATAGGCTAAACTGTTCAGCTAGGGAGCCCCAGGGATCTGCCTGTGTCTAATCCCCCAGCAATGGTATTGCAAGCGGGTACCATCGTACCAAGTTTTGTCATGTGGGCTCTGGGGATAGAACCAAGGTCCTGAACACTACAAAACACTTGACTGACTGAGCTCTTTCCCCATATGGCTTCACAGTCTCAATTTTAAAAAACACAACAGAGGAAAATTGCATGAAGTTTATATTCCTATAATGGGAAATCTAGTCACACTACTTGGCCACACTACTGTTGATACCGTCTGTCTGCAACTTGGTGACCATCTTCAAGCCATGATGGCACAGCGGAGAAGCTGCAGCGGAGACTATACATGGTTGCAAACTATTCACAAGCTGGCCTTTTATACAAAGGAAGCATTCTGACCACAGGCAGAGAGAACACAGAGGATAACTGGGAGAAAGGAATTAGAGAGCCAGCATTATTGATCCGGGCTGCAGATTTAACTGATGATTTTCAAACCATGTAAATGCAGCTCGGGCGCTGGTTAATGGGATGGTTCTGTTTGCTCTTGTCCTCTATCAGGACACTTCCAAGCAACTTTTATTAGGCCAATACACACCAAACTGAATGAAAATTAAAGCCCACATTTAGGGAAGATGGTGGCAACACTTTTAAGGACCATTTCTTCCTTTTCTTATGACCAGGAAGCTATTCTAAATTTTTGTAGACTTTCATACTGATGTAAGATTGTGAAAACAAAATAAAACCACTGAAGCCCAAATACCAGATCACATCCTCTAGGAAATGCAACTGTCAACTGAGGTTTCTAGAAGAGACAAAGATAAAATGGAGGAAGGCCACAGCCACAGAGCTCACTGTGAGCTAACCTGGGACAACGTCCTCACCTGGATTCTTAGGTGGCTTTCTTGGAGCTGCTCTCGGTACATTGACAGGTCTCTCTTTTGGGGATGTGTGTGTTCATGTGTGTGCAGTGTGCATGTTTACAAGTGTGCATGTATATGTGCATGCATGCATGTGGAGGCCAGAAGTCAAACTCTGGTGTCATTTCTCAGAAGCCACATACTTGGCAGGCAGAGGCAGGAGGGCTTCTTGTTCAAGATCCTCCTTGGCTCAATCTTGGAACTACCTTATTCCTGTGTTGTCAATATTTATGCCACTGCTTGGATACCTTCTGTGTATCTGAAACATCAGGACCCTTCTAATGATTTAAACATGTATTTGCCCCAGTGCCCAAGGCAGCTGGACTTCCTCTAACAGAGACCTCACAGAATGTCAACTGACATTAGAACACTGGTCGCCTGAGGCTACACTATTGGGAGAGAGAGAGAGAGAGAGAGAGAGATGCTCAGAAGCAGAGGGTCTACTTTCTAGCTGGGAGTCTGGTGTAAAAGCTGGCATGATGTGAACCATTTGTAGCTCACATTTTTCCACGTCTTCAACACTCAGCAAAGGACTCCTACGGAGCAGAACAGTTGTGAGTTCTGTAGACCATGTTAGAGTACTCTAGAGTACCAGTAGCATGTCAGCATAACAGGAGCAAGTGTTTAATTGAATTTCCTAGGTTCTTATGCAAATTAGAAAGGATTTATAAGTATTCTTTCAAGGTTAACGGGCTTGTTGCTCACTGGAACGTCTGATAATACCACACTATGGAATGCAGTTCCCCTTACCTGCCATCAAGTAAGATGACCACAGTCTGATAGCTTCTTTTGTGTGCATGTGTGTATTGCACATGTGTGTGCATGTTCCTACATATGAGTACATGTATAGCTATACACAGATGTGTATGGGTTGTGTGTATGTACATAGACCAGAGGTTCCTTGGTAGCTCTCCATCTTATTTTCTGAGACTGGGTCTCTCACTGAATTTAGAACTCACTGAGTTGGCTGGAGACATTTTTGCATGTCTCCAACACTCAGCAAAGGACTCCTACGGAGCAGAACGGTTGTGAGTTCTTGTAGATCATGTTAGAGTACTCTAGAGTACCAGTAGCATGTCAGCATATCAGGAGCAAGTGTTTAATTGAATTTCCTAGGTTCTGATGCAAATTAGAAAGGATTTATAAGTATTCTTTCAAGGTCTTTAGCCTGAGAGCTCCAGGAACCTCCTGTCTCCACTTCCCCATGCTGGGATTGCAAATGTGCACCATTATACAGGCCTTCTCTGTAGATGCAGGGATCCAAACTCAGGTCCTCAGGTTGCACGGCCAGCACTTTGCCAACTGAGCCATCACATTGGTATCCCTCTCTCCTTTTGTTTTTTTTGGGATAAGGTTTCATGTCACCTAGGCTGTTCTCAAACATCTAAGCACTCAACAATGACCAAGCTTCTGCTCCTCCTATCTCTACCTCCTGAGTGCTCGGATTACAGGGAGGCACTACCATACCTGGTTTTTAGGATCCTGGGGATTGAACCCAAGGCTTCATTTACAACAGGCAAGTGGAATACAAATGGAACTCTAACCCTAGATGTAACTTTTCATATTTAAAGGGAAAGAAGTAGGCAAGAAAATTCTAGGAAGTCATGTGACAAAACTGTAGCTTTGCCACAAAACAAAGACCAAGGGCTAAAGCTCCACGAGACCCCTGCTGCCTCCTGCTAATTCAGACCATTACTAAAGAAGGAAAGCGCTGTGCGCAGCCACAAGCCCCAGAGATGGAGTGTTTCTGCACAGTAAGCATCAAATAGCAATCAACAGCGACCATTTTAATAATGACATGGCCTTTCTTAATTGACCCAAACACCACCACTGAGAATATTTTTCCATCTAAAGAGCCCTTCTTAATAACAAGGATATGAGAGTCTACCGAGGTCTGGATTACCCAGTTTTTTCTGCATGTTTTCCAGATATCTGTCATTCATAAAATGACAGAAAGGAACAACCCTGACTTTCTTCCCTTAAGGCTATCACACACACACACAAAAATGTGTTTATAATATGGCTTATTAACCAAGAAGAAAGGTAGTTATTTCTATACAACTGAAACAAAAAATAAAAGTCATGGATTGTGATCTGTGAAGAAGAAAACCAAACCAATAATAGACAAAATATGGTATCAAAGACAGTGTGGAGTGCTGGAGCCAAGGAGACGGATGGCATAGTGTGTGCAGTGCCTGGTGCATGCTTTGAAACCCAGTGCTGGGTAAATGAAGGCAAGTGGATCCCTCGGACTCACTGGCCAGCCAGCCTAGCCAAGAAGCCAGCTCCAGGTCATTGAAAGACTACCTCAAAAACAGGTTGAAGTGTGATGTGGGATGTCCTTTTGTATATGTGTTGCTTTTATTGGCTAATAAATAACAATAAAGCTGCTTTGGCCTATGGCAGGGCAGAATATAGCCAGGCTGGAAGAGGTATATATATAGAGAGAGTAGGCAGAGTCAGGAAGTCATCATGTAACCACCAAAGGAGTAACATGCCAGCACTGGTAAGCCACAACCTCGTAGTGATACACAGACTACTAGAAATGGGTTAATTTAAGACATAAGAACTAGCTAGGAATATGCTAGAGCCATTGGTCAAGCAGTGTTGTAATTAATATAGTTTTGGTGTGATTATTCAGGTCTGGGAAGCAGGGAACGAAAGAGCAGTCTCCACCTATAAGAGTGTTTCTGAAGAATGACATCAAAGGTTGTTCTCTGCCCTCCATATGCATGCATACCTACACACATGTATACATGAACATGTACATGCTTATACATATAATCAAAAGAAAAAAACTAACAAAAAGGACAAAGCATTATCCTGGTCTAAACTTTCCTAAAAGTAAAAAGAATAGTACTCTTCCAAGGAAAGGAAAATAATGCAGACTGTAAGAACAACAATCTCAACATAGTCAATACAATCATCACAGTCAATCAACATAGTACAATCAACATCGTCAACATAGCAGCCATTCCAAATAATCAACACAATGAACAGTCAGCAGAGTCAGTCAGCCAGCATAGTCAATAGTCAACACAGTCAACAAAGCTGCCACAGTCTACACAGCAGTCAGCAGTCATTCAACAATCATTCAACCTAACCAGCAGCCAGCACAGTCAACAAAGTTGGCATAGTCTACACAGTCAGCACAGTCTACACAGCACAGTCAGCAGTCATTCAATGATCATTCAAGAACAGCCAGCACCGTCCGCATAGTCAGCCACCATAGTCAACGGTTATTTAACACAGATAACACAATCAACAGTCATTGAAGTCAGTCAATATAGTCAACACAGTTACACAGTCATTCAACACAGTAACATAGACAACACAGAACACTTGGACCCTTAATACAGTGTTTCCACCATCAGCCTCTTTGCTATAAATATTTCATTGCCCAAAGAGAAAATCATTGCTGTTGGGGGTAATGTTTGGAAGAGAATTTTATAGACAATGGACATTACTAGACCTTGAATTTTTGAGAATTTTTTTGTACTTTTACTTCTCATTTTTGTCTGATTCATACAGGACTTCCAGTCTGAAATAATCTTGGGGGTTTAAAGTTAAAAATACTAATTGTAACTAACAGGAAAGATAAAGGTATACATTAGGATATTTATGTATTGGATAAGTTAGAATATGGGATGTTTCGTCTTGATTGACAACTTGATTGAACTTTGGGAAACGCCAAGGAGACTAGACAAGCAAACCTCTATGTGTGCCTGTGAGTGTATCTCCAAAGATGATTAACTAAGGGGAAGGTCTACCCTGAATGTGGGAGGCACCATCTTGTGGGCTGGGGCTCCATTCAGAGTACAGAAGAGAAATCGTGCAGGCAAAGCATTCTCTCTCTCTGCTTCCTGCCTGCTATGATGTGAGCTGCTCTGTCACATTGTCCACACCACAACAGACTGAAGCCTTTGAAACCATGAGCCAAAATAAAACCTTTCTTCCTCTAAGGTATCTTGCTCAGGTATTTGGTCAAAGTGACAAAATTAACACAGAAGACCATATCAAAAGTGTTTCTACCCATTACTCACAATTAAGAAACAAATGGAAAGGGTGCTGGGATGTAGCTTGTATAGCATGAATGAAGCCATGGGTTGCATTCTATCCCTAGCACTGATAAAATCTGTGTGCAGCTGCAGAAACCATAAGAGAGCCTGCCTCCTCAAGGTGGAAGGTGAGATCCAGCTTTCAAAGGCTGTCCTCTGACCACCACATACATGCTGGGGCATGCACATACACGTATTCACACAAACACGAGAGTATGTACATACAATAAACAAACAAATACAAGAAAAGTGACTATTTGACTAAATGCATGAGATTCTCTTAGGTACACAAAGAGAGGAATGCTAAGTATTGGGGAAGATAAATGGGAAGCTGCTAGATAATCTGTTTTGTTTTGCTTTTTTCTTCTTATTTTTTTAAGTCAAGGTTTTACTATGTAGCTTTGGCTGTCCCAGAACTCACTATGTAGGCCAGGGTGGCCTTGAACTCACAGATATCTGTCTGCCTCTGTGTCCTGAGTGCTGGAATTAAAGGCGTGTGCCACTATGCCTGGTTGGGAACCTGTTTTCTATTCTTAGAACATTAATAAAAATAATGAACAGGCTGGAGGGATGGCTCAGTGGTTTAGAGCATTGCCTGTTCTTCCAAAGGTCCTGAGTTCAATTCCCAGCAACCACATGGTGGCTCACAACCATCTGTAATGAGGTCTGGTGTCCTCTTCTGGCCTGAAGGCATACACAGAGACAGAATATTGTATACATAATAAATAAATAAATATTTAAAAAAAATAATGAACAATCCCAGAAAGCGGTCAGTGGAACAACCTGAATTTCATTAGGAATGAAAAGTATACTCCAGACAGTTCAAAAGACAATATTTAATCACCCTTTAAAAACCAACAAACAAACAAAACCAGATACAATTCTTGTTAGGGGAAAAGGGTTTTAGCATGTAGTACTTACTGGTAATGAACCCAGGATGGTCCTAGAGTTTTCTTAAATTGAGCAAGTCCCACAATATCGATATAGATAAGCTCTACGATTCTGTCCCCTACAGTGGGACAGCCAGACCGGTTTCCAACAACCTTCTTCATAATCCTGCAGTAGGGCACACAGGGACGAAAAGGAAAGCATCAGTCACTTGACAATACTAACCCAGGCAAATGGGATAGATCATACCTCAAGTCCCTATCAGAGATAATGGGTCGGTGCCCACGCCTGTCTTAACTCTCCAGAGTCCTCATTCTGCAAGAGAAATTCAAAATGGCCCCATTTTGAATCCCAGCCCTCAGGTGCTGGTATATAAATACAACCTGTGAGGTTAGCAACCTGTGTGACCCGTCTCTACTGTGGAGCAGACGTGAGTGTTACCATGAGATAGCCAAACCGATTCATCTCCCTGAATCTCTCCTCCTATAGTCCTCCAGGGTGGGGAGAGGGGATTGAATAGTGATGTGCAGATATTTCCCCCAAATCCAAACATTCACTCCTAGAAAGGGGCTCTTTACGACTCAGGAAATACAACTTACAAGGTCCAGGAAATAAATGAGACTCACAAGTCCCAGAAAGCTCCTGGACCAGAATTCACAGGACCTGCCCGAGGTTATATAAGCAGTAGCAATGGCTTAGGAGAGAAGACTCTCTGGTCAGTAGATCTGCCTGCACAGCATGCAGGGAGCTTGAGGGATGCAGCTTAATGAGCTGCTACCCATGCTGGGGTGGGCTTTTTGGTGATGCAGCTGCCTTTGAGTTACCATGTTCCTTCTAAGTAACCCCTCATCCACAATCCTGTTAAGTAACCCAAATAAATTCACTGACTTACTAAGCTGGTGTTGGGTGGAATCATTTCTTTGGTCTTTTGTTGGGGCCTGGTGAATATGTCCCCAGAAAAAGTCACACAACGAACACAAACACTATGACATTCTCTCACTTTAGTTTGTACTCCCTAAACACCTTCGATTCCCAGTCCTCATCTTGAGTAACTCCCCATACATTTTTGCATTGTAGTGAGTGACTCATTATAGACCTGGCCCTGTGGCTTAGACAGTCTCATGATCTAGTCTTTCAGCCACTGACCCACCCTCTCTACCCTGACATCCAAACTGCCCTTGTGCTAACAGAATGACGACATGTGTGACTGCTCTATGAACTTGATTAGTCTGAATAAGTCCAAAGTGTAGCTGCCATTTACCCAGACACTTTTGACCCTTTTTCCTGCTCACATCCCAGTCACACTTGACCATTTACAAAAGTCCCACTTTTGAGTGACAGGGGACACAAGCTGCTCCACAGTTCCTTACACTCACTGCTTCAGACCCCTTCTGCCCCTTTTGGGCTTCCAAAAAAAAAAAAAAAAGTCAAACTCTATTGAACTGATTTCTTCTGAAGAACGGAAAACTTTCTATGACAGGCTGGATAATAATAAGCACTTTTCATATTCAACTCGGCCACTGTGGGGTAGAAGCATCCATGAGTTAAGTAATAGTGGGTGTGACTCTACAACCAGAAATGTTGGCAAAACCAGGTGAAAAGCTGGCTTTGAGCCACTGACGGTGGCTTATACCTGGGGGACGCCTTGGTCACTGGTTCTCAACCTCATCTGAACAGTAGAACTACCTACAGTGCAACACAGAATATTTAGACCATGACATTTTCAAATCACCCTGGGAATGTTCTGTTCCAGGATTTTAAGGAGCTCCCCAGATCTCTTGGAAAGTGAAATAAAAAAAATTCCCCAAGCAATCCTAATGAGCAGCAAAGAACTGGGGACCATTTCTCTGTGTTGCTTCTGTAATGCTCATTTTCAATAAAGCACATCTGGGGGCTGTGGATGTTGCTCAGAGGGCAGAGTGCTTGCCTAGAACTCATGAAGCCCTTCGCCCCATTCCCAGCACCATACGACCTGGGCGTATTCCTGTCATACTGTCCAGGAGGTAGAGGCAGGAGGGTCAGAAGTTCAAGATCATCCTCGATGGCAAGTTTGAGGCTAGTCTGGGTTACATGAGACTGGTCTCAATGGCCCCTACCTCCAGAAAAATAATACATATGGCCCTCATCCCAATATTCACAAAGATTGATATTGACTTGCCCTTGACCATCAAGCGAGTCTCTGCAATAGTCATACCTAACATCTTTTCTAAGCTCCCATTCTCATGCCTGATTACTCACAGTCCTCCATTTGCTCATCCGCCTACTCGCCACTCAGGTCCACGTTCCTTCTCTCATTCCTTCAGTAGCCAGAGTACACTAGGCAGCATGTGTGAGAGCTAGGAACACAGTGGTGAGATTCCATCTTCAGCACCCCCTGTACCTACAGCCTAGCACCCACACCTTGATTAGCATGAATAGAGTTGTAATTAGTATGGCTATTATTTAACGCATCAGTTGTGATTGTCCAGAGATTGACAGCTGAGGAACAACATGCCTGTCACCTTTCGGGCCCCATTTTGAATCCCAGCCCTCAGAAGGCAGAGTGGCAAGCAGGAAGGCAACAGGAGGCAGTCTGGTAAAGAAAGAGGAGAATCACTTGAGGTACAAAGAGCCTCAAGTTCATCCAACTCTGAAGGAGAAAGGGAGGGCTGTTACATAAAGCCTGCAGAAGTCAGTTCCAAGGTCAGATCCAGTCACCTACATGCTACCCCTGAAACCTCAGGTGGCTCATGTTCAGTCTGAGCCTCAGGTTCCTCAGCTCTAAAACACGAATGGCAAAGCATCTACTTCCAGGTGCTGAAGTTTAAAGATAATACAATATATGGGAAGCTGAGATGCTTCCTCGGTAAAGCTCCTGCTTCTATACAATACAATATACGGCTGCCAAGATGCTTCTTTGGGTTAAAAGCTCTTGCTTCTATATAATACAATATATGGCTTCCCGGGCAAAAGCTCCTGATTCTTTCTGTCACTGGAACCCACTGGAAGGCGAGAACTGACTTTCTGAACACTGTCCTCTGACCTCCACATACATGGAGGCACACATGCCCACATTCTCACATGCACAGTCATAAACAAAACTAAACTTAAAACCATGAGGTGTTTAGTATGAACACACAGTAAGTGGCTCACTATAGAACTAATAGCTACCATCAGTGCCGGGGTGGGGCCGAGCTGGTACAGAACCTGCCTGGCATGCATAAAGCCCTGGGATCCACTCCCACCGCCAAATAAACCAGACATAGAGGTGCACAACCCTGGTGAGGTGAAGGCAGAGATCAGTAGTTCAAGGTCATCTTCAGTTATATATATTGAGTCTGAGGCCAGCCTAGGCTATAGAGACCTAATCTGGACATAAAAATAGCCTCAAGCAACACTAGTGCTATCATAATCCCTGGTATTTCTGCTGTACGCAAACCTTTATCATGGCGCCTGGCACCTGGAAAGCAATGCAAGGACTGCTAAGATTATCGACAGACATGATTGCTTCCCACCCAATATATTGCCAACAACCTTGGCATGTCAATAATACAGGAGAAGCAGGGTAGAGCATGCATTGCTCTCTGCCATCTCTACCACCTCTACGGTGGCCTCCCAAGGGCTGGCACGGTGACGTGACAACTTGCATGCTGGGTCAGAAGTCTCTGCTGGCAGTTTTCTGGGGGCTGTGGGGACCCCAGTTTATCTGTTCGGCCAGCTGTGTCAACTGAAAGGGGGCTGAGAGGGGGATGAGAACTGAGTGCAAACCTCAGTGGGATGGAAGACTCAGGGAAGAGCAGATTGAGCTGGAAGTTAGCTAATTGAGAAAGGATTGAATTCGGGCTTTCAGGAAAACCATTTTACTCATATTAAATTATAAACAGGAACTGGCCCTGTTTTGAGCTTTAGAAAGCTTGATGCTGAGCAGAGAGTAGCATGGATGTTGGCAAGAGGCAGGGAATTAGGCAAGTCAATAGAGTCTTGTGCTGCAGATGTTGGAAACACCTGGAATAGCAAAGAATAAACGCCTTCGTTTGAGTTTTCCTGGCGTTCATTTATGAAGCCCTGGAGCCAGCAGCCAATGAAAACATATTATCCTTTTCATAGTGCATATATTAAGCTCCTGGAAATAATCTTCTTATCGCCTGTTTAGCGAATTATCACTCTCATTGTCCCCCACGAGAAATTGCACCCTAATAGAGGAGCTTTACGAGTTTGCTGTTTCATTTTTGTATTCTGATTTTCAAATTGAAAAAGTAATTTCCTTACTCCTTGAGCTCAGCCAGCGAAGCTGAGATCCGGATGTCATGGCCCAGTAGGTAGAGAGATGTAATTAAGTCACTCCACTGAACTAGTTCACCAAGAGGGCCACCGCTGAATGCCGTCTCTGCAATCTTGAAGCCAGATTCCTTGGTCAGGAGCCCCAGGTGAACAAGGATCTGGAAAAATAAACAGGAAGTGAATACTGAATTCTGGAGCCACATTCAAGATCCGTGCGCACCATAGAGCAGTCAGCCAGTTAAAGGAACCATCGAAGTCTGAGCTTGGAGCAGACCATCTTTCTACAAGGTATAAAATAAGCAAGGACATAATTTTTCCCTGTTTTAGACAAATGCTAAAACCATGAACTGCCCTTGGTTGCACCATGACTGGGAGCTACAGATTACCCTGATTTTTAAAAATAGAACATATGGCTGGGTCAGTCAGCAATGAATCTGATGAACAAACATGAGGTCCCGAGTTCGACACCCTAGAGCCTAGATACAAAAGCTGGGTGTGGTGGTGCATGCTTGTAAAGCCAGTGCAGAGGAGATGGAATAGGCTAGACAGTACCGGGAACTTTCTGTGTCCATCTCTCCACTGTCGGGATTACAAGCATGTACCACTACACCTGGCTTTTTATGTGGGATCTGGGCAGTGAACTCAGGTTATATGACTGTGTGGGAAGCTCTTTATTACCTGGGCTCTCCCAGTCCACCAAGCCTGTTGCTTAAACATACTTTAATTATGATTCATGAGGCTTGATTTTTAAATATAAAACCATGGAAATAAGCATATTTAATGTGTTTCAGTGAACTTTGGTCTCTACCTATCCAACTGACCCAGTCTGGCCATGGGAGCCTGCTGCAGCTGGTGTCTCCACTCTCTGGCCAGAATCGTAGTAGCTTTTGGTAGCTTTATTCTTGGGTATGAAAAGATGTTCTAAGCTCATCAAGTGCAATTTCTGTCTCAAACCTTAATGAGCCATTTTCCCAAGAACCATTTATCCTACCTAGTGGAAGCAGCATTTAGAGATCAAAGGCTAGTTCTCAAGGGACTCTACTTAATTGCTATTTGGAGCCTTCTCCATTGGCTCTAGCTAGGAACTTCACTTTTCCTCAAAGATAAAATAAACTATGGGTTTTTACTGGTAGTGCCACTCCAAACCCAAGGCTAGAGATTACACCTCCGGATAATATCACCCATCTTTCACCAGTTATTTACTTTCTCCTGCAGTGAAAATTCCACTCCACAAAGGCAAGAAGACAGTAAGTCATTTTCTATACTCTAACGTTCACAATGGCTCTAGAATAAGATTATCAATACTTTGGCATATGACAAGATACAAGTGTCTCTTGTCCTCGAAGCTCGCTTTGCTCACTTTACTGTGTTCTACAGAAATAGAGAGTAACCCTCCACTCTGTGCTTGTACCAAAACTGGAAATACACAGTCAGTCCAGCTGTTTCATTTTCCTTAGGATTTTCAGGTATTTTAAATTCTGTTTTTAAAATTTAAAATAGATTTCCCCCCCAAACAATATATTCTGATTATGGTTTCTCCTTTCCTAACTCCCCTCAGATCCTCTTTACTTCCTCACCCATCCAAGTACACACCTTTTCTTTCTCTCTCTCATTAAAATATAAATGTGCATTGAAAAAAGATAATAATACAAAAATAATTCAGAATAGCAAACAAACAGAAAAAAGAAAGAGGAGTGTGGCTCTTTTAAACTAATTTTTTTCTTATTATGCAAATGGTTGCAGTGTTAAGTCACCAAGCATGAAGTGCTGAGAGAAATTTGGTTTCCATGCCGGCTACACCCACTCCATCCTATCCCCCTCCTTTCTCTGACCGCTCAATTATTTTCTTACTGTGGAAAAATATGTATAGCATAACATAGTGGCCACCATTTTAATTCACATGATTCAAAAGCAGTTTTCTCCCCTGCGTATCTCATTTCTGAAACTGGAAGAGTTCCAAAACTTATGTTTAAGTCATAGTGGATAAGATCTTTTCTGTTGTGTGTGTGTGTGTGGGGGGTGTTCCTGTGGGAGCATGTGATGAAGATGGTTACATACCAATGTATTCCTTATGCTTTTGAACCATGTGCATTAAAATGTTTGTACATGTTAGGCTATGCTAGAAACATTTTTCTATAGTAAGAAAAATAATTAAGTCGTCAAAAAAGGAAGAGAGGGACGGAAGGAAAGGAGAGGATGTAACAGGTATGGAAACCATTGCCCACCCCTACTTTCTGTCCGTGGCTACCACCTCTTAGTCACCATCTATCTTGTTGTGTACGTGTGTGAAGATGTGTATATCTGTGCACATATTCACAGAACACAGAGGAAGACATCAAGCATGAGAAAAGAAAACCTCAGACTGGGGTGAGGAGACACTGAGCTGATCTCCTCTGACAGAATGTCACTTGACACATGACATCGCTCTTCATCTTGTTTCCAAGCAAAGTCAAATTTGAAGAGGAAGCTGCCATATAAAGGAACCGAATTAAGAAACTCACTTTCTTCCGTTTTCTCTTTTCAAGGTTTTGTTTCTCTGCCAGAGACTTGATAGCTTGGATCCACGCATCAGCCATTCGCCGGATCCGAAGTCTCATCCACCGGAACTCTTCATGCTTCTTCATCATGCTATAGAGAATGTTAAAATCCGTACGGATTTCCGCCTAGGGAAAAGAGAAAGAAACGGAATAAAACGAGCAGAAGATTAAATTGCTAGGATGGAAAGTGATTTTTATGATATGGCATTTTAAACCTGAGAGTCAATTAAGTCCAGGATTTCAGAAATCAACCTTGACCCTCTACATGGCCCCCACCTTACCGAGGGTGGGGGCCAACGAGATGGCCAGCAGGTAAAGGCTCTTGCCAAACAACCTGACAATCTAAGTTCAATCCCCAGGACCCTCTTGTGCAGAGAACTGACTCTGCAGGCTGTCCTCTGGCCTCCAATGCTCACTGTGGCACACACACGCCCATACACATGCAAACACAACTAAAATAAATGTGATTCAAAAACTTTAAGAAGGAGGACTGCAAATTGAAACAAAGCTCCTTCCAGTGCCCCGACTGCAGATTTGTTACATCATTGAAAACATTAGAGATTGAGAAAGTATGCATGGTCACCATGAAGCCTGTGCTATGCTGAAATGTAATTTTCACAATGGATCTACCCGATGTACCTTCAAATCTCCTGTGCCAAAACTTATCTGTGTCCTGGAGGCTCCTTCTAGGCAGCTGACCACCAGGAAAAATTATCAGCTCCAACAAGCCAGCCAACACTGTGCGGGTTCCCAGACAGCCTCTCTTCCCAGGGTAAGATGGGAAAAAAATGATCATTTTCTAGTTTTGTCCGGGGCCAAATCAACAAAATTGGATTTTTTAAAAGGAGTTTTAAAAGCTACGGATAGGGTTTGTTTCTACCATGGCTGAGTACGGTTTAAGATTCAGAGCAAATAATTTAAGGTCCAGGAAGACTATTTTTCCTGCTCTTCTGGATACTGTAGCTGGATGCTGCCTCTGATTAGAAGATGAGAGAAATGTAGTATCCGTTTGTATTTCAATGATACCTCAAGCATACCAAATCCATCTCTTAGCCGTCTCCATGGCTCATTCTTGCATCCGTCTCCCTCCTTGACCCATAGTCTCCCACGGCCTACACTTGAATTCACAAACCCTGGCCACAGAGCTGTCCTCCTAGCTGCCTGTGTGTGTACGTGACGTTTTAGTGGAACACAGCCACACCCTTCATTACATATTAATTACCCATGGCTGCTCTCTGCGTTAGGACTACAGAACTGAGCAGGCATGAGACTAAAGCTCCAGCAAAGGCAAAAGCACTATCTGGCATTTTACATTTTTCTTGTTTATTACATTTTTATTTATTTAGAATGTATGTGCATGTGTGAGCATGTGAGCACATGCGCGCACACCCATGCTCAAGTGTGTGTTTAAGTCAGAAGACAACTTGTAGCAATTGGTTTTCTCTCTGTATCATGTGGGTCCTGGGAATGAAACTCAAGTCTTCAGACTTGGCAGTAGGTGCCTTTGCTTGCTGAGACATCTCACCAGCTCTATTACTTTTGTACATGATGGGGTGTCAGGTAGCCTAAGCTGGTCTTGAACTCTCTATGTAGCCAAGGATAATCATGATTTCTAATTCTCCTGACCCTACCTCCCAGGTGCTAGGATTATAGGCATGCACCACCAAGTCCACTTTACCATGTTGCAGACTGAACCCAGGGCTTCTTGCATGCTAGGTGAGCATTCTACCAACTGAGACACATCCTAACCCCCTACTTGACCTTTTACGAAAAGTGTCTGCTTTGGACTACAGAGAAGACTCAGTGGTTAAGGGCGCTGACTGCTCTTGCAGAACAGTGGGGTTCAGTTCCCAGCACCCAGGCCAAGCAGCTCACTAACATCTGTAACTCTAGTCCCAGGGGTTTGATGTCCTCGTCTTGCCTCTGTGGGCTCCTGCATGTACATAGTGCACAAAATCTCATGCCGGCATACAATAAAACAGGCACACAAAGAAAAACAATGAAAGATAATAA
Source organism: Ondatra zibethicus (assembly GCA_004026605.1). Classification (NCBI taxonomy): domain Eukaryota; kingdom Metazoa; phylum Chordata; class Mammalia; order Rodentia; family Cricetidae; genus Ondatra; species Ondatra zibethicus. The sequence continues at coordinate 179,727 of PVIU01000416.1, read as the reverse complement.
AGATTTTTCAAATGACTTGCTGATCTATGTCTAAAGAAAATGCCCATGCTTTCAAGATAGCATCGAAAGGTCTCTGGAGTCCCTTCCTCTTTCTAATTGCATCTTCAACCCAGCTTACCCAAACCTCTGACCTTGCCCCTCCCCGCCTTGTAGTATGATACCAAAGATGGCCTCCCCATAGAGACATGCCTTTCTCCCCACACCTCACAGAGCACTGCTTGTCCTTCCAAATGCATCTCATCATCTTCTCTTTGGACTCTCCTGACCTCCACACTTGAGACTGTCTTTCCTCATTAATCTTCCTTAGCAGGCCTTAGAGCCTGGTGACAAGCCTGGTCATTATTTACAGCCAGTCCCCTCATTAGATCACCCAAGGCCTCCACATCTGGCACGGGAGCTCATCCCTCTCTATGGCCCATCATTTAGGGACCTTCAGAGAACTGTTCAATAAATAAATCTACACTAACTGGTCTATGATTGGGCCAGCTAGACTGGGAATTTCAGCTGGCACTTCCAAAGGATGCTGCGTGCAACACGTAGCATATGACCTGATCACCCAAGTGGAGGAAGAATGCTGCACAGCCATTTACCAATGCGTTATGATCAGCTTCTTCATAGGGATTTTTCGCTCTCCAAGGTAAACGGGGACACCAATTTTCAACCTGAAAAAGATAAATCAGAAACGCTGAATATACTGGTTTATCTTTCCGCTCACACACAAAGTGCTAAGAACTCTGCCCAGCTCACAACAAACACGGCGTGTGTGTGTGTGTGTGTGTGTGTGTGTGTGTGTGTCTAATTAACAAGATATCAACCAAACTCCTGTGACATTAGTGAGCTGCCCAGATGCAGGTGCCCCTCAGTGGTGCAGCATCCTTCCAGCAAGGTCAAAAGAAGTGCTTGACCACATCTTACACCTGTCCCTAATTACAGGGAGTGAGTCCTTCAGCTAATCCCCACACGTCCAGAAGAGGGGACGAGTGTTCTCTGAACACTTCTGCAGGGAAATGACAGTGTGAAGGAGTCACTGGGATACCATTCAGCAAACAGGCAGGGATGGTTTTTAATCTGTTCAGGCATGTGTAAAGGGAGCAGATGGCCTTCAGGCCAAAAAATTAAATCTCTGATTCTCATCATCTGATTTAGATCAGGAACCCAAGCCATGGTTTAATGCTAATTAGTCAAGGCTTGTTTTCTGGGTGTTTGCTTGACACTCTCTCAATAAATAACCTAGGACTGGTGGCTTACACCTGTCATGCCAGTACCCAAGATGTGGAGGCAGGAGGATCAGACATTCTAGGTCTTCCTTGGCTGTATAATGAGTTGTAGGCCAGTTTGAGCTACACAAGACCCTGTCTCAAACTCCAGCTAACCAGGAGTGGGTTAGATATCTATGCAGCGATCTTATGAGAGCCCTTCCACAAAACGACCTGTCAGCACACCTGCTGTGTCCAACCTTCTGACACTGAGGCAACTACAAAGTTCACTCTGGAGAAGCTCACTACAGAATTACAAAATAAACAAAAGAGTAATCACTCACCACACACACACACACACACACACACACAATTTCATAATGCTTTAAGCAAGCCTATCATTTTGTGTGAGGTTTCACTAATTCATAGCTATGTTGGGTGGCTTTCAGGCTCATGATGAACACATCTGACAGTCGTTGGGGGCAGGAAGAAAGAAAAGTGGAAACGTACTGTATTGCTAAAACTTCCCTCAAGAAAAGTTACTGAAGAGATTAGAGAAATAATGATTTTATTATGATTGTTATTCAGAACGGGCTGGAGAGATTCTAGGAAGGAGCTCAGAAGTTAAGATGGAGACCTGTACTTGTCAAGGACCTAAGTTCAGTTCCCGGCACCCACATGGAGCAGCTCACAACTCTCTATTCCCTCCTGCCCTCCAGCCCCACCCCTGCTCCAGGGGATATGACACCCTCTTCTGGCTTCCAAAGGAACTGAACTCACATACACATATTGTCCCCTCCTCATATATGCATAATTAAAATAAAAATTCTAGGAAAGTAAAAACAATAAATGCATTGAGTAATAGTAACATTTAGCCTATCTACCTAAAATAGTGATGACATTTCAGAGATAACATGGTATACATCTCTTTACTAATAAAGATGGCTCAAGAACTGGCATTGGAAATCAGTGTTATTCAGTCAGGGAGACCTATAAGATTTTACAGAAGGGCATCCATTGAGTGTCACTGAGACAGGGAACCACAGTCTTGTGGGTTGGCAGAGCAGTCAAACAAGATAATCTATCTTCTTAGTGTGGGTGGGTTTTCAAAGAAACATGTCAGTTTCAGTAAAAACTAGAATTGACTCATAATGCAAGTTGATATTTACTATGACCAAACATAGTTGGCCATATTTGCATAAAGCCGTCTGCTATGGAAAAGCTCTGAAAGCAGATGAGCCAAGGGCAGTGAGGCTTAAAGGGTGGTGGGGAAAGTGTGATGTTCTCCTTTCAAATTAGACTCCTGCGATGTTTATGAGTGGCTGCAGTCACTCATGAACTCTCCCATGTGGAAAGCTGAATGCTTTCACTCAGAAAAGGGAATACTAACCTGCCTTGGAGGCCCATGATCTAAATTACCGTGGGCCTTTCAATAGTATGACCATGAAAAGCAACAGAACCAGCTCCACACCTCATGAAAAACAAGCAGAAAAGCAGCTCAGCAAAGCATGACTCCTCAGCTGGTCCCTGAAATGTCATATGCAACTGTGCTGGCTGTTCTTAGGCCAGACTGATTCATGGGGCACCAATTAAGTTTTAGCAAACGGACTCAATACAACATCCCCAGTACAGCATATTTATAATATGAAGGCTCCGGATAGATCCTGGGCTTGGCTGTGAGACCCTCAACCAAACACACATTAGGCATGGATGTCAAGAATCCTCAGAAATAAATACACAACCAAGTTCATTTTTTAAAAATTTATTTATCTTCATCCACTTGGTTAGATTTCCTTTGTGTGTGTGATATGTTTGTGTACCCGTGTGTCCATATGAGCATGCATGTGGAGGACAGAAGATGATGTTGGATGTCTTCCTCCATCATTCTCCGTCTTAATTTTTATTTTGGTCTCTGTCTCTCTCTCTCTCTGTCTGTCTGTCTGTCTCTGTCTCTATCTCTCTTTCTCATACAGGGTCTATGTGAACCTGAGCTCATCTGTTCAGCAGATCAGTAAACAGCAAGCTCTAGGGACCCAGCTGTCTCTGCCTGCTCTGCTCTGGCGTTGCAGGTGCAGCCCTGTGTCCATCCTGTTTACGTAGGTGCTGGAGACCCTAACTCAAGTCCTCATGTGTGGGCAGCAGGCACTCTACGGATCCAGCCTCTCCCCAGAGCTGAAGAAATAAAGTCTGTATAGGAACCTGTCAGGATAAAAACATCTCCCCTCGAAGAAGATGAAGGGGAAAGGTGAAGCAAGATTGTGAATAAAAAAAGCCAGCAAAGAGGTGACACCATTGCGTGACCAGACACTGATATGGAAAGTCCTCCCTTCACATCCCTCCGCCCCGTGAGGAGCCTTCTGCGACTTACTCTGATGAAAACAGTCATTCCAAGGTGATCTAAAATATGACTTCACTAGAGAACTCTCAAGGCTGTAACTCCTTTTTTGAGCCAATCATTTTCTTAGTTCTTCTTTCTCTAAATCACTAGCTACCCTTTTGCTGCCTCCAAGGACATCTCTGCAAACAAGGAAAATAGTGGTCCAATTGAGCTCTTAGGCAGCTATTTCAGCTATGCATGCCATTGGAATGATGGGTAAACAGATAAAGACCTTTACCCACAAAGGGAGGGTAGGCTAAGGGTGCTCTTCACGACAGGGATAGGCTAACTAGTTGATGAAATAATTAAATTATATGTAAGCCAATTACCCTGTGGGGAGAAGAGGAGAAGCAAAATATTTCTCTTTTTCTCTGTGGAACCTCAGAGGATTACCAGAACTGGAGGAGGGCCAGCACTGGTGATAACTCAAGAAATGAAACAAACTGCCTTCCACAGGGCAACATTTTCTTAAATAAAAGCCCCGTGATGAGCATGCAGGGAAAATCGCACTTGCAGCTAACAATTTGACCTCCTGATATGTAACTGCATTTTCTGTCTGATGCGTCCAGTGTCATGTAATGAGCTTGGCCCATTACTATCACAGCCTATCAATAAAGTCGATCCCAGGAGGAGCCCACTCCCTGACTCGTAGGAATTGCCCTGATTCAAACTGTTCCAGAACAGCTACTCTCGGGCTGGCTGACAGTGTCTCTGGGCCCTACCACGGCCTCCAGACGCCTTCCATCATGGCTGCCTCAGCCACACTTCTCCAGCTCAGGTCCTCTCACCTCTCCCCAGTCTTACAGCACAGCCTTCTGGGAAGCAACAGCGAACTCATCAAGGGCAGCTTATCCTCCACCACAGTAAACAGCGGGAAACTGGATTTGAGAGACAGCTCAGTGACTAAAATGCTTGACACAGGAAGGTGTGGACCTGAGTTTGATCCCTAGCACTCACGCTGAGAAACCTGGTTTGTCGGCATGTGCCTGTGATTCAAGTGCCGGGAAGACAGACGGAGATCGTGCCCAGACAGTCCAGCTCAGTGGTTTTCAACCTTCCTAACTGTGCTGACCCCAACCATAAAATTATTTTGTTGCTACTTCATACCTGCAATTTTGCTACTGTTATGAATCATAATGCAAATATCTGATATGCAAGCCCTGGGAAAGGGTCATTTGACTCCCCCAAAGGAGTCAGGACCCACAGGTTGAGAACCACTGCTCTAGCTGAATCAGCACGCTCCAGGATCAGTGAGAGACGGTCTCAAAAAAATAATGTGAGAGCAACGCCGGAAGACATCCAACACAACATACAACAAATACACAAGCCTGCAAAAAGGTACGCACACGCGAAATGGAAAACCATCTGAATTCATGGTAGCACACACCTAGCAATCGATAAGGCAGCAGCACTACTCTCTAATCTTGTTCGATTTGCAGCCAAAACTCTTTAGACACAAGCTAATCTTTTTAGCTAGTGCCATGGGCCGCAGAATGAAGACGCCGCAGAGTGAGACAGGGAAGATCTGCTAGGATAGAACTTCCGAACACTAACAGATATTCAGTGGAGAGGGCTCTCTATACATCACTTTTCTTGAGAGATGAGATATAAAGTAAAACAATTTTGACATTCCTCCTGGCGATTTAGCCTTCTTTGAACTAAATAGGTTTTGCAGCTTTGTCAGGAGGCTGGGAAATCAAAGCAGTTCCTACAAGTCCTAACTGGGTCATGCTGCTTTCCAAGGTCCACGTATGGAGGAGTCATTGTACTTAAGGAAAAAGAAACTGCTGTCAGATAGACACACAGTTCAGGGGGGGGGGGGGGGGGCTAAAAGAGGAAGCAAGGAGCCTGCTGTCAACACTAACAGTAGATGCCAGGGGGGTACAAATGCAGTCTTTCGGGACTGGTGCCAATGCTCTTTTCTTTGGAAAGAGCCTCAGTTTTGGTATCTTTTCCTGTTAATGGAGAGTGTTTTGTTCTAGTGGATTACTGACACACAGGATCCCATGCCACCTTTTCTAGGAGATAAACACGATCAAAACCAACTACCAGGTACAGGAGCCCACACTCCTGCACTCTGGGGGTGGTGGCAGCTTGATCTCTGTGAGTTCTGGGCCAGTTTGGTCAACATAGTGTGTTCTAGGCTAGACAAAGCCTCAAAATGTGACCTTGTTTCAAAAATCAAAACAAAACAACAAACAAAATCCCCCCCCCAAACCAAATGCCTAAGAAAAGACTCTTTGTCTCTGTGTGTTTGGGGCTTGGGGTCTTTCCTATTTTTCCCTTTTGTTACACTGCATATTACAATGGCTGTGTGTATGTGTGTGGTGTGTGTGTGTACATGTGTTTTATAGATAGGCCACAGATCCATTTATATCATCCTTCTTTGTCCACAGCATTCACAGTGCCGGGCATTCCACAGAGAAGACCCAACCCCATATCTACTGTGTGTTTTGTTCTGATAGACTTTACTTTTTAAATTTTAATATATTTTTATTTTTTGAAATTAAAATATAATTATATCATTTATCCCCTGCCACCAGGTGTTTCCCACCTTGGTGGACTGCACCCTTGAACTGTGTGTGAGCCCAAACACGCCTTTGCTTGCTTTGGTAAGGTAGTTTGTCACAGCAGAGAAAAGTGACTGATATACATGGTAAGAAACAAACAATGGTAACTAATAAAGGATAGACAATATAATAATATAGTACAATAAAGGTTATTTGGTGAATTGTTTGCTTCTAGAAGCTTCCACTGAGCGGGGCGGTGGTGGCGCACATCTTTAATTGCAGCACTTGAGAGGCAGAGGCAGGAGGATGTCTGGGAGTTTGAGGCCAGTCTGGTCTACAAGAGCTAGTTCCAGAACAGGCTCCAAAGCTACACAGAGAAACCTTATCTCAAAAAATTTTACAAAAACAAGAAAGAAAGAAAGAAAGAAAGAAAGAAAGAAAGAAAGAAAGAAAGAAAGAAAAAGTTAGTTCCACTGAACATAATAGGCCTCTGTCAACAGACTGTAGGTTAGCTGAAGCAACATTGCAGATGGAACTGTGGTGAGGATGTGGTCTAGAGAGCCACGATTGCTTCTACTGGGGCAGGCAGGAACGCTCCAGACACAGAATGTGAATGCAGCTGGCCGTGTGTGGGAGCGAGCCAGGGGCTGGAGGGATTCTTCAGAGCCCTGCTCAAGATAGGATACAGAGAAGCAGCAGGAAGGCTTCCATATGCCTCACAACCAACAGAGTCTAAGGAGCTAGTGACACAAAGTTTTTAGCTTGTCTGTTTTTCAAGACAGGGTTTCCCTGGCTGTCCTGAAACTCACACTGTAGACCAGGCTGGGTCTGCCTCAGGAGAGCTGGGACTAAAGGAGTGTGACACCCACCTACCTCCAGCATGACGCAAAGTTTTAAAACCCATCTCGGGTTTAAATTTAAATTGCCATTAGCTGAGAAAAGTCACTTTTCATCACACAGGAGAGACAGCAAATGAATTTCTCTGCAGATGAACATACAAGTAACACAGACACAAGCCCTCCTAAGGTGTTTAATGCCCTCAAAATTGGCTTCATCCAGCCTGAATCCATGTCTACAGCCGGTGCTATTCAAAGTTGGGAGGCAGTCACATTCTGGAGACCAGGGACACCTGCTGTGGGATTTTTGTGCACTGCGTGAGGATGTATTGCTGTGATTGGCGTAATAAAAATCTGAACAGCCAATAGCTAGGCAAGAGGAGGGATAGGATTTCCTGGGAGAGAAAGGAAGCCAGAGACTGCTGCGGGTCCAGGCAAGATTCTGGGACTTTCAAGGGAGTAGACCTGAGCCAGGACCTCCGGAAGAACTAGGCCTAAGCCAGGACGTCTGTGGGTCTGGGCGTGAGTCTGGGACCTCTGAGGGAGTGGCAGGAACCAGAGATCTCTGAGGGGTCAGGAGTGAGTCTGGGACCTCGGAGGAAGTAGGCCTGAGCCAGAGATCATTGCAGGACCAACCCCAAGCCAGGAACCTCTGCAGGAGTGGATCCAGACCAGGGACAATTACAGAAACAAGTCTGAGCTGACAACCTAGGCCAGAGCAAGCCTGAGACAGCAAACTGCACAGGAGCGGGGCAAAGCCCGGGAATGCTGAGCAACCTCCAGGAACACAGAGTGACCAAGGGGGTAACTAGAATCATGGCACTGACTGTACCACGAGAAACAACCATCTGAGCCTTGGATCCACTGGCACCTAGAAGATTAATCACCAGAATCACAGACAGCCCCAACCACACCAATTAGAGGAAAAGATGAGTGGACAAGGTAAGAACACACGCAACACGACACCAATAAAATCTAGAGGCCCTACAGCAGCAAGACTTGAACAACCAAATATAGATGAAGCAGAAGAAAATGACTTAAAAAATAACTTCAGGAGAATGTTTGAAACTCTTAAAGAAAAAATGAGAAATCCCCTCAAAGAAATGAAGGAAAAGACCAACAAAAAATTGGAAGGCATCAGCAATTCCCTTAAAGAAAACCAAGAAAAAGCAATCAAACATATGAAAGAAACTATTCAAGACTTGCAAACTGAAATAGAAACAATAAAGAAAAAAAAGCGAGGGAATTATAGGAACAGAAATCATGAGAAAACAATCAGGAACCACAAACATAAGCATAAACAGCAGAATACAAAAGATGGAAGTGACAATTGCTGAAGATACAATACAGGAAATAGACTCATCAGTCAAAGAAAACATTAAATCTAACAAAAGCTTAATAGAAAATATCCAGGAAATACGGGATACCATGAAGACCAAACCTACAAATAATAGGTATAGAAGAAGGAGAAGTTGTTCAACTCAAAAGCACAGAAAATATATTTAACAAAATTAATAGAAGAAAACTTTTCCAATCTAAAGAAAGATATTCCTATGAAGATACAAGAAGCTTACAGAACATCAAATAGACTGGATTAAAAAAAAAAAAGTTCCCTAGCCACATAATAATCAAAACACTAAACATACAGAATGAAGAAAAAATATTAAGAGCTGCAAAGGAAAAAGGCCAAGTAACATATAAGGGCAGACCTATCAGAATTACACCTGACTTCTCATTAGAGACAATGAAAGCCAGAAGGTTGTAGTCAAGCATAATGCAGACATTAAGAGACCACGTATGCCAGCCCAGACTACTATACCCAGTAAAACTTTAAATTATCATATAAGGACAAAACAAGATATTCCATGACAGAACCAGATTTAACCAATACCTAGCTACAAACCCAGCCCTACACAAAGTACTAGAAGGAAAACTCCAACCCAAGGAAGTTGGCTACATCAACAAAAACACAGACAATTGATGATCTCATAGCAGTAAATCCCAAAGAAGGGAAAAACACACAAATTAACATCACCAACAATGAAAACCAAATTAACAGGAGATAGCAATCATTGGTCACTAATATCCCTTAATATAAATGGACTCAACTCACCTATAAAAAGACACAGGCTAACAGATTGGATACAAAAACAGAATCCATCCTTCTGCTGCATACAAGAAACACACCTCAACCTCAAAGACAGATATCGCCTCAGAGTAAAGGGTTGGGAAAAAAATTTCCAATCAAATGGACCTAAGAAACAAGCTGGTGTAGCTATCCTAATATCTAACAAAATAGACGTCAAACTAAAATCAATCAAAAGAGACAAAGAAGGACATTTCATATTAGTCACAGGAAAAAAAATCCATCAAGAGGAAATTTCAATATTGAACATCTATGCCCCAAATACAAGGGCACCCTCATATGTAAAAGAAACACTTCTAAATCTTAAATCATGCATTACACCCCACACACTAATAGTGGGAGTTCAAAACTCCACTCTCACCACTGGACAGGTCAGTCAGACAAAAAATTAACAGAGAAATAAGGGAACTAACAGATGTTATGACTCAAATGGACTTAACAGACATCTATAGAACATTCCATCCAAACATAAAAGAATATGCCTTCTTCTCAGCACCTCATGGAACCTTCTCAAAAATTGACCACATACTTGGTAGCAAAACAAACCTCAACAAATACAAAAAAATTGGAATAACCCCATGTATCTTATCAGAGTACAATGGCTTAAAACTAGAATACAACAGCAATACAAATTCCAGAAAGCCCACAAACACATGGAAATTAAACAATGCTCACCTCAATCATCAATGGGTCAAGGAAGAAATATAGGGAGAAATTAAAGACTTCCTAAAATTTGATGAAAATGACCACACAACATACCCAAATTTATGGGACACAAAGAAAGCAGTGTTAAGAGGCAAGTTCATAGCACTAAAGGCTTACATAAAAAAGCTGGAAAAACTCCACACCAGTGAATTAACAGAACATTAGATAACTTTAGAACAAAAAGAAGCAAACTCACCTAAGAGAACTAGATAGCAGGAAATAATCAAATTGAGAGCTGAAATCAACAAAATAGAAACAAAGAAAACAATAAAAAGAATCAATGAGAAAAAGAGTTGTTTGGTTCTTTGAGAAAAATCAACAAAATAGACAAACCTTTATCCAAACTAACCAAAAGGCAGAGAGAGAATATCCAAATTAACAAAATCAGAAATGAAAAGGGGGACATAACAACAGACACAACAACAGAGAAAATCCAAAGAATCATCAGGACATATTTCAAAAACCTGTACTCCACAAAATTGGAAAACTTAAAGGAAATGAACAGCTTTCTGGATAAATATCACTTACCAAAATTAAATCAAGACCAGATAAACAAATTAAACAGACTTATAACTGCTGAAGAAATAAAAACAGACATCTAAATTCTCCCAACCAAAAAAAGCCCAAGACCAGATGATTTCAGCTCAGAATTCTACAGGATTTTCAAAGAAGAACTGATACCAATACTCCTCAAATTGCTCCACACAATAGAAACAGAGGGAACATTGCCAACCTCTTTTTATGAGGCTACAATTACCCTGATACTTAAACCATATAAAGACATTACTAAGAAAGAGAATTAAAGACCAATCTCACTTGTGAACATTGATGCAAAAATACTAAATAAAATACTGGCAAACTGAATCCAAAAACACATCAGAACCATCATTCACCATGATCAAGTCAGCGGCTTCAAATGTATCAAAGACTTCAACATAAAGTCAGCCACAGTGGACCTCATAGAAGAGAAAGTGGGAAATACACTTGAAAGCACTGGCACAGGGAGCCACTTCCTAAATAGAACCCCAGCAGCACAGACACTGAGAGAAACAATTAATGGGACCTCCTGAAACTGAAAAGCTTCTGTAAAGCAAAGGACACAGTCAACAAGCAAAACAACAGCCTACAGAATGGGAAAAGATCTTCACCAACCCCACATCAGACAGGTGGTCTGATTTCCAAAATATACAAAGAACTCAAGAAATTGGTCATCAAAAGAACAAATAATCCAATAAAAAAAATGGAGTACAGACCTAAACAGAGAACTCTCAACAAAGGAATCTAAAATGGCTGAAAGACACTTAAGAAAATGCTCAACATCCTTAGTCATCAGAGAAATGCAAATCAAAACAACTCTGAGATTCCATCTTACATCTGTAGGAATGGCCAAGATCAAAAACACTGATGACAACTTATGCTGGAGAGGATGTGGGGAAAATGGAACACTCCTGCATTGCTGGTGGGAATGCAAGCTGGTACAGCCCCTTTGGATGTCAGTGTGATGATTTCTCAGAAAATTGGGAAACAACCTTCCTCAAGACCCAGCAATACCACTTTTGGGTATATATCCAAAAGATGCTCAATCGTGCCACAAGGACATGTGCTCAACTATGTTCATAGCAGCATTGTTTGTCATAGACATAACCTGGAAAAATCCTAAATGCCCCTTGACCGAAGAATGGATAAGGAAAATGTGGTACATTTTCACAACAAAGTACTACAGAGCAGAAAAAAATAATGACATCTTGAATTTTGCAGGAAAATGGATGGAGCTAGAAAATATTATTTTGAGTGAGGTAACCCAGACACAGAAAGACAATTATCACATGTACTCACTCATAGGTGGTTTTTAAACATAAAGCAAAGAAAACCAGTTCACAAATCACAATCCCAGAGAACCTAGACAACAATGAGGACCCTAAGATACATGGATCTAATCTACGTGGGAAGTAGAAAACGACAAGATCTCCTGAGTCAATTGGGAGCATGGGGACCTTAGGAGAGGGTTGAGGGGGAGGGGAGAGGCAGGGAGGGGAGCAGAGAAAAACGTAGAGCTCAATAAAAATCAATAAAAATTAATAGGGTACAGCCTAGTATTCAAAACACACTATGAACAGAATCACTCATTCAATAAATGTATGCATCAGGCTTCCAAGTTTTTGAAAGCAAAACAGTTCTGGTTACTGTAACAGTTATAAAACAGCACACAGCCAGAAAATAATGAGTGTGGGTGAAATATATCACTTTTACTCAACCAATGACTTCTTAATGATTGCAATCAAAAGGCATAAAGCATGCAAGCAAGCCACAAAAGGTCTTTTTTAATATAAAAAGACAAGATACCCGTGGAAGCCAACTTGGAAGGAAAGGTTTTCTGGGGCCAGTGAGGATGGTTTAGTAGTAAATGGTGCTTGGGATTCAATTCCCAGGTCTTTCAAGTTGAAAGTAGAGAACTGACCCCGACCACACATGTCTGCCATGTTATGTCCATGCTCCTACATATAATTAAATAATAAATAAATGCAATAAAAATATTTAAAGGCTTTCTATAGGAACATGAGGCCCCAGCTCATGGAGGAAGGGAAAGGAGGGTGGGAAGAGAAAAAGCTGCCTGAAGGAGAGAGGGGAGGGAAGGAGGAAATCGGAATCAACCACCTAGTGTAGAGGCCTCCTGGAAAAAGCGTCAAATACCATCGTGACGCAAAAGAGACCCACAGCCTTACTCTGAGCAGACTTGGAACAAACAACCAATAGGAAACACGAAAGAGGGCCAGGATACAATGTCACAGGAAGAATCACAAAAGCCAGCGAGGGACACACTGATACTAAGCCAAGCTAGCAGTTTTTGGTTTTGTTTCCATACTGTCCCTCAGGTCTCCACGTGAGAAGTCTTGTTGAACTCACTGGCACCCAAACCAGGTAGGAACAGCCTGGCTGGTGACTCAGTATTAGCATGGCAACTCATCATTGGGACAAAGGAATTGCAAGGGGAGCTGGGGCTCAGGTAGTAGGGTGCTTGCTTAGGATTCACGGAAGCTCTGGGTTCTACTGCAGCAGCACCACAGAAATTGGATATGGTAGGACACATCTGAAATCCCAGCACTTAGGAAGTTCCAGGATATCCTTAGTTATTTAAAGAAATTGAAATTGAAGCTAGCCTGGCCATATAAGATCCTTCTCAAAAACAAAAAACAAAACAAACAACAAAAAACCCCAACAACAAGCAAAGAACAACAAAAAATAAAACAAACAAACAAATCTATCAAATGTATTTTGAACACATACCAGAAACTATGAGACAACACTGAAAGTATGTAAAATTCAGTTGGAAGATGGCTCAGTGGGTAAAGAACAAATGTGAAGGTTTGATGTCTATAATCCCAGACTTCCATGGCAAGATGGGAGACAGAGACCAGAAAATTCTCAGTCTGAGGACCAATGAACTTTGTTCTATACAGCAGAAAGGTAAGAGACTCTGTATCAGGTTCAAAGGGCAGAACTGCCACCTGAAGCTGTCCTCCGGCCACCATACATACTCTGTAGGACATTCACACACACACACACACACACACACACACACACACACACACACACACACACACACACACTCACTAGTGCCTGTACATGTATACACAGATTAAACACAGATGTATATAAAGAACAGAGAGGAGTTGACTGTACTGGAGCCCCACCAACCACGTGTGTTCCAGGGAGTATAGATAGATGCAGTAGTTTGGGGTTTGGCAACTCTTGCTCTTTTCCCAAGTTTTGCAAGGTGGAGACCAGAAGAAGTTCAGTACAAATGCCATAGCATCTGAAACAACCAAGAAACGTCATTAAGACTAATTCTGGGAGGAAAGTGGCAGCAAAGGAGCAGAGACATCAGCCAGCTAAATACAGCTCTTCGAAGTCGGGGTGGTTTGACAAATCCTTTTTGCAAAGGGCATCTTAACACTCAGGCAGCAAGAGCAATGAATACACGCAGATGAAAAGATAGAGATAAAGTCTGGGTGCAGAAAATGGAAAGAACTCAACCATAAATCTCAGCCAACTGCCTTGGCTGCCAGGAAATCTTATCTTGTGGAAAGAGAATTTCCGACTTCACGCAGCTAAACATGTTCAAGACACATTTTGGTCTACTCGGGCAACAGCCTCGAGGTATCTCGAAAGCACATCCTGACCTGCACCCACGTGTCAGTTCTGCTGCTGTGCTGTTTTCTTCCTGCAGCCTGAACAGTCAATTCTACAAGGCTGCCCACTTTGACAGATTAGTCTCTGTAACACCATTTCCAAGTTATCTTTTGCAGCCCACACAGGCTATAAATCCAGATCATTGTGCTGGTTATTAGGATTTCATTTCATGCTTGCATTCACAGGCATTGAAGCTTCCAACCTTTCCTGTTGGGCATTAATCTTGGCAGTAATCAAGGGATTAAGTACGCTGAATTTAAACTCAAGGTTAATAGCACACTCGACCAATATTGGTTTTACATATTGCCAAGGGAAAACAGAAAGGCAGACACCTTTATGTCCATTGTTCATGAAGAGAAGAAACAGATTGATGGGTAAGGCATGAAATTGCTTCTTTTGTTCTATTAGGAAGGTCTCTCTCTCTCTCTCCCTCTCTCTCTCTTTCTCTCTCCTCTCTTCCTTCCTCCCCCTCACCCCCTGCTCACACACACACACACCTGTCCAAACTGGCATTTGGAGTAGTAGTTTGTAAACATCTCAAGATCCAGCAATAAATCACTGGGCAATTCGATTATCTCAAACTAAATATACTTGCAATAGCTACAGAAATGCTTCAAAAACTAGTATCGACACAAGGCTGAGACAAATTGGCTGGTAGAATGCTTACCACTCAGGCATGAGGCCCTGACTTCTATCCCCAGAGCCCATGTTAAAAAGCTGGGCATGATGGTGTGCATTTGCAATCCCAGTGCTGGGGAAATGGAGAGGCCGCACTGGCTGGCCAACCTAGACTGCAGGGATTATGTCTCAGAAAAACAAGGGGTATGTTTGGGGGGCTCAGTGAATAAAAGGCTTATATGATCAGTTTAAATCTCCTGGCTTCATAAGAGCCAGGCAGGCACAGCAGTCACCTGTAATCTCAATACTTGGGAGGCAGAGACAGGAGATCTTCAGGGCAAACCAGGTGGGCAGACTAGCTAGAATCAGCAGCTTCAGGGTTCAGTGACAGATCCTGCCTCAGTTAAACAGAGAGATTGAAGAGGATACCTGACATCAACTTTGGGTCTCCACATATAAAGGCATACATGTGATTACACATACAAATGGGGAAATCAAAAGCAAGCAAGCAACCATAAAGTGCACAGTACCCGAAGAACTACATCCGAGGTTGACTTTCTGCCTCTGCATGCACACTTGCGCATGTACACACACACACACACACACACACACACACACACACACACGCACACACATGCACACACACCAAAAAACCCTAGAACCAATGAGTCAAGAGATCTAGAAAAATGAGTTGTTTTCTAGGTTTGGAACAAGGATATAAGAAGAAGAAGATGTGTGGGTATCAAATACATGAACATCATCCATCAATGTATTGTTGATGGGGTCAAAGAAACTTGTTCCAAGTTTTATAAAAGCCACTAGCAACAAAAAGTGCAGATGGCTGAATTGAATTAATACGCCCAAAACAAGGACAGTTGCAGTAATTACTGTATATGGTCTTGTCTCTATAATGGGGAGAGTTACATAGCTCAAAGAAACTGATCTACAAAGTGACCTGCCTGATGCTGAAACCCGTGGCTGCATGAGGAGCTGCATCATTCACAGAGTCTTAGCAGAGTGAGTGACACCTGGCCTTCATCAGCTATGACCTCACGGAATCCTGGTGGGATTCCATCTGCTTGGATGGTAGGCATCAAAATCATGGAGTGTTGGAAAATAAGCAATCAGCTAATTAGGGTTGTATGCCCCACATGCATGGATTTCAGCATAGAAAGAACACAGAACCAGTGGCTAGTAGCTACTTGGCTGAGTTCTCATCCCTTCAAAATGAGGGACTGCAAGGAGCAATGTGTGTGGAATTCTGAAGCCAGGAGACCCACCTACCTCGTGCCGTGCAGCCTACCTCACTATAGCCTGGCTGTCTATCTCCATTGGCTGTGGCCAGCAGTTTCAATGTGGCTGGGCATCTATAGCATCCAGCATTAAGTTATGTTTTAGTCTTCTTATAACCGTCCAGGAGGGGGCAAAAGATCCTACAAAGACAAACTTATGTGTGACTCTTTACTACCTGATACAGAGACAATGGATCCCAAGAAACTGCAATTTCCCTCAATGAGTCTCAAGCTAGAAGGAAAGGTTGATGCCTGGTGCCAGAAGTGGGGAGGGGAGGGATTTATTTCTTGAAAAGAGATTTCACACATTTCTGACAACTTGTAAGACCATCTTGCAGGAGAGGCCAGAGCTGAGAAAATGGTGATGGGCAGGACCACACCTGGCCCAGAACTGCTTAGCTGTGCATTCCTCTTGCCATCTGCTTAAACCTCACATCAGGACCCTGAAGATGGACTTGGGGGGTATCATTGGACCTCTTTATTTGTTCCTTTCTCCAATATGGCCACTTTGGATAATCTTCCTCTGCTTTCACTACTACTTGTCCCTAATAGGCGTACTGGAGACAGGTGACTAAGCCTAGCTTTACCAGGACTGCCAGGGCCCAGGCTTGACCCTAACAACTCCAGGAATGTTCTGACTGTCTCACAAGCCCATCCCTAAAGAGGGAAGTCCTGGACTGTTGTTGAGGCATGGCAGTCACCAGCGCAGTGTCAGTCACATAACAAGCAGCAGAGAGTAGCTACAGGAGCACATAGAGAGGCTGTACTTTGGGGGATTGATTTAAAAAGGGTTTGTAGATTACAAGGTGGTTAAGGACCCAGAAGATCATAGGTTGGGAGGCAACTACTACTATTATCTTGATAAATGAACATATCACACTGCCTTCTAAATAATTACATTTCTACTACATCTCATATTTTGTCAGAGAAGTGTCTTTTCTGGGCATGTAGCAATGCGGACTCTGAACTGGACAAAGTGTTGGGAGTAGTGGCTATGGATGCTCAGCCCTAAGTGAACATCTATAGGAAGCCCTCCCTCATTAGGCTCAGGGGACATCGGGGGAGACCGGGAGGGATGTAAGAGCCCGTCAGAGCCAGTGGACGGGGAGGAGAGCTGTGAAGCACTGTCTTCTGGATGGCATGGCTGCTGCTCTCATGAGCTCACTGCAGCTATGGTTCCCTGAACAAGTCCCGCTCAAGGTCAAGTCATTCAGCGCTCTAGCAGGCAGCACTAATTAGACTGGGTGGGTTACCAAATAAAGCAAAAGGAGAAGACATGAAGGTGGAAGGGTTGTGTTGGGGGGGTGTGGATCGGGAGTAGGAGGGTGAAGAGCGGGGAGATGGGATTACTATGTAAACGTATCATATGTATAAGCACAGTAAACTGTCAGGTGCTCCAGAAGAGTAAGTTGGTTAGAGCGAGGGTTGCAGTTCCATCACTCAGTTCAAGAGGGCGCGCTAAGATGATGGTGGAGGGGAATAAAGGAAGAGAGGCACTTCCTGAACCTAAAGATCTCCATCCATGCCCAGTGACATTTACTTTAGGTCTTCTTGGTATCTGCCTCTGTTCTAATACCAAACCCAGAAATGAGTTCAACTCTTTCAATAAAGACTGGAAATGCAATCAATGTCGCCCACATATGTGTTGACTGAGTTTACAGAACAAGTCAAACAAAGATGGTTTTCTCATTTCGCCAAATGCAAGAGAAACCTGGTGTGTGATATCGAAGTAACAGGTCTCAGAGTTCAACAAAATAGGAAAGTTATAAGACAGCCAGAAAGGATGAGAAAAAAATCTAGACTAACAAACAGGCCCACATAGCTGCATTGCTTCCCCCCATTTTATTTTCTCTTAGTCTGTGTGTGTGTGTGTGTGTGTGTGTGTGTGATCTCTACATGCAGGTGCCCACAGAGGACAAAAGGTATGGGATCCCCTGACGCTAGAGTTAAAGGCTACTATTATGGGTGCTGGCAACCAAACTCAGGTCCTCTCCAAGAGCAGCAAGCATTTGTAACTGCTAAGCCATCTCTCCAGACCCTTGTCCTGGATTTTAATACTGCTACAAGGTTAAGTAACTGGCTTTGGGAACTACCTCAATTAATTACTCACAACTGGCTCTGTGTACCAACTCAACACAAATGCAAACCAGCATCCCACCAGGAGACCAGCAGTCAAGAACAAGTGTGTTTGTTACACCACATGCAAAGAACATAAAGTAATATGCATTCCTTAGCTTCCCTCTGACATCCCACAATGCACATGCTTATCTAAACACTGCGTTACACACCACACAGATATACAATCCTTATCAGTTAAAAAGAAAGACACAGTGCTGGGGAGATGGTTCAGTTGCCAACGTACTTGCCACATAAGCTTGTGGAGATGAGTTCTAATCCACAGCACATTAAAAAAAAAAAGCCAAACACTGGAAGTGGTGGTACACACCTGTAATCTCAGTGCTGAGGAGACAGAAACGGGAGGATGCCTGGGGCTCACTGACCAGAAAGTTTAGCCTAATTGTTGAGTTGTAGATTTAGTGAAACTCTGTTTAAAAAGTAAGGTAGATGGCCCCAGAGGAAGACACACAGCCTTCAAATGCACACTGCTCCCCAAGCAAAACAAACCAAAAAACAAACCAACCAACCAGGTACCAAATGTGGAATTCAGTGTTTACATGACTAGAAGTCATACCAGATGATTTATCATACACCAAATTAGACTGGTGATTTGATTCTAACCCTAAAACACAACAGCAAGCCCATCCAGAATGTCCTCAAATAAGGAAAACATCAAAACGCATAAACACATCACTTATGTTTACTGAGTGTCTTCTGCCTGCTAGGCCCTCTCTAAGGACATTCTGATGTAAACCTGGGCACCCCCACTCCACCCTGATGGTAGGTAGAGGTCTTGAAACACAAACGAAAGTCCAGATGCAAGAACTTGAGGAAATAAGTTTAGGCTGTGCCACAGAGATTTGGAAGTGGCTGAAGAGCTAGCGTGATTGATGTTCCTGGGTAGTGACCTTTTGGGAACGGCCATCCCTCCTGCGGCTGTCACTGGGTACGTGGAACAATAAAACAGGCCCTAGTGAGAGAGTCATTTCTAGAGGCTGCTTGTGACAAAGGGTCCACATCCCTTGCTTTGCTCACTGCTGCAATAAAAATCCTGACAACTTGAAGGGAGGAAGGGTTGCTTTCAGCTCAATGTCTGGAGACACAGTCCACCACAGTGGAGAATGCGCAGTGGCGGGTGGTGACATGGTACCAACAGCCAAGAAGCACAGAGACATGAATGATGGTGCCCAGTTTGCTTTCTTCTGTTTACTCGGTCTGGGACACCAGCCCTCGGGACCACATCTAAGATAGCTCTTCCCTCCTTAGTTGATTCAACAAACCTCTTTACAGACTCATCCAGAGGCTCCTCTCCTAGGCGACCCTAGAGCCTGTCCAGTTGACCATCAGCCTTAACTACCACAAGGCTCCCAGCCGTCTCGAGAGGAGCTGTATATTCCGCTCTGTGGCTAATTACACCCCTCCTCTCTTCCTCTCCCAAGTCTGAATCTCTCTTTTCTTCTTCCCATTAAACTCTTAAGATAAAGAATGCCTGGCACAGTGGCGAGAAAATGAGCTCTCAGCCGCTGCTGACAAGACAGTGACTACCACAGAGGTCAGATGCGCTCACTGAACTGAATCAGCTAGAAAGGAAGAGAGAGATGGATTTTATGTTTCAGGCTACTGAAGCCTGCACACACCTCAGGAAGAGAATACAGGCCTATGAGACCAAAGTTTCTTTACAGACCAGTGTGGCAGCTTGCCCCTTGGAATCTCCTCCCCAGATCGCTACTTTCCTCTTAGGCCTTTATCCTTCCTCCACTGGGAGTGCCATTAGGGTAGCAGTTTGACAGGGAAGGAGCCTATCATGAGCCATTCATTTCTGTGTCTTTTGGTTCACTGTACTACTTCCCCTCAGAAGCTGGAGAAGAGGCTGGGAAACCCAAGTAGAATCTGACATCTTTCATGTCCTCAGCCCTCCCCAGTCTGCAAACCGGAAATGAGCCCTGCTTGTCAATCATGGCCCATGTCTGGATTCTGGCTTCTTCCATCCCAGGAAGGGGATTTGCAAAGGAAACTTTTCAAAAATGAACCTGAAGAGTCTTTCCCTTGGGGCAGGAAAGGAGCTTCTGATTGAGCTCTCACTAGGGTGAAGGTTACCCACAGCCTCACTCTCCTCGCAGGAGGAAAGGAAAAGGCTGCAAAGCCAGGAATCAGAAACAGGCTCAAACAAATGCTGCAAAATCACTGTCACAGAACTCACAAGGAACAGCCCAGCTGGACTGTGCTTCTAATTTCTAGAAGGCATTTTCGTGTCATTAGTGCTGGGGCTCCCCTGATGTCTGCTGTTGAAAAGGTCTGAGGCGTGCCTCAGTGGCAGGCCCACATGCCCAGCATCTTCGTGGCCGGGAGAAAAGGGCAGTGCTGAGGGACGGGAGGGCTGTAACTTTGAGAAAATGAAGAAGGTAAGTGTATTAACTACTTTTCTTTGTAACAAAATACCTTGCAAAAACAACCTATTGAAGGAAGAGTTTATCTGGGCTCTGGGTTTGAAGGTCTGCTTTCTCAGTCTGGGTCCACTACTTGGTGCATCTGAAGATGCCTGATGATTTGTGCCCAAAGGCCAGGCTGGCAAGATGGCTTGGGGTAAAGTTGCCTGCCACTGAACCTAATGACTGAGTCCCATCCTTAGGACCCACATGGGGAAGAAGAGAACCCCGTAAATTGTCCTTTCTCTCCAACTTGTGTGCCATGGCACACATGTCTGAGCGCAGACAAACTAAATAAATGTTAAAAAAAAAAAAAGGACAAAGGAGAACAAAATAAACAAAGCGATGCCGATTGAAATCCTTACATTCTGTGTATTTTACTGAAATAGGGAAGTTGAAGCAAACAAAGCCAACAGCTAATCTAGGCTGTTCTTCCTTTAAGAGAAAAAAGATGTTCATGAAGGTGTGGGGAGGATAATGAAGGCAATCACAGGTCCTTCTTATCTTTCTCAGCTTTCCCAACTCCAGGCTCAGTGACGAAAGAGCCCCACGTCCTCGGAAAGACTTACCTCACTGAGGTAAATAAAAAAGGAGCAGGAGGTCCCATCCACTCCATAGTCTGCGTAGCAGGGATCTGAGCGCCACATGTCTTTCATCCACTGAAAGAGAAGAGGACATGGCTGAGGAGGCTGTGGAGGAGGGGGTGAGGGCATAGTGGGGTGGGGGCTCAAGCAGTGGCCCACAGGTAGAACAGAGCCAAAAGTCCCTCCACTGAGGGCCAGATGACCGATGTTCAGCTCCTAGAGAATCGAAGTAGATGCTCGCCCAAGCGGAGGAGCTCTGTGTACCCAGGGCAGAGGAGGCAAAGGGCAGGAGCGTGTTACAAGACCACAGGGGCCCTTCCACGGCACCCTCGGGAGGCACCGTAGCCGCAGCAAAGGGCCTGCAAGGCAGAGTGCAGGCCAAGGACCACAGAACTGTCAATGAACACTGATAGCTGTCCCCAAAGGACACCAGGGAATGTTCCCAGAATCTTTTCAGCATTTTCAATGAGTACTTGAATGACAACTTTTCCCTGAATGATCTCCTGGAACAGCTCAAACAATTTTTTTTTCCCAAAAAATAATATAAGGCAAAACAAAAAAAGTTCAGGAGTCCAGGTGTGCACTGGTAACAGCAGCTCGGAGAACAGCCAGGTCAGCCTACTACCTGGACTCCCTGCCAGTAAGAAACCCTGACTCAAGGGACAGGTGGATGGTGACTGAGGAATGACACACAGGTTGTCCTCTAGCCTCCATATGTACATGTACATACATGCTGACCTGTACAGCTCACACACAAAAGGCCGGCTGTTGCTCAGTATCTCTGGAGTGCTTCCCAGCATTTGGGAGATCTTGGGCTTGATCTCAGAGTTAAGAATGGCCAAGAGTCTCTGGGCACTATTTGCATATGCAAATATCACATTTACACCGCAATCTGGACATGGAACAGGCCTCTGGGGATCAGGGAGAGGGAAGGAGTCTAAGGTCGCCTGGAAGTGAAGGGCTGGACAAGACAGAGTGGACAGCTGAAGTAGTTCAGGTTCTCAGTGTGACGCCGGAGAGCCTCTGCTGACCTACTCCGTGGGAGGGGCCAAGCAGAGAAGGGCCACCCCCCTGCAGTATGGAAACACCTGGAAAGGATCTGCTCCAAGGCTGACTTGTCCACTTATATCTTTAGAAAGGGAGAAAGGTGGAGAATTGATGGGATGAATAGGCATAGCCCCTGCCTTACCTTGATTTTCCCCTCGCAGTGGGGATAGCCATCCATAGGAGGCAATACACATTTTTCTTGAACTCCATTAATGATATCTGTAAAGAATAAGAAAGGAAGGAAACCATGAGATCTGCACTACAGATGAGCAACATCACAGTCTGCATAGGCTGAGAGAGAAACTGAAATAGAGAGGTCTACATGGAGCAAGGTTCTGATCCAGGGGGCCTGTACAGCCCCAGACGTGACTGCAGCCATAGCAGGATGCTGCTGCTGGCAGACAGGGGCATGCCATCAACAAGAAGGCTCTGCGGGTTCTTAATAGTCTTGAAAAAGAAAGGTATGTCAGCATCTATGAGATTCGCTTCCTGTCTCCCCTCAGCCCCAGTGTGTGCCTGCATTCATGTACACGAGGGTATACATACATACTCACATACATGTATGTGAGTCCAGCCAACAATCTCAGGTGGCATTCCTCAGGAATATAACGTTCTGCAGTTTTTGTTTTATTGTTTTAATATATGGTTGCTCACCACGTAGGCTAGGCTAGCTAGCCAGCAAATCCTAGGGTTCTTTTTCTTTTTTTTCTTCCTCCCCCTCTCTTTCTCTTTTGAGACAGGATTTCAATTGTAGCCCTGGCTGTCCTGGAACTCATTCTGTAGAACCGTCTGGCCTCGAACTCAGAGATCTGCCTGCCTCTGCCTCCTGAGTGCTAGGATTAAAGGCATGTGCCACCACTGCCTGGCTGCAAAGGTTCTTTTTAAGAACCCAACGACCTTGACATTTTATTTAGAACTGAATGGCATCCTATAGGTTAAAAGTACCTGGTTACCTTCCCATCACTGTTTGAAAGGGGTGGTAGGAAGAACAGACAAAAAATGGGCCTATAAAACTCCCCAAAAAATAGGAACCATGGCCATCCGTACTCCCATTGACAAATAAGCCAAATCTCCGTGTCTAGCTCAGTTGCAAACAGCAAGGATAAGCATCTTCAGGAGGGAAGGCAACACTCTGCCCCCGATGCCTCACACATACTTCCTCTCCAAAGATAAAGGGTCTCCAGCAACTGTTTTGTGTGTACAACATGGTAGTGTTTCTCCTTGTATACCTGATAGGGACACATGGCCACCTTATCAGATGGCCCCTGCAGAGTGGCCCACGTGAGCCCCCCCACTGCTCCAGAGCTTGGCATCAGCCAGAAGCCAGGAATCTCTACATTTGGCCTGGAGAGGCAGCTCTTGCCAACACCCTCATCGCCAGCTTGGCTATAAGAACGAGCAGTAATGGCTCAGAGGGAATCGGTCACAGCGAAAAACCATATCCTACTAGCAATGACCTCACACTACTCATTCTCTGCTTGGCAAGTCTTTGTCTAGGCCTCCTTCACACCATGAGATGAGGGAATTTCTACAACTAGGTCCTAGACAGATGCTTTAGTTACTTTTCCTATGGCTGTGACAAATCACCATGAACAAAGGCAACTTGGAGAGAAAAGGGTTTATTTGGCTCGTAGCCCATCAATTGAGGGACACCAAGGCAGGAACTCAAGCAGGGCAGGAATCTGGAGGGACAGAACCACAAACCAGCACCACTTACTGGTTTGCCCCACATGGTTTTCTATGCTTTCTTCCTTATACAATCCAGGACCACCTTCCCGGGGGTGGCACTGCCCACATCCATCGTTAGTTAAAGCCACGGGCTTTCCAAATAGCCAGTCTTATGGAGGCTTCTTTCAATTCCCTCTTCCCAAACATGCTGAGGTTTGTGTGAAGTTGAAAAGCACCAATCAGGACACCACACATTCTAGGCGGACAATCTTAAGGTCACAGGAAGCTCCTATGCCCCAGTGGACTGGAGAAGTCAAGGCTCCACAAGCTCTACTGGCAGCCTCACAGGGGACACGGGTTGAGTGTCCCTTGTTAGAAATACTTGGGACCCTCTCTTTCAGGGTATCCATAGACTTCACATATGCATAGACGTGGCGTTAGGTTGTATGTTCCTAACAGAATATCCAAAATATATAACTAGAGTTTTTATTCAGTAAAAATTTTATTTTGATTATTTCTTTAAGCTCTCATTCATTAATGTATCGCATGGTGAGTACACCCCCCCTCACGCTCCATCACCCCGTTTTTCTTCCCTACTTCTCCCATTCCCCCTTCATCGTAGACAGTTTTATTTCTTTCATATCTCATATGTATACACATACCTACATGACTTTCTGGATCTATACGAGATGCAGAGCCACAAAGGAAAGAGAGCATGGCATATCTGTGAGACCAGCTTAATTTCCCTAATATAAGTCTCTCCGGTTACATTCTTCTTCTTTTTTTTTTTTGAAAATAACATGCCATCAACCTTCATGGCACTTTGAAAGCATGTTTTGTATTTCCTTGTTTTTATGGGGTTTAGCTTAAAGAGCTGGAAACAGCATCAGCATTGCATTTTCCAGGAAACTTCTCAAAAGCGTAATTGCTGACCCTCCACTTTTTCCTGATTCATAAACCTGGAGCCTGGAGAGATGAAAAATATGTCTGGTGCGACGAGGAAACAAGATTCAAACTCATTAAGCTGTTTCTCTGTGGCAGGCATCATGAATCCACACCATTAGGGTTTTTCCCTTTGGGGAGTGTGCATGTGTCTGAGTGTGAGTCCGTGTGCGAGTCTGAATAGGTACATGCCAAGCCTGAAGTGTGGAGGTCCGAGAACAACCTCAGATATCAGGACTCATCTTCCATCTTGTTTGAGACAGGATCTCTTATTTGCTGCTGCATATTGCCAGACTAGCTGGTCCCTGAGCATCTAGGGATCTCCTGCCTGCACCCCGAATCTTGCTGTAGGAACACAGGTATTACAGACATGCCCTACTGCGCCAAGCTTAGCATGGGTTCTGGGGAGTCAACTCAGGCCCTCATGACCATGTGGTAAGTGCTTTGCTCACTGAGCCATCTCTCCAGCTCAGATTTTCCATTCAGGTCAAGATCATTTCCAGCCGATTGTGTCTAGGTATTCATGGGTTCAGCACTATAATCACCTCCTTGTTCTGTACGGGAAATGTGAGCAGCGAGTGTGGAGTAAACTGACGGAGCATTATTCTGCTTGGAAAGGCCCCTTTGCTGGGCTCCTGGACTTGTTAAGTAAGAGCCTGATGCTGAAGTACTGCCTGTGGGGAAAGACTACAGAAACAAACAGAAAATTAGATGAAAACACTTTGCCAAACAGTGGTCTGGAAAGACGGCTCAGCTTGTAAAGCAATTGCTACACAAGAGAGGGGACCAGAGTTCGGATCCCTAGCACCCATGTAAATGTTGGGCAGGTGTGATGGCCTGCCTAATGCCAGTGATGAGAAGGTGGAGATGGGATTCCAGAGCATCCTGGCTAGCTCGAGTGGCCAAATTGATATGTCCAACTGGCTCGAGGGAGAGGTTCTACCTCAAACTGCAAGATGGGAAGAAAGCAACAAAGACATGTGCTATCAGCCTCTTCCCTCCACAGGCATGCACACATATACATCCATACACATGTATGTATGCTGACATACATATGAACACACATATATGCATGCATGCACAGGGCATATACCTATATAAACAAACAAAATTTCCCAAAACAATTTAGCCAAAAACCATCACGAGCTATTTATACTTCCTTTCATCATACACTCTGTCCTTCGGTTCTTGAAGGATTATGGCCCCAAGTTTTAGCAAGCCATGAAATCAAGTAAGGGACACTGCAGAAAAGGGACAGGACAGAGACATGGAAGACAGTGTGACGTGTGTTCCAAAATCAGAGTGCTTCACTAGAACAAGCCCAGCCCTAGTTAGAGCGAAGGCAGTCAGCTGCCCCTCTAGGACTGAAAGGGTAGAGAGGAAAGATAATGAAAGAAATCCTAAGATGCAGGGGAAGAACTACAATTGGACAGCTGAGCAGGCACTGCAAGCTAAAGGATCATGAACTCCAGGCTTGGAAACCAATGCATTGATTATCTCTGCAGGCAATGGGAAAGTTGCATAGACTTGTGTAGTTTGGAGAAGGCACCAACTTTCACTGAATAGAAAACCAAAAGTGAAATCTGACCATTTCATTTGGGATGTCAAAGATAAAAACACATTAAGGATAAGAACATGCTGTGCTCTAAAAGAAAACTGCCACATAAGATCTTCACAATTGAATAGAATTTTATATCTAACATAAATTGTCTCAGATTCGAAATTCATTTTATACTGGTAGCTCAGCTGGTAGAGTGCTTGCCTAGCATGCACTAGGTTCCATCCCTGGCACCACATAAAGAGGTATGGTTACAGACTGTAGTCCCAGGGATAGGAAGGCAAAAGGATCAGAAGTTCAGAGTTATCCTTGGCTACCCAGTGAGTTCCTTCAAGCATAAACCCAAGTCCTTCCCCTAATGATCCTAATGACATACTTCTGCCAACAAGCCTCCCAACCCTCACAACTTTCCCAAACAGCGCCACCAGCTGGTAAATCGCATGCTTAACTACTGAAATAAATATGAGAGACAATTCCCATTCAAACTCTACCATGGCCTATGCAACAAACCCTCGGGAGCCTCTTTCTTCACTCAGGAATTGTTGCAAAACTTTCTAAGAACTTAGTCACCCTTCCTTGGCTAGGTACTGAGACCTGCAATCACCCAAGATCTCATTCAACCTCAGAGTGACCGTGACAGTAGTCCCTGGGATGCTCCACATGAAACACAATACACGGATCTAACCGCATCCTTTACTCTATTGCTTCATTATATTCGTCCTACAGAATGGGTCTTCTCTGTGCCTGCCTTGCCACCCCTAGGTAGTTTTATGTCACAGTGCCCGTGGGTGGAAGGTAAGGGTCACTGAGATTACAATACTTTAGATTTGTGCAACCAGAGAAGCTTGGGTACTTGCCAATAAATAGAATGGGGTCACAGCACAATGCGGTGTATAAATTCTCAGAGCTCTGGGGCTGGGAGAGAAAACGGAATTTGCAATACGATGTGGATAATCAGGCACCTTCTGCATAAATCGGCCTCACTTTCTGTAAGGACATACCTAGTTCCTTATATCATTTTTCCTGCAACAGAATGTTCTTCAGTATTTTAAGCAACAGCAGAAAGAACATGAAATATCCCACATGGGTATCCAGTTACAATAGGTGGGCAAGGCAGTCACGATTATAAATTGGGAGAATGCTAGCTTTGTATTTCAAAAATATTTTTCTACAAACTTTTCACTATTTAAAAAAAAGTTTCACTATATATTCCAAGAAAAAATAGCTTTTCTACATATTTTTTTAAAAATAAGATATAAACTGACATATTGAGACATTCTTGCTGTCAAATCTGATGAGAATATGAAACTGTGAAGTAAGTGGAAAATATTAATAATTCAGAGTGATACTGGCCACCACTGGATGGCATTCTCAGGTTGTGCCATGGGTGATTTTTAGGGCTACTCTACTACTCTCCTTTTGCAATACACAAGAAAGGGCAAGGACCTTTCAGAACCCATTCCCACAGGTAGTTTCCTGTAGGAAGGAATGCCACAGGTAGCTGTCCTTGTGGAACTGTGGCAGCCCCTGAAATGTGCACTTGTACATTTTTTTTCAGCCCCACTAATGTCCAGGGCTTTTGCTTTTTGCTAAGTAAAAAGGTAGAAAGATTTACTCTACACATGTGTATATTTGTATTTCTTATAATTGGGGAAGAAAAGAAAATAATATAGAATTAGAAACTATGGGAGAAGACTGGCAATGTCCTTAAGCTATATTAAGTACAAATTACATCGTTGCAAGCCTTCATTGAAATATGTGAATCAAGAAAAGCAGTCAAGGCTGGGCCCACCTTTAATCAACATAGAGGCAGAAGCAAGTGGATCTCTGTGAATTCTAAGTTAGCCTGGTCTACCTAGATGAGTTCCAGGACAGCCAGGGCTACTCAATGAGGGGGAAAAAAGATAAAGATAAGAACAGCAAAGGTCAGCAACCTGGCTCAGCAGGAAAAGGTGCTTAATGCCAACCCTATGATCTAAGTGTGACCCCTAGGATCCACAAGGTGGAAGCAGAAAACTGACTCTGACTTCCACATGTGTGCCATGGCACATGAACTTTTCTTCACAAAATACATACATATTTAAAAAATCAACATAGTCAGCTTAAGATGACATGAATGCCACAGAGAACTGACAAGGAATTTAAAGCAGCTATGATAAGACTGAAGACAAAAGAAAACAATCTACAACTAAAAGAATTCTTAGCAGAGAAATGAATACTTGGGAGAAACACACACACACACACACACACACACACAAAGAATTTGAGAGGTGTAAAATACACTATCTGAAATGGGAAATTCATGACTAAAAGTAAACTAGAGACAGCTGAAGAAAAGACCAATGAGTTAGAAAACAATTGAAATGGACCATAAAGGTCGAAGGAAATAATATAAGCAAAGCCCCGTGACATGGGAGAAGATGGATAAATGGACACCAAGAGACAGCGTTCTGATGCTTAAACTGTCAAGGTCATATGATAGAGAACATGGAAGTCTCAACAACCGTCTGTCAGGTTGGCCTGTGGACATTTTGATGAGAAATTTTTTCTTATTTGGGTTGACTGAGACTGGATGACCTGGCCAGCCGATTGTGAGCTGTGGTGTCAAGGCATGGGCCCTGGACTGTATGGAGAAAGTGAAGGCAACAGCAAGCAGGCATGCAGGTAATCCTCTCTGCTCTTGGCTGTGGGCGGGACTAGCTGCTTCAGGTCGCCTTTAAGTCCCTTTGAGGGGCCAGAACCCAGAATTTAAGTCAAACAAACCCGTTCTCCACTGAGCTGCATTTTGTCAGGGTATTTTTTACCATAGCAACAGAAAGGAAACTAGAACAAACAGAAAAGAAAAATGTTTGAAGAAATAATAGCCAACAACTTTCCAACTTTATTTTTTTTTTAAAAAAAATCGTTAACTTCAGATCTAATAATTCAGTGACTCACACAGAAGGCAGAGACAATTATGTTTGTTATAACCAAACCGCTAAAGGTCAAACACAAAGAAAAACGTTAAAGGCAACAAAAGAAAAACAAGACACATTACATAAAAGGCAATAAAGACAGCAACACCACCTGACTTATCAGAAAAGCTGGAACCAAACAAAACAAAGCAGATTTGCTGTGTAAGTATTGAGAGAAAACTTACTGTTAGCTCTGAATGTTAGCTGCATCCTTGAAAAATGCCAGCCAAAGATAAATAAATAAACAATGCCATTTTTAGAAAAAAAATGAGAAATTGCACCACTTGCAGAACTGTACAGCAAAAAATAAAAAGAAATCCTTGGGGTTGAAAAGGAAATGCAATCAGATAATACTGTCAGTCTACAAGGAAATGGAAAAAAATCGGAGATGCTAGTATAGAGCTGGAGGCATGCATGGGTAGACTGCTGGTTGTCAAGGGCAAAGACCTGTGGGGGTTTTTGTTGGTTTTGTTTCATTTTGTTTTCCTTGTACACAGAAAAAGCTGAGTGTAGCACTGTATGCTTGTGCCCCCGGCATGAGTGAGGCAGAGACGGGGATCCCTGGAGCTTTAGCCTGTCTGTCTAATAAATAGGAGAGCTCCAAGCCAACGAGAGACCCTGCCACTAAATAAATACAGGGAGAGAGGGAGCGAAGGAGGGAACGAGGGAGGAAGGGAGAGAGAGAGACAGAGACAGAGAGACAGAAAGAGAGACAGAGAGTAGAGGAAGACAGCAGACACTGACATCTGCCTTCCACAGGCACACACATCCATGCACGCCCACTCTCACACAGGAGAAAATGTTAATATATGTTCAAGTAGAAAACTAAGGGTTTTTTTTTTTGTTTGGTTGGTTGGTTTTCTTACGTGTGTTGCTATGATTATATCAAATGCTATGATTAGAGGTATGTCCCACCAGCCACCAGGCCCAGCTTCTCCTTTATTTCATCATGTTTCTACTTAATACAAAAATCATAATAGGGAGTAATGAGGATTAAGAGATTTCTAGACGTATCTAAGTACAATACTCGAAAGAATGGTTGATCAACATGAATTAAACATGAGCTTGTAATACCACAGCTCTTTTATCTTTATGGGATATCTGCCAAGGGATATTTTCATGAAACCAATGTCTACACACATTGTGCCTTCTAATCTATATGCATATGACAATATGTCATTTATAAATTAGGCACAGCAAGATTAACAATAACTAAGGATAAAATTCAATTATCACAATATACTCTAGCCAAAGCTATTTAGAGTATATAGAAATTATAGAGGATTTGTTCTTCTTAAAAAAGATTTAGCCAGGTGTGGTGATGCATGCCTTTAGTCCCAGCACAGCGGAAGCAGAGCAAAGCGGATCCATCTAAGTGTGAGGCCAGTCAGGCCTACATAGCAAGTTCCAGGCCAGCCAAGACTACATAGTAAGACCCAATCTCAACAGACAACAAACAAAACCCCCAAAAAACAAAACCACCAACGCCAAAAAGATGAAACTTTTATTTTTAATTATCTGTGTATCTATGTAGGTGTTTACACCTGTAAACGTAGTGCCCCTAGAAGCCGGAACTGGAGTCACGGGTGCCTGTGAGCAGCCTGAAGAGTACTGGGGTCCTCTGGAAAGGTCGCAAGTGCTCTGAAGCCCGGAGTCATCTCTCCAGGCCTCAGAGGATTTGTTCTTAATGGAGATCTTAAAAACCTTAGCACACACGTTCTTTCTTTGTTTAAGTCAAGAGCTTAAGGTTTTTTCCCTCAAAGGAAAGCCCTTCACAGGCTCTCTTAGCCGTACTGGAATTACAGTGTTTTAACTCCCAAGCTTTGGGCCATTATTAAGTAAAATAAGGGCTACTTGAACACAACACTGAGCTGGGATGATTGCTAAGAGGCCAGCTGCTGGGTAGCATCCATGTCAGTGAAACATGGTAGGTCCCTTCTAGGAAGGATAGCACAAGAACTCATCACATGGCGCAGACCTTCAAAAACATTAATTATTCCTGCAATTTTCCCATTTACTCGCACAACGTAAAAGCTGCTGATTATTTCTGGAATTTCCCATTAACCTTTCTAGATTGCAGTTAACCCACATAACTGAACCTAATCCAAGGCAAAACCATGCATCAGGGCGGGTACTGTTAAGTCTAGGCAAGCTGTATGTCCTAGCTTCACTTCTGCTGCTCTGATAATGTGCCCTGACCTACAGCGACGGGGGGGAAGAAAGGGCTTATTTGGCTTCCCATCCCAGGTTACATACAGTTCAGCATTTCAGGTAAGCCGAGGCAGGAGCTCAAGCAGCTACTGACATCATATGCATGGTCAAAAACAGAGAGGAAGCAATACACCCCTTCTGCATGCTCACTGCTTCCTTAGCCCTTATCCTATAGAATGCAGGACGCACCCCACATACGCTTAGGAAAGGGTGCCACCCACAGGGGGCTATGACTTCCTACATCTATTAACAATCAAGATATACCTACCACCCCCCAGACATGTCCATGGGCTAACCTGATCTAGGTCAACCCATCACTGAGATTCTCTTCCCAGGCGTCCCTGGGCTATATCAAGGTAACAACGTACACTCTTGTACAAGTATTAAGAAAGCACATTGTGACAGGCATGACAGGGGCTGGTAAACCACTTTCATCCCGGTCCAGATCTGTGGGCTGTCTACTTTTCTATGTAAACCTGTGTCTCAGGCTCTGCCATTCAGTCATATTTCCACAGCTGATATATGCACTATAATGCATGGCTCTACAGCTGCAAGGAGGTTAGGGCCATAGAGCTCACAGGGTTAAAACAGCTCACAGTCAGTCCTTTAGAGTCCACGGAGTCTACTACTGAGCGGGTTTTTTTCTTTGTGTCTAAGTGATAGAACTAGTTATGGCTCAATTGGAGGCTCTCCCCAACCCCGCTCTGCACTTCTGCACACGATTCACACCTCAAAACCAAAACCAAAACCGTGTGTGCCTCTGTGAGGAGGCCAGGCGGACATCAGATGTCTTCACCAACTGCTCTCCATTTTTTTTTTCCTTTTTTACACTTTATTGTTTTTAATTGAGCTATACATTTCTCCCCGTCCCCTTCATGGACATGCATTGTGAGCACATTCAATTCCCTTTACTCTCTTCCGTTCCACTTCCTTCCCCCATCCCCTTTTCCAAACTAGTCCCCAAGGGCTACACAATTAAGGAAACAGCACAGCCTCCTGGAACGATCAGTATCTCCACAGGAAGGGCAGCTTCACGGGCACCTCCGCTATCCATAGCAGAAAGTTGGAAGGCCCAGTCCACAGTATCCACAGCTGCCGTGCATCCGTGGCTTCCATTGCCATGCCGTATCTGGATGGCCACGTATTTCACAACACTCTTCCTCTTCCTCATCCTCCAGCTCTTAAACCTTTTCTTTGTCTTCTTCTATAACGTTTCCTAGGCCTTGGGAGTAGGGGGACACATTTTATTTTTTGAGAAAGGATCTCTCACCGGGCCTAGAATTTGGAGCAGGCCCGTGAGCTCGGTCTCTACGTAGCTTTTTGACATGTGTTCTGGGTGTTGAACGTGGTCCTCGTGCTTGCCTAACAAGCATTTTACTGACTAAGCCATCCCTTCAGCTGCCAGCCTACTAGTTCCCTTCTAGTTCCAATTTGTCTCCCAGCCCTGTGGGTGTCAAGCCTGTCATCAGGCACAAAGACAACAGCCCTTCCAGACACCGTTAAAGCAGCTTCCACACCTGTGTGAAGCCAAATCTCCTTAAATAATCCCTTGATGTACACATTCTCCAAGCGGCTCTGCTGAGTTAATCTTAACTAATACAAATAGAGGAAAGTTTAAAAGCCAAAGTTAGTGCTTAGAAAAGATGAATGGCATATATAATTCCTGCCAGTGTGAATAACTGAGGAGAATAAAATAAATAGCAGTGGGAAGGATGGAAGGACAACCCTACACACTCCAAAGCTATACAAGAAGAACGAGAGGCAGAAGAACTACCTTACTATTTAGAAAATTTCTACTATTTAGAAAGGCTTGTGGGTCTATGTCAGGGTAATTCATAAGACTCCCAAACTGGAAACAACTTGCATGCTCAACGCTGGCAGAAACGATAAGTCAACTACGTTATGCTCAGACAACTGAACATTGCTCTCTGATTAAACCCCAAAGAATGAATGATTAATATATGCAATAAGGCAAATATACCTGAAAAGCCTTGTGCCGGGCTTAATGAAGCCCTTCCCTACATGTTCATACTCTAAAATCTTGTTTCTAGGAAGCCAAGAGGAGGCAAACCTAGTGTACAGTGATAGACATCAGAGTGACAATTGCTTACCTTGGACAAACAGAAAGATCACTGGGGCGATGGATGTGTTCTTCACCTTGTCTGCGCTGCTGCTGAGATGCATGGATATACTTAGTAAAGCTCACCAAACTGTGCACTTAAGATCTGCGCCTTGCACTATACAGAATTCTGCTCACACATAAGCTTTAACTAAGTGGATTTAAAAAAGGATGCTTTCTGTTTTCTAATTGCCCTTTTTTAACCCCTTTATAGCCAGCTTTCAATGTACTGCCATGGGCTTGTGGAGCTCAGAGTTCAAGCTCCGATTTCCATTGGAAGCAAGGACACTGATGTCAAGCAGAACAGAACGAGGACCTTGGTGTCAAGCGAAACCCGCTTATAAAGTGGTGTTTTGTTTTGTTTTTCGAGACAGGGTGTCTCTGTAGCTTTGGAGCCTCCTCTTGGCTTCCTAGAAACAAGATTTTAGAGTATGAACATGTAGGGAAGGGCTTCATTGAGCCCAGCACAAGGTTTTTCAGGTATATTTGCCTTATTGCATATATTAATCATTCATTCTTTGGGGTTTACTCAGAGAGCAATGTTCAGTTGTCTGAGCATAACGTAGTTGACTTATCGATTCTGCCAGCGTTGAGCATGCGAGTTGTTTCCAGTTTGGGAGTCTTATGAATTACCCTGACATAGACCCACAAGCCTTTCTAAATAGTAGAAATTTTCTAAATAGTAAGGTAGTTCTCCTACCTTACTATTTAGCTGGAACTAGCTCTTGTAGAGTAGGCTCAAACTCACAGAGGTTCGCCTACCTCTGCCTCCCAAGTGCCTGGAGTAAAGGCGTGCGCCACCGCCGCCTGGCTCCAAAGTGCTTTACAGTCGGTGGCAGCACTGAGGTGTCTCAGGTGGGAGTGGATGAGTTTACTGTGTGTTTACAGTGCTTGGCCCAAGCACAGAAGGGTTTCAGAGACAATCTTTGTTCCCAAGGGAAACAGCATGGGAGCAGAGTCACCAGCACCCTCAAAGGCTTAAAGGAAGAAAGGCTGTGATTTCCCTCCCACTCCCGTCTGTAGACTTTGACAGACGTCAGCCAGCCACTTGACAATGTGCAATCTCACTTCTCAGCTGACTCGCAGTACCTGGTTTTCTGCCTCACACATGGATCTCCAAAAATAGCCCTGAACGGATAAGATGGGAGAAGTCATCGGGAATTTAAATTTTCCCAGCACTGATGTCAACTTGCCAGGATCTGGAATCACCTAGGATCACCATGGGCATGTCTGTGAGGGAGTTTCTAGGCTGGCTGGGCTGAAACAGGAAGACCTATCTTATCTGTGGGTGAATCATTCTCTGGGCTGAGGTCCTGGACTGCATAAAGTGGATAAAGCAAGCTGAGCACCCGCATCCCTCTCTCTTTCTCACTGTGGATGCCATGTGACCAGCCTCACGCTTCTGCCATCATGCATTCCCCACCATGATGGACTGTACCCTCACACTATGCACCCAAATAAATCCTTCTTCCCTATGCTGTTTTCCCTATGAGGAAAGCAAGGGATGCGTCGAGCTAGAAAACCAAGTGAACAGAGTACAGCTGCTTCCTGCAAAAGTTACACCCAATAACCAAAAAGTATCGGGAGTGCATTCCTTCTTCACTTCGGATCGTCTCATTAGAATACAGAAGTGAACCGAATCTAAACCTTTGTGAAAGACACGCAGGGGAAAGAGGAGTCACCAGTAGCCTCCACGTCATGTGACACACATTTTACAAGATGAGTGGAGAGATGTGTGGTCAAGGCACGGTTATGGGAAAGGCAAGGAGAGACATGTTAAGAGGAAGCTTCCTGTGTGTTTGAAGGAAGAGTGATGGTTAGTATTATTGATTTGACAGGCTCTAGAATTACCAAGGAGAGAAATCTCCGCACATGCCTGAGAAGGAACGTTCACATTTGGTTAACTGAGCTGGGAAGAAGCATCATCACATGGGCTGAGGTCCCAGACTAAATGAAAAGGAGAAAGTGAGGCAAGCATGGTGGTGGTGGCAGCTGCAGCACACGCCTTGAATCCCAGCACTTGGGAGGCAGAGACAGGCAGATCTCTGTGTTTCAGGCCAGCCTGGTCTACAGAGGGACAGAGTCCTAGGACAGCTAGGGCTGTTACACAGAGAAACCCTATCTTGAAAGAAAACAAAAAGTATTTTTTTTTCTGGTTTTCTACTGGTTTCTCTTATTTTGCTTCTATGTTTGCATACAGGTACAAAGTCATGCCTGAGTGGTCAGCTTGGACCCTCTCAGATTCGTATATGCTATAACTTATGGACAGCTAATTTAAACCCCTATTACTGTCTCACTTCCGGGTCTTCATACTAAATCCTGGCTCATCCCCTAGTTTAAAGCTTGACCTAATCCAGAGAGCATACTCAGTCTAGGTGGTGGCCAGGTTCCCCACTGTCACCAGCTGTGACGCTGGAGTCGGGAGTTTTCTGTGCTCTACTCCAAATTAGGTCAATTCCATTTATCAATGAAGCTGCCAGTGTTCCCAGCATGCCTTGCCCAGCTTCCAAGGCCAGGTTTGGTGGATGGCAGCAACTCCAGGCAAAAAGGCTCCTATACAGATTCATGAGCTTGTCTGGAGCCGGCACTTCTCAATTTGGCAGGTGTCTTCAGACAACTGCCAAAGCTCTAAAATGGCAGCATTTCAGAATCCCATCCAGATTCATTACTTATCTCTTCTGATGTTTTCAATTTTTATTTTGTTTTTTAAAAAATATTTTACTATTTATTTGTACAGGTATTAAGCATGTGTGCATGTGTGTGTGTGTGTGTGTGTGTGTTGCACATGGAGTGTGCGGGGGTCAGGGGACAAGTTGTGAGAGTTGGGCTTCTTTCATCACGTGGGTTCCAAGGTTAAATTCAGGTCATCAGGCTTGACAGCAAGTGCCTTTGCTTGCTAAGCCATCTTGTTGGACCCTTAATTTTTATTTTTTGCTGAGGATCTTCCAGGCTATTTTCCTCCAACCACACTGAAAGACCTGCCTCCAAACATCAAGACTACAGAAAGAACTATACTTACTATGAAGCATATAATCATAATTATCATTTAACTTTCCTTATCTGGGTTCTATAGATGTTACTATGGGAATATAACCTTTTTTCTCATTCTCTTATATTTTTGGTTGTGAGCCTAGCCTTTAACGGCTGAGCCATCTCTCCAGCCCCTTTTTTCTCATTCTAATCAAATATCAAGTCTAATATAGAAAGGAAAGGAAAGCAAAGAAAACTAACAGAAGACAGAAAGGGTAAAATTAAATAGATTAACATCTACAGAATACAGTCTGTCACAACTCAATTTCCACTGTCTCGTGTACTCTATACAAATACAGAAAGTGGTTTTTCTTTCTTTCCGGAGATTAAAAAATGAACTTCATAAAATGAAATGGAGGAACATAGGAGAGACAAAGAGTAAGAGGGAGAAACAAAACCTTTAGCTTTAGTCATAGGCTACAAGGAGGGAAAAAAAGATGAGTATTTAACCTTCCATCAATAAAAATGGGAGCCAAAGACATTAAGAACAGGAAACACACAAGGACTAACCAAGTGAGCCAGGCAGCCACTCCCTCAATGCCAAGCCAAGTAATTGATATTTAGTGTTTATTTAGTGCCCACAAATTCCAGACTTTGTCTCCTGGTTCTTATATGTCTCAGCTTGTTACATAGATACACACCCACGGTGGGTGTGTAAATTCTCTGCCACTTTTTAAAGGTATCAGGAGGCCATCCTCAGTTCCCCATGAAATGTAACGATTTTTGTTTGGCCCCACCCTCCTCTCTCAACCCTCTTGGCCTCAGTGACCAGCATCACGATATTACTCTTCTAGGAGTCAAAACTCAGTTCAGAACTACCATGTTACATGTGGGGCAGTCAGATGTCAGTAGCTGAAACTCTGCTATCTGAAGAATCTCACCTCTCCTTTCCACCTCCCACAAAAAAGCTGTATTGTTTTCGGTTCCCACTAAGACTCATCAAAGACTCTGGAGCTTGGAAACTATGTTGTGAAACTATGTCAACCATCCATCCCACACCGAAGCAAAATTAACATTAAGACAGGGGAGCATTTGTTGGGCCAAGATTAAGCAGCTGAACCAAAACAGAGACTTGAACTTGGCAAAACCCAAGCTTCCGGAAACAACTCTTGTTGGGTATCTGGGGCTGCCCAAAAGAATCGCCGATGGTTTCCAACTGAAACTCTGAACAGTCCTTTTTCTGGTTGGCTCATGCCAAGAACAGCGGCGACAAGCCAGGAGCCAGTCAGTACTGTTGCTCTTGCGATCCTCTGGGAAAGTCTAGATAATAAATCAAGACGGAATGAATCTTTAGTAGAGCGGTAATAAAACTACCTATTAGCATTACCACGGAGACAAGCAAGAAGAAAGGGGAGAGCTGCTGACAGGAAATATTGTCAACACCATCAAGACAGTTTTCCAATTATAATGTATTTCCTACCTCTACTGCTTACAAATGACTACATCAAGACTCCAAAACATCTCGTTTCCCCTGCCTGAACTGTGAAAGCCATGTAGCTGGTTAGGCCACACCGCATTCCCAATTCCACTGCCAACTATAGCAGACACTTCCAGCATAATCCAGAGATAGTCAACTCATGGGAACTTTAACCACATATGCTAGATATTTCTGGCTATTTCCTTGTTCGTTTCCAATATTCATAAACTAATAAACAGCCTCTGAATGTCAGCGAACATCTGGGGCATCCAAAATTATATTTCTTGGACCTGCCTCTTATAAAACCACAGCCCTCAGCCTAAATTCCCACAACAGGCCTTGATCAGCAGTGGCATACAGCTCAGACAAGGGTTACCTTAGGGCATAGTGGTGGTTAATCCTCATTTGTTAATCTGGCTGGATTTAGAGTTGCCATGGAGACATACTTCTGGTTGTATCCACAGAAGTTTAACTGACAGGGAAGTCCCAGCCTGAGTGTGGGCAGCACCATCCTATAACTGTAGTGCTGAACTGAACGAAAAGGAGAAAGTGGGCTGAGCACCAGCGTCCATCTCTCTGCTTCCTGACCGAGGATGCCATGTGCCCAGCTTTCTCCTGATACCATGTCTCTCCTGTCGTGACAGACTGTATCCTCAAACTGTATCCTCAAACTGTGAGCAAAATAAGCCCTTCCATCCTTAAATTGCTGTTAAATATTTTGGTCACAAAAAGGAGAAAAGTAAGTAACTCAGTGTGTGTGTGTGTAACTTTGTCTCAGAAACACGTATATCATGCACTGACTACTTAGCAGTTTCGGAGGCAAATAAAATCCCTAAGTTAAGACTTTAAGGCTTATAAAATGGGGGGGGTAATTAAATGAAAACTCTGGGACCAGGGAGATGGTTCAGTTGGTAAAGGGCTTGCCATGAAAGCATGCGGATCTGAGTTTGATCCCTACTGTCAACATGCATAGTGATATTTCATTTGTATTTTAATAAATAAAGCTTGCCTGAAGATCAGAGAGTAAAACAGCCCCACTGGTCAGTCTTACAGACCAGGCAGTGGTGACATATACTTTTAATTCCAGTTGCCACACTAGTTTACCATAAAAAGCAGGCTGTGTATGTCTTTAATCCCAGCCTTGGAGAGGAATATAATACGGGAGGAGACAGCTCATAGACACAATCTCATTCTGAGATTCCTGGAGGCAGGATCACCATTTTCAGACTGAGGAAGAGGTAAGAGCAAATGGCTGGCTGTTTTGCTTTTCTATCCTTCAGGTTGAACCCCAATTTCTGTCTCTGGGTTTTTATTCCCAGGTGTGACGATGTGTGCTTGCAATCCTAGTTCTGGAGAGGCAGAGCCAGAGGGAGGCCCAAAGCTCACCTACCTGCCAGGTGAGCCTAATGGGTGAGCTCCCAGCTAATAAGAGACCCTGTTTCAAAGGAGGTAGGTGGCATTCCTAAAAATAATGCTTGAGATTGTCCTCTGGTCTACATATATGCATGCACATCATATGTGAATGCACGTGCGTGCATGCGTACACACGTACACACACACACACACACACACACACACACACACACACTGAATACAATTAACCGTCTTCCCGGAAGAGGGTCTGCAAAGGACAGTGAGTGCATTAGCTGTCAGTCAATACCAGAAAACAGAGCAGATGGGCACCCACAGAAGGGAGATGCTGACTACTAATGCTTGCAGACTTGGTTACTATTTTTCTTCTCATCCTTACACCAGAACCACAGCACAAGCGACCAGCAAGCACTGGAAGCCAAGGGCCCACTGATAATGCATCCATTTGCAATTTAATGAATCCTTGGGGCATTTCAATTTTCCTATTTTTCCACTCAGCAGATGATAACACTTATGATATACATGTTATGAAAACAAGTGAGAAAGGCAAGAATACACAGTGGTACCTCAATGCTTCATAATGAAATGAGAGCAGGGTCCTTTCCTGGGTGAAGGTCTATTAGGGACCTGCACTTACTTGGAGGCATGCCTGCCTGGTTGCTGTTTTTACATTGACAACCATGGATAATGCCCTGAGCCAGGCACACATCTGGGAAGGCCCCACACCTCTGAAATACCTCTGGAAAGCTATTTAGAAACTTCAACATGAAAAATGGCTACCCAGGCACCTGCCTATTCCTATCAGCTCTGGTGTCTGACTCAAGAACAGGAAGTTTCAAAGGTGGCAAAGAGCAGAAAGTCATGTGACTGGCTTTGATAATGACTTTGTGGAGGTCATGGAAACCTTACAGCTCAATTTCTGGCTATGAGAGCTTTGCAGGAGACACAGCCCTCCTGGAGATGTGTCCCAAGCCGATATTAAAATTACCTGGAGTGAGTGAGAAGGAGACACGGAACGCCAACAAACCCGCTTAGGAGTTTATTAGAGGGGAGTGTGCACAGGCCTGGAGATTGAGTTGCAGAGAGAGAGAAAAATGGCGCGTCCAGCTTTTAAAGGCTGCCTCGCACATGTGCATGGGGGTCGGCGTGACTATGTCACACTGGTGACGTAGATGACAGGTGACTCACGCATGTGCACAAGGGTTTAGCTGAGTCATACATGGATGTAACTGCGCATGAACACATGTGGGTCACGAAGGGACTTTTGTGCCCGAGGGCTTGACCGCACATGCCTGTAGAACCCGGAAGTGCAGCCTTATCTGTGGCTGGATAATTACAGATCTGTATAGATGTAGATCGTTATTAATGGGGAGCAAAAGAAGGTGGTGATGTCTAAGGCAAAAGGGATAACCCTAAATTCTACTAAAGTCATAGCAGATCAAGGTGGAAAGCCTTAGAGAGAGACACACCTGTACCAAAAACCAAACCAAGCCAAACAACAAACAAAAACAAAAGAAAATAAAAACTCCCATAACAAAAACAAACACACACAGAGGTTAGGAGGAAGACTCAATTGGTAAGATGTTCACTTGAGTCGAGTTTGATCTCCCAGCAGTCATGTAAAAAATAAAAAGTAGGGCACAATAGAGCATGCTCGTAATACCAGGGCTAGGTGGACGACCCCTGGGACTTAAGGATCAGTAAATCTAGTCAAATTAGACACCCCACGCACAGATCCTGTCTCAAAGAATAAGGTGCAAAGCAACTGAGGAAGACACTTGACCTCTGGCCTCCACATATATGCACTCACATGTGCATACACATTCACACACACACACACCCCACCCCACCCGCACCCACAAACAGAACCTGGTAGAGGAGAACACTCTCAGTGACTAAATGAGAGAATAACAGGCTGCACCCTTGGGAGACAGCTAAGAGAGTAAAGTGCCTGCTGTGGAAGCAGGAGGACCAGGCTAGGCTCCCTAGCGCCCAGATAAGGCACTGGGTGTGGCAGTGCATTCCTGCAATACCAGCACTGGGGAGGGGGGCAGAGTCAGGGGGCTCCCCGGGGCTCAATGGCCAGGCAGTCTAGCTGAATCAGCAGCTCCAAGCTCAGAGACCGACTCTGTTTCAAAAACAGAGGTGGAATTGGCCTGGACCTTCAATAGTCCTTGGAGAACTGGCTGCCTCTTCGCTGGCCACCACAACAGGAGAGCTGGCTCCACATGGGGGAGAGCTGGTCCCACCCCTAGCCATGTCTGCAGGAGAGCTGCTCCTGACCCTTGCCTGGGGGTGGGGAAGGAGGGGCTGGTAGAGGCCCAGACTGACCAACTCGGTTATCACCCAGGCCTACATCCAGGGTCTTGAGTTGGCCCACCCCAACATCTACCCCATCTATGATCTGCTGGAGCACATGAAGGACCAGTCCTAAGGAACCGTAGTCACAGGATCTTCATGACCCAGGGCAACAGCAGGAAATCTGAGAAAAGCTTCATGGAAGGTCCAGTATTGATGGTGTACCTCAAGGCAGAGACCTTCAACCAGACGCAATGCAATGAACATTTTCAAGGAAAGCTGTTTGGGCAGAAGGGTATACTTCGTGGCACAACACCACTCCCGAGGCCACTATGACAAATGAATATGTGTTGGAGAGACAGGGAATACAGAAGAACTGAATGCTTTTCTGTTTGTTTGTTTGTTTTTACTTTGCAGGGGGAGGCTGCAGGGGTGGACGGTAGATGTGGAAGGACTTGGAAACGAGTGGAACTGGGGTGCATGGTGTGACAATCCCAAGGAATCAATAAAAAAATTATGAAAAAAAAACTAAGGTGGAGAAGAAAAGAGAAGACACCAGGTATCAGTGTGTGACTTCCACGGGCGTGTGCACATGTGTACCAGACACACATACACATACAGTATCAAAGATGCACACATACACAGAATTTGGAGCTGAACAAAAGGTAGTGGTGCTGAAGAGTCTAGGAATAAAATATAGAAATAAAGGGTACAGTCCAGGAATATAGAAATATAAAGGTGTTACCCCAAACACATTTTGGAAAAAAAAATTAAAGCTGGCAGCCACTGTTAACCTTTAACAAATGCTTTCTGCCTTAAAATCAGACATCCTGGCAGCCATGTGTACAGAGGTAAACTTTTAACAGTTGTCTCCTGCCTCCCAGATTCCCTGCTAGGCAGGTCCTGCAGACAAAGGTTAGCTTCTAACTGTTGCCTCTATGGGACCCTCTGCTTGTATTCCCTTAATTTTTAACTGTTCCCTTGGGTGACTCTACTCTCTGCCTTGCATTCTTTCAGGGACAGTGAAAAGGGCTGGGTCAGCCACAGGCTTTCACAAACACTCTACGTTAACCTTCTAATGTCCTGTAACCAAAAGCTGTACAACTTAAGATGTACTATGACTTTAAGCCTGACCTCAAGGCTGTAAAAGCTCTTTGGCCCATACCTCCTGCTTGATTCTACTCTAAGAGGAGGCCCCAAACCAGCGCCCATTGCCACAGCTACAGAAGCCCGATCTTGAGCTGTGGTCACAGCTATAGCTGATATGCTTTGTGTGCCCCATGGTGATTTTTTTTCTTTTTTCTGGAATAAAGTTTGCTTCTGGTTTAATAGACTTTGGTGGTCTGTCGCCCATCATTGTGCGATGCCCATCACCCAACAACGCTAGGGCTATATTCTTGCTTCTCAACTCCTGTTCACTACAGAGCCAATCAATAAGCAAGGAGAGCTACCAGGAAGGAAATCATGGAGCAGCACGCCTTCGCCCACCGAACCATCAGCTCACGAGTAAATAAAACTGGCTTTATTTCAAAATCAAACACACTCCTTACTATTTGACACTGTATGTGAGGCTGATTGGCTGCTCATCTGCTGCCAGTCTCCCTGCCTAAGCTATGACCACGCTCAGGTCAGGCCCTTACCTGTTCCCTTCTGTGTTACCTCCCTAGCAGGGACTCGGGACTTGAGAGTTCTTGTAATCCTCAGACTCCACACACCCAATCCAGTCCTCAGATGTCCGCAGCTCGGCTGAGAGGAGTCCTCCCTGCCCAGCCTTTTTGTGCCACAACTGTAAGGCTGGAGAAACTGGTCTCATTCAGCCCTTAGGTCTTGTAGGATCTGTTTCTCCGACAGTGAAGCGGCATTAGCAGCAGCCGGCACATCACAGACTTCTCCTACATCATCCTGCTGGGGTTTATTTACCAAGGGAGACACCCCATTTCCTGCAAACCCAGGCATGAAGGCTACGTGTCAGCGGAGAATGGAGAGACAAGGCAGAAATTTCAGAAAAGCAATTTATATAACCAAAGACTGGCATGAGCCAGACCATATGAAATGACGAGAGCCAGGAAGCAGGGTCTAGAGTCTGCCTGTGGAGAAGACTCAGGAAGGAAGTGAGTGTGTGTGGGGGGGGGGGGGGATGGGCAACCACCGGCCCCAGGGGACTGAAGGTAAATGCAACTACTCTCTGCCTGTTGCCTACTCCAGTTCTCCACAAAACCCGGAGTTTGGTTCTGACTAATCATCTCACCAGAGAAAGGAAATAGAGGCAGCTCTGGCCAGAATTGGTAGGAAGAACCAGTGCTGAGAACACACAGTAAAGAACCCACTGCCAAGGCAGAGCTTGGTGGGACCAGCTCCATTTCACTGTTTTCAGCCATGAGCATTGGAAGGAGAGGATACAGACTGGAGCGATGGCTCAGTCAGTAGAGTTCTTTGTCCACAAATATGAGGACCTGAGTTCACATAGCCAGCACACATAGTCAGCCAGGCATGGTGGCACACGTCTTTAATCCCACTGGTGGAGAGACAGAAACAGGTGAATCCCTGGGACCCACTGGCTGTCTGGTCCAGCTGAATCAGTGAGCTTCGGGTTCAGAGAGAAACCCTGCTTCAAAACTAACATAAAGAACCATCAAAGAAGACACTCAGTATCTACTTCTAGCCTGCAGACATACATGTTAGCACCCACATACATACACCCCAGACCTAAAGAGAAGGAAAACATGTCTCTGGCCTCTCACGGTAAAGTCACCAGGATACAAGTATAGGGAGTGCGGAGGGTCATCTTGATAACCTCAATAATCCTAACTGCCTTCCAAACACCCCTACCTCTAGCTTCAACACAAAGTGCCCAACCTCCTAATGCCTTTCCTTAGGAATTAAGAGGCAGCAAAATACATATTCAAAACACAATGGCACAGGCCAGAGTGTCTCTCAGGTAAGTTTGTGAGAGACCCTGCTTAAGGTGTTTTAGGGACACAAAGTAAGCATCACGCATGTGCCAACAATCGAGACTCTAAGTAGGAAACCAAGTGTTCAACAGAAACCACAGTCTGTGCAAATGATTTAGCCACAGTCATTCTTATCAGATGACAAGAGCATTTCCAA
Source organism: Ondatra zibethicus (assembly GCA_004026605.1). Taxonomy (NCBI): domain Eukaryota; kingdom Metazoa; phylum Chordata; class Mammalia; order Rodentia; family Cricetidae; genus Ondatra; species Ondatra zibethicus. Next base: position 135,005 of record PVIU01000416.1, on the reverse strand, counting down.
AGCCCAGATTCTCAGACGCTGGCCCACTTTGCAAACAGGCCATGTTAAGAGTGGGAAGTCTGGGTCTGGCTGTATTGATTTTTCTTACATGCTTTTCTTCTTCCCTCTTTCCCTTCCTTCTCTCTTCTCCTCTCCTCTCCTCTCCCCTCTTTTTTCCTTCTTTCTAAGGCAAGGTCTCATGATGGATGACCTTGGACTTTTCATCTTCCTACCATGGCCATTTCTGGTTTATGGGTCTCTGTGTAAGGAACCCAGAGCTTTGTGCATGACCAGCAACCATCTCCCAACTCTGTATCTCTGTATCTCCAGAATATGCTATTAACTCTTTTCAGCACAGGTCTACATATCATACCCAAGTTCCTCCTATGTGTAGACACAAAATACACAGCACGGTGTTGCCAAGATGGCCTCCATCTCAGGTAGCATGCAGAACAACAGGTAGTGAGCAGAGGGTGACGTTTGTGACTGGGCGTTGTGTAGCCACAGACTGAGGAAAAGGACATCAACATACAGGAAGACAGTGGAGGTCTCAGGAACACAGACACTGCACCACAGAGAAAACAGGACAGGTGCACAGAGTAGGTGCTACCCCATCCAGCAAGGTCAGGTAAGGGGAACAGAGGGACAGCCTGACTGTTGTGCTCAGTCCCAGGAAAAACACAGCTCTGGAAGGATGAGGGTCCACTTGACAGAAATGCAAGAGGCAAGGCTTTGGCCTGTGTCTAGGGGTCACAGAGGTAGGAAGAACCACCCTGGACATGGGCAGCACCATCGATGGGCTGGGTGAGACTGAATGAAGAGCTGGGGTGAGCGCCAGCGTTCCCCCGCCCGCTTCCTGGCTGTGGCTGCAGTAGGAAGAGCCGCCTCACACTCCTGCTCCCACCCTTCGGCTGTGAGCCTAAATAAACCCCTTCTCCCTTAAGCCGCTTTAGTTAAGTGTTTTGTCACAGCAATGAGACAAGACACTACTACAGCGGTATTTGATAAAGTCATGGGAAGAGGACAGGGGCCGTTGAACTAACAAATGAGACAAAAGACACCCGGAAGAGATTGTCAGCTGAAACATGCGTAGGCTCTCAGCTTCCCCACGCTCACCTGCCTTCTTGATTATTTGGCTTTGCTTTCTTTTAATACAGTGGTTCTCAACCTGTGGGTCGTGACCCCTTTGAAGGTCGAATGACCCTTTCACAGGAGCCCCCTAAGGCTACTGGAAAACGCAGATATTTATATTACAATTCAAAACAGTAGCAAAATTAAGGTTATGAAGCAGTAATGAAAATTTTATGGTCGGGGATCACCATGAGGAACGTGTATTAAAGGGTCACAGCATTAGGAAGGCTGAGAACCACTGACCTGGGTCCTCGGTGTCCTATTTCCTAAGAGGGGCCCCACAGCTGTCAACCAATCACACACTTAAGTATGAAACCACAAGCACAAATGAGTAGAAATTTGAGAAAATACCAAAGAAATCAAGACCAAAGGCTAAGATCTGACCTCAGAGGAAAGAGGGAAGACAAAAGGTCTGGCTGGGAAGACAGCTCAACAGAGTGCTTGCCTAGCGTGTGGGAGGCTCGGGGATCAGTCCCCAGCACCACATGCAGCCAGCCATGGTGGGGCTGTGCCTGTGATCTAAGCATGGAGGGCAGGTGAGGCCTTGGCCACACCATGAGATGCTGTTTTTAAACAAACAGGGAAGCGACTCAGTATCGGCTCATCTTACAGGGAGGCTCAGTGGTATCTTTCCTGGGAATGCACTGGCCACTGTTGGCTGAACAGTGTGGGGCGAAGGGCACTGGATATGATGGGGTACAGAGTATCCAGAGCTCAGCGTACACGTTCCAGCACAGAAGACTAGAAAGGACTGTCTAAAGCGCAGCGTAAAGGAAAGCAGCATTGCACACGTGGTTTGGATAACTACGAAGACACGTGGAAAAAAACCTAAAGAGGTAAAAGTTTTTGCAGATGAAGACAACAAGTCAAGAATAGGCACGGTTGGCTAAGTGCAACGAAAGAGACTGAGATTCTGTTATTTGCCTTGTATATTTGACTTTGAAAATTATATACATATATTAATTCGATAAAAAGAAACATTAAACTTCAAAATTGCATACACCCTTTAACCCAGCCATTTGGAACCTTAAAAATTCTCCCAAGAGAATGAGCAGAGATGCAAGATTTCTGTGCATTACAACGACCTTTTCCAGGCGAAAAAGAGGAAAAATAAATTAGAGACAGCTGATAAAAGATGGCCAAGTGCTTGTTTTTAAATAAAGCTTTTGAATAATAATAAAACATAAGTAACAACTCCATTAAAATCAGGTTTTAAAATTACAGAGAATATAATTACATTTTCATGCAATCCTGTACATGCATAGAAAAAAAATCCTGAAGGAAATGACTATGTTAACAGCCATGTGCTCAAGATGACAGGGTCATAATAAATAATAAATATTTCTTATTTATTCTTTCCTGCATTTCCTAAATTTTCTACAGTAAATTTGTATTACTTTTTCAGATATTATTAAATGTTTTTTAATTTGTAAAACAAAAAACTAAGATAAAAAAATTCTTGCTTCATGAAAAAAATGACATCGTTGAATCTACCTTTCCTCGATCGTCTATTTATACACATGCACACACACACAGTTTTCTGCTATATGAAGATTCAGCTTGCAGTGGCTTTGGGGGTTACAGGTGGCATGAATCTCATATTCCATGCTTCATCCTCATGCATTTTGGGGAAGCATGCAGCCCACCACCAAGCTACATTGTATATTGTTACCTACAAAAAAGACTGAATTTATGATGGTGCAGAAGCAACAGTCATGTGCCAGAAACCACTCTTGAAATGGTTTTGAACTTGGATCTTTTCCCCAAGTTTGTGATGTACAGCCTGGTTCTCTCTTATGATGCTAGGGACAAGCCACAGCTCCCAGTCACATTAGCAGGGGGCAAACAACCAATACCGTACATCTGAACACTGTGTTGGTAAGGAAGGATGTTCACAAGCCAGGTTTCCCCACACGTTTTCTGTTTACTTATACATTGGACTTATGATGGGTGTGTGTGATGTAACCCCACTTGCAAATTCAAGGGCATCTATGTTGCCTAATAGGAAATCCAAAGGCATAGTTCACTGGTAACATAACCTAAAATACCAAAGCTCATAAAAGATAGCATTTGAGGATATTTTGTTTTGGAGGAAGGATCTCAAGTATGTCAGGATGACTTCAACTTATTATACAGCCAAGAATGACCTTGAACTTCTGATCCTCTGCCTCTACCTCCTGAGTGCTGGGATTATAGGTGTGCACCACCACGGCCAGTTTATAGAGTGCTGGGGATGGAATCTAGGCAACTTTGTGCATGCTAGGCAAATACACTACCAAGTGAGCTACATCACCAGCCTCAACATTAGAGATACTTAAGATTAGGTTCAAACCATCAAAAGGTCCAGTTTCTTATTCTACCTTCTATTCTTCTATCCCAAATGGGCCCCTAGTTCATGCTTCCTTCACACTGGACAGATCATGCATCTCTTCTCACCTTGACACTCTTGTCTGTGAAAATGGGATTTATGTTTTACACATCTGCTTGGAGGAATTGGTAAAGTATTTTAAAATGACAATTTGTGCTTACGGATATTAAGCTCTCCAAAATAAAATTATTCTTTTAAATAAATTTAATGGACATCCCACAAATGTAGTGGGCTGTACACCTGGTATCACAGACTGACTACACAGTGTACTAGAAGTACTACTGTTCATTTAAGTCAGGAGCCAGCTAGCTTTTTCTGGGAAGGGCTAGAGAATAAATATTTTTGGTGTGGTGGACCATATAGCTTCCTTTGTAGCCTTTCAGTTCTGGTCCTGTAGCACAAATGTAGCCACAGGCAATAAGCCCACAAATAGGCATGGCTATATTCAATTAGACCTTCATAGCCCATTGCCAGGATTGTTCAGATAAGGTTAGAAGTGTACACTAAAGACCTTGCAAAGCTGGATTTCTTTGATTTGGGGGAAATGTCAGACCATTTCAAGCTTCATCGGCTTCTAAAATGTCATGAAATTCCAGCCATGGAAGAAACAAAGATCAGGTAACTTTTCCAGAAATCCCACTGTAGGCAAGGGCAGCTGTGTGTGCAAAGGCCCCTGGGTCATGGTTCTGCTAGTGTCCGGGCAGATGGCCGAGCTGGGACTAGTGTTTTCTAAAATGACTTGGTCCAAGTTTTTCTGACGGTTATCTCTGATACCATTCGAAGATTCAGATGCACATTGCTGCACACTCTGGAGCCTCACTGTCTGGAGCCAGCTTGTGAACACCCTCACACCCCCAGGATTCCAATACCTCTCACATCCCTGCCCTTCTTCAGCCCAGCAGAAACTTAAATGGTCAATAACACAGGTTAGTAAACAATGTCTGTCTTAGATGCGTTTTTCATCATTACAAAATAACAGACAAAAGAAGACTGAGGGAGGAAGGATTTGCCTTGGCTCACGTTGTGAGCAAGCAGAGTCCTCAGGGCATGGGAATCACAGCAGTACGAGCATGATGCAGATGGTCACATTGTATCCCCAGTCAGGACACAGATGCATGGATGTTGGCGCTCAGCTCTCTTTTCTCCCTCTTTCTTCAGTCCTAGACTCCAGCCATGAGAGGTGCTACCCACATTCAGAGCGGACCTTCCTGACTCGGAAACATCCTCAGGGGCATATCCAGAGGTGTGTTTTCAAGATAACCCTAAGCTGAGACAACTGAAAATGAAGATTAGTATCACAGTGTCCACTTGCATTCTCAGTTTGGCTACTAAACTATATTCCACAGTAGATTAGATTAGATGTCACAACAGTGTTTCTTAAAAACACCCCATCAGGATGTGGCTTGGAGCTTTAGGAAGGCTGGTTCTTCTCTCTGGAATCTTCTCTAGATAGCCCTTGGGCTCCCCTCTACCTTACAGAGGTCTCAGCTCAATGTCTTTTCTTGAGGAAGGCTTTCCTGACACTACCCACACCACCATCCTTCCATTGCTACGGGACCAACTGCACATTTACATAGCTGTTTACATGCATACAACACCATTACCAGCATGTCATCTCCAGGGAGAAGTGACCTGGTTTGACTCAGGTCCCTCTCTCCAGGATCCTGGGAAGGATCTGGCAGGATCAGACACCTAGAGCATCCAGCATATGAACCAGCTCAGTAAGTCCCTGGGGGATGGGTGTGTGTGTGTGTGTGTCTGTGTGTCTGTGTGTCTGAAGGGAGGGCAGTTTTCTGTTTCATCTTGTGGCCAGCTGTAATTCCTAAAATGTCAACAGTCCAATTACATCTCTCTTCCTGACAGGGAAGAGGCGTTGTTTTCTGAGTCTCCCTCTGAAAACACAACCTAGTAATTCACTTACACACGTAAGCAGGGACTTGGCTTGCTTTGGCCACTGGGAGCCTGCAGGCATAAAAATCACAGCTCAATGAATCCCCAGGTGTCCTCGATGACAGCTCAGTAGCCCAGAGCACAGCTTGGTCCTGGCATACAGAGACTGTGGGCATTCTTAGCCAACTCAGCTGCTACTAATGGCCCTGTGCCCCAGAGAAACAACTGTCCTCCTGGCAGGGTAGAGTCACGAGCCAACAGCCACCTTCTTAATCCTCACAGCATTCCTGGGCAAGACAGGGAAGGCAGTTAATCTCTGTCACCATGTCACTCAGTTCTGACAGAAGCCAGAAATATAAGAAGACAACTGACCTTGGCCCTAACTCTGGGAATACCCATCTGTCTCCCCTGAGCTGGGCTTCAGAAAGTCACCAAAGAGAAATGCCTGGAGCCTCAGCCAAGTGGCTCACTTCAGGGACAGATATGACCAGACCCAGCTTATACTAATCTTTTCCTCTGCCCTGACCTAAATGCACTCTAAAATGAAGTTTAAATATTTACTTTGTTCTCTGAAAATCTTGCTATAACTTATAATGCTTGCCTTAACTATTCTTAATGAAAGCAATTATCCAGAAGGTCCTATTAGCATAGAGTTTAGACAGGTTAATGGCTGTCTTCCCTTGAGAACAAAATACTCCCCTGTAGGAAATCCCCTCCCTATTTATGTGCAGTGAGAAGGCACAGGGAGGGGTCAAGCACTGTCCTGGGTCTCCTTAAGTATGCCAGGACAGGAGACATAGGAGCTGTGTGAGATCCACAGAGGAAATATTCCTATAGGACATTCCCACCCCAGGGGGCTGCAGAGTTTAAAAGCCACTCCTAAGGCTAAAAGTCACACAAATCCAAAAGGTTCTTTCAGGCTAAGGAGGAAACATCTTTGGGCTGAGAATTAAGAAACACATGACAGAGGGCTGGGGAAATGATTCAGTTGGTAACACACACACACACACACACACACACACACAAACACCAAACAAACAAAATAGCAGAGGTTATAGATTAGTGGTAAGAACACTTGCTTAGTATGTATGAGGCCCCCGAGTTAAACCCTCAGCACTATAAACAGCAACCAGCAACTGATCTTCTTATGGATCACTTAATTTTAGTAGCCCGGGATATGCAAAGTCAAAAGCACAGCTTAACAACAACAAACGATATACAACCCCAGAAAAAAAGCATTTTCAAAACCAGGAAGACAGATGTAGCTCCCTGCTTCCATGAAGACAGCTTTACTCCACAGTTGGTTCTGTACTTAGCTCTCACAGTCTAGAGTCTGAGGAAATATGCATCAGTGGAAACAGGTAAAGGAAGACAACGGCAAAAGACAAGAGAGCACGTGGGAGAAAGCAGATGCCAGCGGCGGCTGTGGACCGTCTGCGGAAACAATGCCATATGTGAGCCGACTTCATCGCTATCTGTGCATACCTCATTAAGCCGAATTAGTGTAAGTGATGGCTGTCACCTTCTGATCAAAACAAACAAGCTCTAATTTCAGCATGCCCAAGTCCTAACTCTGATACGAAGAACAGATAACCCCCTATGCAGAGGCTTTGGTTCCAATGCCGGTGAGGCTGTCGCTAGGGCCAAGGATACGTCTCAGCTGGTAGAGTGCTTGTCTAGCATGCTGGAAACCCGGTGTCAGTTCTTAGCAATGCATAAACAGGTAGATGGTGCACATCCGTAACCCCAGCACCCTAGAGGTGGAGGAAGGCAGGAGGATTTGGAGTTTAAGGTAAGGTCAGAGATGCCTGATCCCCTGAAGCTGTAGTTATGTGTTTTGTGAGCTGCCTGATGCTAGGTGCTAAGAACTGAACTCTGGTACACATGAAGATCAGCAAATGCTCTTAACCACTGAGGTCAACCACCACTTCAGTTTTGAGACAGAATCTCATACAGTCCAGATGTTCTGACTAGTTTTGGTTTTTTTTGGTTTTTTTTTTTGGTTTTTTTTTTTTTTTTGTCAACTTGACAGCAAGGATCATCTGGAAAGAGGGAAATCTCAGTTAAGAAGTGAGTGCTCCCAAAGATAGGCCTGTAGGCAAGTCTATGGGGGCATTTTTTGATTGATGACTAATGTAGACAGGTTCCGGGCTCTCTCTGTGTGTGTGTGTGTGTGTGTGTGTGTGTGTGTGTGTGTGTGTGTGTATAAAATCAAGCTGAGAGAGCCATAGAAACCAAACCAGTAAGCAATGATTTATCTGTGGTCTCTGCTTCAGATGCTGCCTTTGGTCGCTGAAATAAACCCTTTCCTACCTTTAGCTGGTATTGGCCAGTGCTTTTTCACATTAATGGAAAGTGAGCAAACACACAAGCTATCCTTGGACGCCACTATACAGTAGAGGATGATTTCGAACTCCTGACCCTCCAACTTCTACCTGCTGAGTGCAAGGATCCTAAGAGGCTCATGACCCTGCACCAGGCTTACACAGTGCTGAGGACAGATAGATCCCCAGGCTTCATGTGTGAGAGGCAAACTCTCTACACCTGAGCTGCCTCCCTAGCTCTATTTCCCCCACCTGAGTTTTGAATGGACCCCTTCCCTTGCGCCTCCCAGCCACCTGTGCATTCACTATTGCTTGGAAATCACAGCTCATCTCTTCTTCCCCCTCCAGCCGGAACCCTCCCTCTTCAGCCCAAACTGGCAGAACAAAGCAGAAACTGTATATATTTATTCAAAGCTCTCCTCATGAACGCCAACCTATCTTTCTGTTCCGTCTTCTTCTCAAGGTGCCCTAAATATGCTAGGGAGGGTGCTTCATGTTGAAAAGTTGATCTTCAGGGGCCTAACTTGCTTTCCTTGAGTCCTTAAATGTACCCTCTCATACCTTGGTAATTATATACACACTCTTCTTCAAATTAATAAAATGAGTTTTCTTCTCTTCAACATTGTGCAATTTAAAGCCATTGTCTCACACTACTTGGTGCCATCTTTATTCTGAATCAGTGGCTCTTTCACAAAGAGAAATAATTACCTTCCATGGAAGCAGAAGCAAAATGTTCGCTGCCAAAACTGCACTGGTTGTGGGCCAGAAGAGGCGTTAAGGTCAGGATTCCAAACTAAGCTCTGGAAGTTTAGAGTGTAATCTGCTTTGTTGGAGGTCTCAAAGACCAGATGCAACGCTAAACAGGGCAAGAGGTGAGGGACGTGTCGCAAACAAGCTGGCTTGAAGGAAAAGAAATCGCAAGTCTCCTCTGTGCAAGCAAGAAACCTTAGCACTGGAGCCATGCATCTATTTGCAGTTTTACCTACCACTACTGTTGACTTTAAAAAGATTTTATCCTTAAATTATGTATTTATGGGGAACGGGAATGTGCGGGTGAGTGCAAGTACCTGCAGAGGCCACAAGGGGGCGTTGGATCCTCTGGACCTATGGCAACTGGTTATGAGCAACCCTATGGAGGAACCAAATTCAGGCAGTAGGTGCTTTTAACCACTGAGCCATCTCTCCAGCTCCTTTTGGATGATGGTGATGATAATGGTGGTGGTGGTGGTGGTGGTGGTGGTGGTGCTGGTGGTGGTGCTGGTGGTGGTGGTGGTGGTGGTGTGTGTGATGTGTGTAGGGGTATCTGCATGCCACTTTTATGTGGGCTTCAGGGACTGAACACGGTCACTAGGCCATCTGGTCACCACTGAACCATCTCATCAGCCCTGAACTGAACATCTGTCTTCCCTGACCCTCACCAGGACCAAGAGCCACCATGAGATTGCAGTGAAACGTGGCTGACTGGGGCTCCTTGGCACAGCACAGCTGACATTTGAGGCTGGAGAATCCTCTGGTGTGTGGGCTGCTCTGGATATCAGCGGCTCTCAGGCAACCTTCTCCGACTCTTTTCAGGAGATATAAATAGGACCTCCCAGATGTGACAACCGCAACCAACTCCAGATATTGCCAAGCGTTCCCCAGGGGTGTGAAACTGTCCAGAGCTGAGAATCGCTACTGCAGACACATAGCCCCGAGGGTCAGCATAGTTCGCCTCACTTGAACTGCATTCTTCTTTTTAATTATCAAAATCAAAACACCCTTGACCACACAAAGTGAAAAATCACACTAACAATGGCACTTGATTCCTGTGGCATTGGCAAAGACTCTTAATAAGTATCTAGGGTTTGTGTGTGTGTGTGTGTTTACACATGTGTGTACATACCCTTGTATTCACATGTATTTGGAGGTCAAAGGAAGAGCTCACTTGGATGTTCACTCTTCCTCAGGTGTAGTCTATCTTGGGGTGTTGGGGGGGTACATGTGTGTGGATGTGGGTGCCCATGAACATATGTGTGGTCAGGAGGAGAGTGGTGTTCTCCTATATCACTCTCCACCTTATTCCCTTGAGACAGGGTCTCTCACCGAGAGCTAAGCTGGTAGGCGACAAGCCCCAGCAATCCTCCTGTGTCTACCCTTCTAGTAAAGGAGTGGCAGGCACAGGCACAACCATAACCATGCCCAGCTTCTTATGTGAGTGTCAGGTCTTCATGATTGCACAGCAATCATTCTTAGCCACTGAACCATCGCCCCAGCCCATCTTGCTTTTTAGACTGACCTGGAGCTCACCAAGTAGGGTAGGCTAGCTAGAGAGTGCTGGGGTCACCCACCTCCCACTCCTCAGCAAGGGAACTACAAGTGTGTAAAACCAGACCTGGAGTGCGCTCTCTCTGTCTCTCTCTCTCTCTCTCTCTCTCTCTCTCTCCTCTCTCTCTCTCTTTCCCCTTAACATGGGTTCTAGGGTTCCAATTCGGGTTCTTATGCTTACAAAGCAGCAATTTATCAACTGAGCTATCTCCCAGCCCTGTGTTTTAGTTCTTTACAAAAAGAATCAAAACACCTGATCACACAAAGTAAAAACCACACCAATACCATGTACCGTCTTCAAAGATGATGCAATACTGACTTGTTTTCCTTACTGCTGCCTTTGCAAGGAAAGGAACAGAAAGCCATAGCGGGCCATGTCTGGGCTGTGCTCACACTGAAAGGAAACCCCATGGCTCCTGGCCAGACACAGCATCTGGGCCCCACTCAGCTGGCCAATCCCCGACCCTGGGAAAGTGCCCTGGTAAGCCTCAGCCTGGGCCTGCGTGGGGACCTGGGACACTTCAGGTGTTACCTCAACAGAAGTACTACTATGTGCGCACAAACAAGGAGGGAACACAGGTGTAACTTAATTTCAAGGTCCATTAGCAGCACAGAGGGGGGAATTACACTGCTAAAGGCAAGTCCTAGAACTCAGCAGGGAATTTTTTTCAATTTCCAAATTGTAAGAACAATAATTAACAGCGGTTGTTTTTCCGAACAGCATCCAGGTTCAAAATCACGATACTTCCACCCTAAGTACCGGACGACATCGTGTGTGGGGCAGATGTGGTTTGAGAAAAGAAGGGCTGCCTGAGAGTCAGGTGGGATTAAATCCCAAAAAAAAGTCAGTGAGTTGTGCCTGCACACAGGATTTTGTGCCAGTGTTTCCCAGCTGACCTTGCAGCGGTAGTGAATACAGAATGCATGCTACAGTTACAATGGGTTCAACATTGCCTTCTATGGAACAGTCAACAGCAGCCACTCAGCTTCTGAGCAATGGCAGTTGGTTATTGGCATGTAAGTGTAGTGGCTAATATTCCCCTCCAACTTGATGGGATCCAGAACCATCTAGAAGGCACACTTCTGGGCATACCTGCAAGGAAGTTTCTATTTTAGGTTAATTGAAGTGGGAAGACCCACCCTGACTGTGGGCAGCACCAATCCTGAATGGAATAAAATGGAGAAAGTGAGCTGAGCACCAGCATCCAGTTCCTGACTGGATGCAATGTGAGCTCTTGCCACACGACTTGCCCACCACAGTGGACTGAACCCCCAAACTGCGAGACAACATTAACCCTTCCTTAAGTTGCTTTTTATTTTTGCCACATCAATGAGAAAAGTAAACAAATGGATGTGTGCACCCAAGCCTCTGTTGTAGAGTTGTGTGCTATGTGGTGTCCTGTCTAGGACGTTGCAGTCTAGAGGTACAGCAGTCACATCCAAGGAAGGGTCCCCAGCATTGACTCATTGATATTAAACTCAGGTATGACCAACAAGAGAGGGAGTTAACTCCTTGAGTGGCATCTACTGCAGTGTGAGAAAGGGAAGGAAGATGCCACATTCTACCTTCCAGCAAATCACCAACAGGTGGAGTGGAGACCAGATATGGTAAGAAGTTCATCCAGGAAAACTCATCCTCTGTGAGCAGAATCGCCAAGTTCCTTCAGCAGGTAAGGCCTTGACCATGGCTGTATCATCAGAGTGAAGATCACCCATCCTTAGAAGCAAGCAGGGCCGCAATCACACATCTACACTTACACTGCCCAACCCCTCCAGTGTGGCCATGAAGACCTACACAGCCAACCCTCTATGACTCATCACCTACAAAGCTAGAGAGAAACAAAATTTGTACCAAAAAAACCTAACCATCCAACTAAGTATTCCAGAATATGCATATGTATAAAGTGCCCAGATGAAACCCATCACCTTGTACATTACCTTAACAATAAAACAAACAAACAGAAAACAGAACTAGTGTGTGTGTGTGTAAAGACAACCTTGACTGTTGTTTCTCAGGTGTCTTCTACCTTTTTGTTTTCAAGACAAGACTGGCCTGGAACTTGCCAAGTAGACTAGGCTGCCTGGCTGGCAAGCCCCAGAGACCTATCTGCCTCCACCTCCCCAGTACTGTACAAACCACTATACCTGGGCTTTTTTAGTATAGGTCTGGGGGAACAAACTCAGATATTCAGGTTTGCAAGGCAAGCCCTTTACCAACTAAACCATCTTCTTAGCACCACCCAACAATATGTTTTTCTAAAAAGAAAAGCATTATCTACCCCTTGTTTATAATGAGAAGGATCAAACCCAGGACCTTGAGCTGGGTGGGAAAGGCTCTATTACTCAACAATGCTCCTGGTCCCATGAAAGCAGAAACATGTCAAGGGAGTATTCAAGTCCTTCCAAAGAATAAGTCTGGGTAAATTAATTTACTTCATGATTGAGGGGAGAGGTGGAAACTTTTGTGATCAGCTTTGACTCCCCTTCTTCTCCAACAAGATAAACAGGGCTCACAAATGTACTTTAATCTGATTTTTTTTTATTTTAATAAAGTTTATTTTCCACCTAAATTTCTCTAAGGACATATTAACTCTGGCAGAACAACAAAACCCAAGGATGATACATTTGGAAAAAAGCCATTTTAGAAAAAAGACACAGAGAATACAACTAAACAGAGCAAGGAAGGGACGGACGGACACACACACACACACACACACACACACACACACACACACACGCACAACGCAAGCACACGTGACTCACTGTTCCATCTAAGAAAATAAATTCAGTGAACATTCTTTCAGCTGCTATGGTCTCCAATTTAGAAGCAGTTTACAGTCAGCCAGAAGATAGATCAGCAAGCAATAAGACACAACAGTAAGCAATCAGAAACATCAGTGAGCTGAGCGACACCAGAGAAGTCATAAAGACCCGCCAGGGAGAGTGCTTCTGAGCAATTGCCACATGTCTTCATGCTGGAAGGAAGAAAGGAAAACCTCACTTAAGTCAGGTTGGAACCCCATAAAAATGAACGCTCTTGCAGCTCATGAGCCATTGCTGAGGTGACAAGAGGCCTCTGAGGATCAACAGCATGGCCACGGAGTAGCAAAAGCCATGGCAGGCTGCTCGTGGGTGAGAATTATTAGTGCAGGACTCTTTCATCCTCCTCTAGAGCAACCTTTCAGTAGGCATGGGGGACAGTAAAAAAGCAAGGCAGAACAGACAGAAACCATGTTTAACTGACAAGACAGAAAGGAGCCGCCAGCATCGGGGGGAAACAAAGGCCATCCTGCACATCCACACGCATGCCTAAGAAAGGATTATATCTGTGCACATAGGTACCACATCACAGCAGCTAAAGCAGTAGACTCCAATAGAGAGAGAACCTCACTATCAGAAAGCCAGGCTAATACTCTAGGACACTCAATTCTCCTTTTGCAGGACCTTTTGGAAGTAGTAACACTTCTGTTATAGACTGTGGTGGTTTGAATGAGAATAGCCCCACAGGCTATACATGATTGATACTTGGTCCCCAGTTGGTGGAACTGTTTGGGAAGGATTAGAGACCAGGACCTGGTGGAGGAAGTGCGCCACTGGGCACAGGTTTTGAGGTTCCAAAAGCCAAAGTTATCCTCAGTAAGCTCTCACTGCTGCTTGTTGTGAGCTCTCAGCTACGGCTCCAGCACTGTTCCTGCTGCCTGCTGCCATGCTCCTTGGTGTGAGCTCTCAGCTACGGCTCCAGCACTGTTCCTGCCTGCTGCCATGCTCCCCTCCTGATGGTCATGACCGCTAATGTTCTGAAGTAGTGGGCCCCAAATTAAGCATTTACTTTTTTAAGTTGCCTTGGTCAGGATGTTTCATCACAACCACAGGAAAGTAACAGAGCCGCAGATTTGAACCTTTGTGATGACTCACAGACAGAAATGGGAGGTGACGAAAGCATAAAGAATTTCTTTCCCAGAAACTAACAGAAGGAGGAGCAGTTAGTCTTGACTGTCAACTTGATGGGCTCTAGAATCTTCACAAGGCAAGCTTCTGAGCATGTCTAGAAGGCGGTTTCTGAACTGAGTTAACTGAGGTGGGAAGCCATACCCTGAGGGTGGTACCATGCCATTGGCTGGGTTCCAAGACTGCACGGCAAGGAAAAGGCGAGCTGAGCAGCAGCATCCATCTCCCTGTGCTTCCTGGGGAAGCCACGTGACCAGCTGAGCAGCAACATCCAACTTCCTGTGTTTCCTGGGGATGCCACGTGACCAGCTGAGCAGCAGCATCCATCTCCCTGTGCTTCCTGAGGAAGCCACATGACCAGCTGAGCAGCAACATCCAACTTCCTGTGCTTCCTGGGGATGCCACGTGACCAGCAACATCCAACTTCCTGTGCTTCCTGGGGATGCCACGTGACCAGCAACATCCAACTTCCTGTGCTTCCTGGGGATGCCACGTGACCAGCAACATCCAACTTCCTGTGCTTCCTGAGGATGCCACGTGACCAGCTGAGCAGCAGCATCCATCTCCCTCTGCTTCCTGAGGAAGCCACGTGACCAGCTGAGCAGCAGCATCCAACTCCCTCTACTTCCTGAGGATGCCACATGACCAGCTGAGTAGCATCCATCTCCCTCTGCTTCCTGGGGATGCCACGTGACCAGCTGAGTAGCATCCATCTCCCTCTGCTTCCTGGGGATGCCACGTGACCAGCTGAGCAGCAGCACCCAACTCCCTGTGCTTCCTGGGGACACCACGTGACCAGCTGCCTCATGCCCATGCTGCCATCCTTTCCCTGCCATGGCAAACTGTGCCCTCAAACTGTCAAGTACTCTGGCATGGCAATGAGTCGAATAACTGACACAGAAGTCACACATGGCCTTTTGGAGACTGTGGTACCAGGGGCTCTTCCCTTTCCAGAATACTTAAACTCAGGAAAACATGTCAAAGTACTGGCGTCTCAGAAATGTGAAGCAGATTAAGCCAAGGTACAGACACTGGAAGAGCAGGAGAGTAAGAGGCACCTGCTTCACACTCGCTCTGAGCTTCCTCTCTTCTCTTCTCATTTTCTTGAGGTCACAATCCATTGCTAGGAAGCTGTTCCTCCACAAGATTCTGAGGCCTCAATTCCAATTAGCCCCAGAATATAACGTCCTACAGAATCCTTCCATAGTCATCCTACCTCACAATGACCATAGTGTGTTACTTTATGTGTGGATAGTCTTTCCCTAATTATCCGGTAAGAACGCTGAAGGTATGGAGTGTATCTAAACATGAGGTCTCAAAGGCATGAGCATGGGGTTATTACAAATTTAATCCATAGGCTAGGGATGTGGCTCAGTTAGTAGAGTGCTTGCCCAGTATGCATAAGGCCCTGGGTTGCATCCTCACCGTCCCATAAATGTGGTATGGGACCTCACATCTGTAATCCTACCACTGGGAGGTGGAGGCATAAGGATAAGAAGTTTGAAGACTTGGCCAGCCTAGGAAACATGTGGCCACGTGGTGGTTTGTCCCCAACAGTGTCTGGCATTTGAACATTTGGTCCCCAGTTGATGACACCATGTGGGGAGGTTGAGGAGATGCTGCGGTCTTGCTGGAGAAAGTTTGTCATTGGGGGTGGGCTTTGAGAGTCTAAAGACTTGAGCCATTTCTAGGAAACTTATTCTCCAGCTTGCTCATGGTTCGAGATCTGAGACCTCAGCTTCTGCTCCACCCACCAGGCCTGCTGATTGCTATCATGCTCCCCCCTCCCCATGATGGACCCTATCCCTCTGGAACGGCAAGCCAACTGAACACTTCCTTCTATATGGTGCCTTGGTCATGGTAAAATAGATATTTTATTACAGCAACAGAAAAGCAGGCCGGGCGGTGGTGGTGCACGCCTTTAATCCCAGCACTCGGGAGGCAGAGGCAGGCGGATCTCTGTGAGTTCGAGGCCAGCCTGGTCTACAAGAGCTAGTTCCAGGACAGGCTCCAAAGCTACAGAGAAACCCTGTCTTGAAAAAACAAACAAACAAAAACAAACAAACAAACAAGCAAAAAAGGCAACTAATATAGACCCCGTCTCAAAACACAACAATTCTGACTCTGAATTTGCTCCTACTTCTAAAATCAACAACAAAAATCCATCCAGCATCTTTCTGAGTTTTTTCTTTTTTAAAATTATGTATATATGAGTACTTGTGTGCAGATGCTCCCACAGGCTAAAAGAAGGCATCTGACTCGCCAGGACTGGGGTTACAGGTAGTTGTGAGTGAGCTGATATGCATGGGTACTGGGACCTGAACTTGGGTCTTTTACAGGAGCAGTACATGCACTTAAACACTGAGCCACCTCCCCAGCCCTTCATTACGGCATTTGTATTATATTAAATTCACTAAATATTATAAGCATGTCCATGGTAGCTTCAGTCTGAATGACTAGCTTCCAGAATAAACCCCACAGACACTTGTTAGCTGAGTTAACTAGCATAGTACACAGGGCTGGCAAGCATCCCATTGGAAAGCATCTACCCCATGTCACTCTTGACATCACCCATGACACTGTGCCCTGGGACCTGACACTCATAAAAAGTGGCCTCTTTCTATAGACTGTCTCAAACTTGGACAGCTAAAGGCCATAAGGTTCTACATAGGGAGAGTGATGTCATCCAAGTCTGTCCAGGCCCTTCGGTTACATGGCTGACCATGACACAACAGACTTAAAACCAGAAAACTCCATAATGGGGGCTTAGAAAATGGCTCAGTAGGTAAAGTGCTTGCCCCATGCCCATGAAGACTTGAGTAAACACATAAAAACGTACCTATAACCCCAGAACTGGGAGGTAGGGACAGAAGGGATCTTGGGGCCAGTCAGGCCAGCCTAATCAGTGATCTCTAGGCCAGTAAAAGACCCTGCCTCAAAAGATAAAGCTGAAAGCAATTGAGGAAGACATCCAATGTTGACTTCCAACATCCATATGCATGCAGAAGAGGGAGAGGCACAGTACCAGCAACTGTACACGTGTATACACACACACACACACACACACACACACACACACACACACACACACACACACACACACACACACAGAGTGCCCTATCTTCCAAATCAGGTCACCTAACACCATGATGAAGTCAGACAGGAACTCTCCAGAAGCAACTTCCACTGGGAGTGGGCTCTGCTAGCAGAGCCTGGAGAGGCACAGCGCCCACTTATTAATAAGCATCTCCACACAGCAGGAGGTTTCCTTGTCTAATTACAGAAGCTGCTGGAAATGGCAAGAAAGACAGGATTTATAGCCTAGGTGACACTGTCTCTGTGTTGTAATTAAAAGTTATTTTTAAAACTTTGGTGAGATACTAGGATTACAAGAAATATTGTTTGTGAATTAAAACTTGCTAAAGAGCAAAAGGCCATAAGGAAAAGGTAATTCACCCAGTTCACACAATGGGAAAATTAAGTGATTTGACTTTGAGAGGCAGGAAAGGAAGAAAAAAATCTCTCCTACTTTCGGGTCGCTGAGTTGTCACAAGAGAGGAGAGAGAATGCGGCTAAGGTGTGTGCGAAACCAGGCTGCTTTTACTGATCTATTTGTTTGTTGATCACAATGTGCCGGTGTAGCCCGGAACTGACTGTGTAGCTGCGGATGACCCTGGATTACTGATCATACTGCACATACATACCCTAAACACAAGCACCGAGAGTACAGTACCACTGCCACTTCCTTCTTCAGGGAGCTCTGGGGCTTTGTGCCTGAAAGGCAAGCACTCTGCCGACGGAGCTATATCTTCAGTCCCTTAAAATTTGATCTTTAAAAATTCAAAAGTAATATGGCTACTTAACTTCATCTTCCAAATAGTGTGTGGGGGGTGCATTTTTCCTGCATGTGTGTGCCTGATGCTTGAGGAGCCCATAAGAAGACATCATATCCCTCAAAATTGCAGTTACAGACAGTTGAGAGCCATCCGGGTGCTGGGAATCAAACCCAGGTCCTCTAGAAGAGCAAAAAGTGCTCTGAACAGCTGAGCTATTATCTTCTAATCACAGCTAGGGAATACAACATACCAGAAGTCTAGACAGCTTGTTCACAACCACCTATCCAAAGTGCCTCACCTCCAGCCCTACACCAGAGACTATGGTCATCCTGCCAAGAGTAACTGGGACTCACATACACACAGGCTCAGGGGTAGGCTCCAAGGTGCTATGATGCAATGGTAGACTCAAGGCAAAGTGTGGACAACGGCCTTTGGTAGACTTAGGTTTTGCTTTCAACCATTTCCCTTCTCTTGCTTAAGATTCCAGTTTTGAGAAGGGGCCAGGCAAGATGCATCCCTGTGGAAATCATGTGAAAGTGTCCACCTGGCATTCCATAATACACAGAGGCATTGTGTACAGTGGCAACCCTGCCTTGGCAAGAAGCTACCACAGGTAGTAGCCAGTCATCTTAAACTTCAAGGATCTGGGGGCTTCTATCACACTGGCTACCTGGTCGGTCTCTCTCTCTCTCTCTCTCTCTCTCTCTCTCTCTTTCTCCCTCCCCCCTTTTTTGTTTTTGTTTTGTTTTTCAAGACAAGGTTTCTCTGTGTAGCTTTGGAGTCTGTACTAGAACCCACTCTGTAGATCAGGGGCTAACCTCAAACTCACAGATTTATCAGCCTCTGTCTCCCAAGAGCTGGGCTTAAAGGCATGTACCACCACCGCCTGGCTATTTTTATTTCTTGAGGCAGGGTCTCACGTAGCCCAGGCTGGCTTCAAACTCACTATGCCACAGAGGACGACCTCAAATTCCTGATCCCCCTGCTTCCAGCTTGAGTATTCAGAGTACAGGTGTGCACCGCCACACCTGGTTTGTGAAGTACAGGGGACTGAACCCAGGGCCTTGTCCATGCTAGGTAGGCACCCTACAAGCTGAGCCACAGTCCAGCCCCTAAATTCCCTCTTTCTTCCTCTCTTTTAACCTTGGGGACCCAGTAATGACACTCATCCTCCATTTATGGGCAGGGAGTTCTCCTTGCTTGCCAGAGTAATATTTGTGCAATGAGAAATTATTTTGCATCCTTCCATTTTTTTCCCTTTTTCATATGAATTTAATCATTCATTTATATCTGCCTGAAGCCACGGAAAGCTTACTTCACACTCTGTGTTACAGTGCAGTTCTGTCTTACCTTCTGTTAAAATTCCTCAGCTTTGGCTTCCTGAGAGGTTCTCCCAGGACAGCCTCAAATTCACTCTACAGATGAGGATGACCCTGAACTCCTTAATGAACTCCCACACTCAAGAGCCGGGACTACAGGACCGCACTGCTACATCCTAAGAACTAGCAGACTTTTGCAGCTGCCGGGAGCTGGGCGGAGAGAACTCATCCGCTGGGAGCTTCTCCGATAAGCTCTACATTTCACTCAATCTAGGTTCTGAATCTTATCAGTAAAAGCTAATTCTAGTTCTTTATCTGCAAACATATCAGAGAAACCACCAGATGTTCTGAGGGGACCATGAAGGCATTCCAATATCTGTTACTGAAACATAAAGGTAAGCACAACAGTCATCAAGCTTATGGAGTATACATTGTGCCAGTAGAGCGTTGGTGCTGTGACCTTAGGCAGGGTTCAATGCCATGGCTGCGCAAGGAATGGCCATCCTTACCTGCCACATTAATTTTGTCAAGTGATACCAAGCTGGGGACAGCTGTGGTGGAGTTGGTAGAATTTGCTCCCGTGCCATTGACGAGATTGTCCACCTTCGACTCGAGCTTGCCAATGCGCTGCAAGATGTTATCCAGCAGCACAGCCAGCGTCTTCTTCAGATCTGCAATAGAAAAGGAAGAAAACTGAGAAGTTCTGCAGGCGTGGCCAGGCATATTCAACTGTGGCCGTGGGTACCCGGGATATATATGAACGCAGCCCAACTCTCACAGACTTACTTAAAACATTGCAAGTCATTTTTGCAGTTTTCTTTAGTAACTTTATTGTACACTGCTTGAGCACAAACTCCGTAGATGGTAGTATAACTACAATGTCAAAAAGCCGGACAGAGGCCGGGGTATTAGCATGAGGCATAACCATGAGGACCTGAGTTCAGGTCCCTAGCACTCACATAAAAAGCCGTGTGTGGTCATGCATGCCTGTGGTCCCCAGTGCTGGGGAGTAGAAGGTATACAGAAGACAGAGAGGGCTTCTAGGGCTTTCTAACTGCCAGGATGACTCTGGGTTCAGCAAGAAACCTTGTCCCAAGAGAATAGATGGAGAAAGGGAGAGAACAGAACACCCAGTATCCTCCTGTGGTCTGCCCCCACCCCAAATATGGGCATGCAACACCCCCCCCCAAAAAATACAACAAAGTCTGGAATGCTCTCTCTGCCTCTGTAATATACAAAATAAAACTGAAATTTGGGCCAGCAGTGAAGATGGGGTACATACAAGAACCTGAGTACTCTTCCCCAGAATCACAAACAAACAACAAAACTCTCAGGTGTTTCTGAAGTGGCACAAATGACCTCCCCTAAAATAGGCAGCTCCCAGAGACAGCAGGAACTGTCTTCAACCCCGCCAGACTTCAGCAAACAGAGCAGTCTGTGCAGAAAGCAACTCTGACAAGGAGCGAGGTTACAGGATTCTTTCTGGACACAAGTCCAGATGGAGAGAAGTTTGCCATGGCCCATCCTACCTCAGCACTGCAGGAATTCCTCCTCCACGTGGCACCGTGGCTATTGACACACACATGATATGAAGGTGCAACAGGCTGTCTCTACCATCTGAGTGCTGGGATTACAGGCGTATGCCATCTTGCCTGGTTCTCTGTGGAACTGGGGGTTGAACCCAGGGCCCTGCATGTGGCTAGGCAAGCATCCTACCAAATGAACCACATTCTTAGCCATCAATCTTTTTTATTCTTCTTCTAGGGTTTCATTCATGTATACAATGCCATATGACCATATCTGCCCATATTTCCTGGTGCTCCAACTCTGTAGTATCCCCCAATACAACTTCATGTCTTCTCCCCCGCTCCATTTCCCTCTCCCCCTTTCCTTCTCCTCCTCCCTTCCTCTCTCTGATAGCCCTAACTAGATAGTCTAATAGTCTGATAGTCTAACTAGAGCTATTCAAATGTGCATGGCTACAGGGCAGTCTACCTACAGTGGCCACACACACTCTCAAAGAAGAATGATTCTCCCTTTTCCAGCAGCTATCAACTGGTTCCTCAGTTGGGGTAGGGCTGGAGAAGACCTTCCTCATCTATGCTGGACAATTCAGTTTTTAAAAAAGACTATTTTTTGATGTGGGAGTCCCCTCTGCATGCTGTGAATACCATTGGTTAATAAAGAAACTGTCTTAGGCCTGTGCTAGGGTAGAGTAGAGCGAGGTGGGAAAACTAAACTGAATGCTGGGAGAAAGAAGGGCAGAGTCAGGGAGAAGCCATGGAGCCTCGTGGTAAAATGTAAAATAATGGAACTGGGTTAAAATAAGACGTAAAAGCTAGCCAATAAGAAGTTAGAGCTAATAGGCCAAGCAGTGATTTAATTAATACAGTTTCTGTGTGGTTATTTTGGGAGTCTGGGTGGCTGGGAAATGAACAAGCAGCCTCCTACAACAATTCTTGTTGGTTATTGATGGGCACAATTCCACACTCATAGCCATGCTGGAGAACCTAACATTAACTATAATCAGATTTAGAAAAATGCTTAAATAAAAACTAGAGTAATCATTGTTCACAAATACTTCTTAAACTAGAAAGGATGCAGTCATATTCTAAATGCTAGGGACAGTCTCTTGTGGTGCTTACACAAAAGAGCAGAGTCCCTTTCTTATACATCTGACTGCCACATGTTTCACAAAGCCTCCCCCGAGAAGAAACAAGCTCCTTGGAACAGAGCATGAATGTGTCATGAACACTGAAGTCTATGTTCCTGGTTGTTTAGCATGAGAACATTCTTTGTGAGTACCACACCACAAAACAGCAAGGAGTCCCTAACCATGGCAAAGAAAAAAAAAATCCAGACACTGCTGGATATATACTAGGGGCAAAATAGCCTTCATTGGAGAAACCACAGAGTAAAGCAAATCTCTTGCATTCCTAGCCATCCTCTGGAGATATTAAGAGTATTTGAGGAAGGTTTTAAGGAAGGTTTTGCAGCCAACAATGCAAGAGTGAGAAGGGAGGCTGCAAGCATGCATGAGTTGTGGCCTCCAACCATCACTGCCACTGCTACAGACACAAGAGGGTGAAGGAGCGGCTTTGTTTTCCTTCCTTGCCCAGGGAAGGGAACAGAAAATGAGCTAACATGGATGGACTCTCAGGGCTGGGACCCTCCTGGGATGCGGTAAAAAGCTACAGGACTATAGCACAGAGTCCTAGTCAAGTTACTGGTGACATTCACGGTGGCAAACATCCTAGGTAGGACACAAAACAATCACAGAATCGCTTAAGGAGATCTTCTCAGGCTGGGGAGATGGCTCAGCTGGACAAGCACTTGCTTGAGGACCTGAGTCGAGCCCTTAGTACCCATGTACAAAGCTGGGCACAATGGTGCATGCCCATGGATGCCAAACACTAGGGAAGCAGAAAGAGGTGGTGTGACTCCCTAGATCTCACTGACCAGCTCCAGGTTCAGTGAGGTACCCTGGTCTCAAAAAAATAAATAAATAAATAAAAGAAAAGAAAAAAGAAAAGAAAAGAAAGAATACAGTCAAGAGCCACTTAGAAAGACACATAATGTGGACCTCTGGGATCCAATACATATGTACAGGTTGGGGAGGGGAGAGAGAGAGAGAGAGAGAGAGAGAGAGAGAGAGAGAGAGAGAGAGAGAATACTTAGATTTTAAAAAAGATAGTCTCCCTAAATTCTAAAATATGTTGTCACGAAGAGTGACCTTCTCTCTATGTTAACAGTGTGTGACTTTGTGACAGACACGGTGTACGGAAAGACTTGGTGAAGGAGGAAAAGGAGGAAGGTTCCTTCCCAAACCATCACAACACTGCCAGTTCTGTCTATGCTCTTTGTCCTCCTGACTTCACCAGTTAACGCAGGGCATCCTCTCAAGAGATGAGCACTGTAGAGCTAAGGACAGTCCCCCTCTTCAGAACCACTGTAGACCCGCCTGCCAGCATTTCTAACGTGCAGCTTCTGAACCCACATGTCAAGCTCTAGCCTCTCATGCCTCTGCCATGTCTTCTCACTCAGTCATGTCCCAGCCATCCCACAGAGTTGGTAATGCCACTGTGCCATGCATCTCCACCCACCCACCCTGTGGAGGCCCAAAAATGTGAGCCTATTCCACCTTGTCTAAAGTCAGAGAACTTAAACTTGCTCAAAGTTGCTGACAACAACTGTGGCCACAACCTGACCTAGGCTGTGGTTACTTGGTGTTTTGAACATTAAGATGTCCCATGGAGGTAGATCCACTCCACCCTGACCAAAAGTCAGAGAATTCAAGCATACTTCTGCTCCTTTTCTTTTGAATTAGAAGGTTTGACCTAGGGAGTGGCTGGCTTCAGGATACTTGGTCTAGGGTGGGTTCACTGCCTAAACAACAGAATGCTTTTCTCGTGAATTAATGGTTTGATATCTCAAAGTATTGAAGCAAGTAAATGTTCTATTTATCTTCTGTATTATGTTAAGGCAGTTTTTTTTGTCTTTCCCCCTTTTTGTATTGGGGTTTAAAAGTGTATGGAAAATTAAACACAGGCGAAAGAAGTTAGAATTCAGAGTTGCCCTCCAAATACCTATGTTTCATTTTTATCTCTGTTTCTCTTACCTAACTTTTCTAATCCTCACGCCCCTGCCCCTACACTGGAATGTACAAACCCACCGTGGCTAGGAGCCCGGCAAAAGTCACCCTCAAAAGGTGGTGTAATGATAAAAGTAAAAATGCTGCAGATCCCCAGCAGCTGCAGAGGCAGAAGAGCTGCAGGTTCCCCTGCAGTGGCAGGCAGCGGGCCATGTGGTGGGTGAGAGACCTCAATGGGGCAGCCAATCCCACAAGGAGAGACAGAGGGATGGGCATGCCTTGAGACCATGCTGCAGGTCTCTGAAGGCAATTGGTCCTGGGCAGGGAGCCACGGGGCAGTGGGCGAGAGACAGAGACATGGATAGGCATGCCACGCAGAGTGAGGTTGGATATTTATTTAGTGAGTTATGTAAGGGAAGGAGAGAAGGGGATAAGAGGGGGGATGGGGGTGGGGGGCAGGAGGTGGGGAAGAAGGGAAAGACAGAAGCTGCCTCTTCCAGACAGAGATGGAAAAGGAAGGGACTCAGGCTGGAAGCTGAAGATCAGCCTGCCTCAGCAAACAGGGGAGGGAGTGGGCGTGGCTTGTCTCTTAAAGAGACAGGACAGACCATTACAGATGGCCCACCACACATGGCAGACCCAACGTAGTGCAGCCTGTGACTTATGGCAGCCCAACATGGCACGGCTTACAACACCCCACTACCACTGAGCAAAGCCAGCTGATGGTGAGGTAGAAACTACCTCACAAAATCAAGAGTTTCTTGAGTTTGTTTTATTGTTTTTGTTTCTTTAAGGCTGGGGAGATGGCTCAGTTGGTAAATAAAGTGTGAGTTCCTAGGTTTGAAACCCAGAACCTGTGAAAAAAGAGTCAAAGATGGGTAGCTGCTTTTTTTTAGGCTACCAGTGTAGCCTAATTGGAGAACTGCAAGTTGACAGACAGATCCTACCACAAAAGACATAGAAGACAATAAGAAGGGAAGATAGCCAGCCTGGAGTATGTGGCCTCCACACCCACGTACACACACATGCACAGATACATAAGCATGAAAGTGAGTTAGTAAGAACCTGGTTTGCACATCTGCCTTCACTCTGCTAGAAAGTAGAGTGAGGCCACGAAAGCACTAAAGTCAAGTTACTAAAAACCTCAGCATCTCCAGGCTTTTTACTGCGGAGGGCGTGATTTCTCTCCGGCTGAGGAAAAAGAGTTCGTTTCCAACGAAAGCAATACTAAGTCATGATTTCAAAGCAGTACAAAATTTAAAATTAGCTCTTGTAGACCATGCTATCCTTGAACTCACAAACATCCATCTGCCTCTGCCTCCTGGGTGCTGTGATTAAAGGTGTGTGCCACCGCTGCCCGGCTTAAAATGATTTTTAAAAATGGTTTGCATGTTGGTGTGTGGTTGCACAACACACATTTGGAAGTCAGAGAACAACCCCAGAGTTTTCTTCTTTATTCTTCTCTCATATATTACATCCCTCCTCTACTCCCAGTCTCCCCTCCCTCCCACCTCTCCTCTCCTCCCCAGCCACTCCTCTTCTCTTTCCCTTCAGAAAAGGGCAGGCCTCCCAGGGATAGCAACCAAACAGGGCATATCAAGTTTCAAGTTTCGAAAAGACTAGGCACCTCTCTCATATTAAGGCTGTATGAGGCAACCCAGTGAGAGGAAAAGGGTCCCAAAAGCAGGTAAAAGAGTCAGAGCAGGCCCAGTTCCCATGGTTAGGAGTCCCACAAGAAGACCAGGCTACACAATTGTAACATACATCCAGAGGCCTAGGCCTGACTCATGCAGGCTCCCTGGTTGTGGGTTCCGTCCCTGTGAGTTCCTATGAGCCCAAGTTAGTTGATTCTGTGAATTTTCTTGTGATGTCCTTGACCCCTGTGGCTCCTACAGTCCCTCCCCCTCTTCCACGGGATTCCCTGAGCTCCGCCTCATGTTTGCCTGTGGGTCTGCCTCTGCTTCCATCAGCGGCCGGATGAACAACTCCAGATATTGTTGCTAAGAGGCCTTCCCCACTTTCTATGTTTTGTTTGAAACAGGGTCTCTCATTGGCCTGGAACATTGCCACATATGTTAGACTAGCTGGCCAGTGAGCTCCCAGGAATCCACATGGCTCCCCCTCCCCCTATCTCACTGCCCATGGGTTTATAGGTACAGGCTGCCAAGCCTGGCTTCCTCTATAAATTGAGTTTGGGGATTTGAACTCAGGTCCTCACACACTCAGGGAGAAGGCTTTACCAACTGCGCCAACCCCTCGGTCCCATTTAAAGACCCAATTCATGAGAAGCACATGAACAAAGAAAGATGGGGCAGATGGGGCTGAAGAGATTGTTCCGTGGTGAAGAGCACACACCAGAGGAAACCAGTTTGGTTTCCAGCATCCACACTAGGCAGCTCACAGCTACCCGTAACTCTAGCTCCAAGAGGCGCAACACCCTTGGTCCCCCACAGGCACCTACACTTATGGGGTACACATTCACAGAGACACATGTACTTGTAAACAAATACTAAACAAACAAAAAGTGAGGGCTAAAGGGAGGAAAAGAGAGAGGTGCAGAGGGAGAGAGAGAGGGAGGGAGAGGGAGAAAGGGGGGAGGGCGATACAAAGAGGAAGGAAGCTCAGACTCCTTTACACACACACACACAATGCCCAACACACTACAGCACTTAGTAGATATGCTTTATATGAGCAAATGAATAAAATAGATGAACCTATTCATGAAGAACAATCGTCCTCACTTAAAGTATAGCTGTCCAGGTGATAAAATTATCTCTCACCTTTTTTTCCTTAAAAGACGTAAAAACTGTTACCAGCTTTGCTGCAGTTCCGAACAGACAGCAGAATATTTATGTTGTAGTCTTAGTGGCAATCCATTTATGAAAGGACACTGCACAATGAAGAGTCGATTTGATAGAGTTTAATAAGAAAATGAGGACAAAAGTATTCCTTCCAAACTCTAGCATAATACTTTTATGTTTATCATAGTGTTTTACAGTTATGGTAGCAGTAAAATGTGTCCTCAGCAGGATTATAATTTCTAATTATTAATGAACTTTCAATTTTTTCTTTGTATTTCAGAAGCCTTGGCAGTAAAAATTTAAGCCAGACATGACTACCAAAAGTTTCTGTGTCCCTAAAAGTCACTATGCACAAGAAGAATGAGACCGAGTAGTTGAAAACATTTTGAACAAGTCTCTGGGGAAGGGAGCTCTGGCCCTTTCCAAGCCAGGACTTCTTGGGAGGTGCTGACATCAATCAGACCGCAGCAGAACAGGTGCCCTCGCAGCGTCTGGAAGTTTTCATCTCCAGAAGCCGTGACAGTTCATGGTAGAAAGAAGACAGGACCAGCAGCAGGAAGGAAAAGGAGCTAGCACTGCTGTTCCTTTGTGGGGGTTAATGTTGGCTCACAGGATCTGGGGTGCTGAAGAGAGAGCCTCCACATGCCTCTGTGAGGGGGTTTGTACATTATGTTATTTGAGGTGAGTAGACGCACCCTGAAAATAGTGTCTAACAAGGGCTCTCAGAAGTGAGGCTCCACTGGTAGATTAGTGTATGACCCAGATCCTCAGGAGAGGATGGCAAACCATGATTTCTCTCATCAAACCTATCAGCATTCGAGAAATTATCAAGAAAGGCCGTACACGGGAGACATCCTTCCCCTGACCCCATCTGCCCTGGACCGTGATCCCTTCTAGCATTCCGTGTACTACTTCAGGACAGGAAACAGAGACAAGAGAATCCCTGGAAGTTCATTCAACCAACTGGTCTGACAAACAAGACACCCTGCCTCACACAAGGAAGAATGTGAGGAACACCACCTGAGGCTGTCCTCTGACCTCCACGTGTGTGCCATGGTACACACACATGTACATACACACACGAGCGTGAGCATGCACACATACACACACACACACACACACAGAAGAGAGGGCAGAGGGAGGGACAGATGGAGGGAGGGAGAGAGACGGGTGGGGAGGACAACAAAACCAGGCAGCTATCATCAACCCTGCTGGAACTCAGCAGACTTCTCTGTGGCAGAGGTGGTACAGAGCTGACTAGGCAATGAGAAGGGACTTACACCCAAACTGTCAAAAATAACTCCCTTCTCTGTTTGGCTCCTAACTCAAATCTTTTTCTGCCACGGCTGCCTGAAAGGCAGAGCATGGACAGGAGAGCTAGCTGCAAAGTAGCCTTGCTCACAGCTCCAGAAAACAGGCAAAGGCAGGGCACTAATGAGAAAGGAAGGTGGCAGTGAAAAGAGAATTAACCTCGACCTCCTAGAACCATCAGCTGCCAGGAATGCCAAGTTCAATGAATTACGTATTTTCACATGAATTTTAAAATGACCTTCCAATGCAAAGAAAATATGGCCATAACAATGACCAAAGTATAGTGTGTTTGTTATGTAGAAGAGCATTCACAACAGTGATTATATATATATATATATATATAAACAGTTGTTATTTATTCCAGACGAGAGCTGGGAAAGACTCAAGCAGCGCAAGAGAAAGCTCAGGTTACATTACCCCATCTGTGAGCTAAGCCGAAACACTCCGCAAATACTGGTGTTGCCTCGGTATCTGTGTTCACTGCCGACGGCAATTCATACGAGTTAATAACTATGTAGTCGTCAGATGACTTAACAGCATGAAGAAACGCCACAAAGATGAGGCTTCGGTATATAAATACCACTCCAACTTCTAAGAAGGAATGTGTACTCATATACACTGTCTAAACACCCAAACACACACGTCTCTCAGCACTTGTCAAAAGGCTGGGGGAGGGCAGGGAATATCGCTGAGTTGGTAGAGAGCTTGCCTATACGTGCAAAGGCTAGGTCCTGAGGCACCACATAACCTAGGTATAGTAGCATGTGCCTGCAATCCCAGCCTTAGGGAGGCAGAGGCAAGAGGTTTAGAAGCACAGGGTTATCCTTGGATACATAGTAAGTTCTAGGCCAGCTTGAGACATGTGAGGCCGAAAGAAGGAAAGGAAAGGAAAGGAAAGGAAAGGAAAGGAAAGGAAAGGAAAGGAAAAGAAAGGAAAGCCTGAGAGAAATTTTTATCACTGCTTCTATCTGGGTTTGATTTCCTCAATTTTCCTTAAAAGTTCCCATTGTCTTCCAAATCACCTAAGTGTAAAGGGCCATTTTAAGTATGCAGGCAGCACAGCGACTTCCACTCTCAGAGGACGGCCGTGGTATCAAGTCAAATAAGACTTAGAAAATTTTCAGTGCCACTCCCTAGTCTACTCATTTGACTGCTTTCTTTTTCGGCCACAGGGTCTCATGCAGTCCCTGCTGCCCCCGACTCCCTGTGTGGCTTGTGACGACTTTGTCCTCTCTCCTCCCGCCTCTACCTGTCTGGGGTGACAGGTGAGCACCACCGTATCTCGTTTGTGTGGTAGTGCCTGAGCCCAGGGCTTCCTGAAAGCTAGGCGAGGCACACACTCTCCCAGTTCCTGCCTCGACTTCCTTCAGAGATGGACTGTACCTGTAATGGAAATAAACCCTTTCCTCCCATAAACTGCCTTTGGTCCGAGTGTTTTTGCACAGTGACAGAAACTAGGGCAGCCACAGAATCCAAAGGTTGAATGTGTCTAACACTGAAGCCCTGGCTGCGTGGTAACCAGTGGAGGTTCAACTAGGCTGGTGCGCAACAGAAGTTGCCCCCCAAGTTTGGTGTGTGGATGACTGCTGTCCCCTTCAGTCCATCCCACCCTCCTGTCCCCACACTACATGGAAACAGGTCTCTAAGGACATTTTACAACAAACAGTTCCCATATCAAATGCCCCCCATAATAACTACTTGGAGCATCTTGGATGTGGAGCCCACATGGAATTTCTTCCACTTCCTGCCTCACTAAAAACAGGACTGTGCTTCTCACATTAGTCTCAGTTGTTAGGACACCAGGCAGAGACAGAGTCCTGTGGTGATGGGGGATGGGGTGTCACTGTTCATTCCTAGCTTCTACTATGTGCTAGGCAAAACCTTGAACAGAGACCAGACGAACTCACTGTCTCTGTCAACAAGGCTGAGGAAGATGGCCGAGAAGTTAGGAAGGATGAGAACCATGGGGTGGCCCTCCTGTGAAGAGGTCTGGCAGGCTTCTCAAAAACTGAGAATGAGCGAGAAGATGGGCCTAAAGAAGATACAGAGGCCAGAACACTGGAAAACACTCTTCTGCGGCTCAGATCAAGAGTGAGAATGGCAGGCTCCTCACCATGGCAAGAGGTCTGCCCGGCTTGATCTGAGAGGAAAAAGGAACGGAGGCACTGGTGTGAAAAGAGACAGGACAACGGCAGGCTCTGAACACCAGCTAAGGGGAAGAATTTTCTGAGATGCATCCTTTCCTCAAGCCCAATGTGGGAGAAAAGGTTTCAACAATAGGGAAGGCGGTGAGCCCCATATTCTCTCTCTCTCTCTCTCTCTCTCTCTCTCACACACACACACACACACACACACACACACACACACACACACACACACACCCCACTGGCCTGCCTCTGACAGAATTGTCTGGCTGAATGTCCGCCACAGCACAGAAGGGAACTCCCCAAGCCCCAGAGGTCCATTTTTAGGTTCTAAGGGCGCCAAGCAGTCCTTTCCTTAACCACAGCAGCTGCATCCTTATAGAGAGAGCACCATCTCTGTCTCCTCCCTTAGCCAATCCAGGAGCCTCTTTCCCCTACCAGCTCCTCTGCGGTAACAATGTATTGTTCCTTCCAGCACAGAGGCTGTTTCCTCTCTGACGGTTTTCCAGGAGACTCCACAAAAGTCCTAGCCCTCCCATGACAGTTTCCTTGGTCCTACTGGCAAAAAACAGAGGCAAGAAGAAAAACCCAAAACAAAGAAAACAAAAACCAAGGCTTTCCAGGCTTGCCAGTTTGTCCCATACCACCTCCTACTTTCTCACAGGAGCCCTTGAAAGAAAGGCACTGTAACAGCTCTTGACTGCAGCTCAGAGTCACCTGGGGATGTACAGTGCCGGCTGGAGTCAACACCCTGGCCATAAATATCCAGGCTGGATAGGCACCTCCAGCCCAAAGCTAACACTTGGGGCTGCTCAGTCCTGGCTGCTGATCAAAGCCCAGAGCTGTCCCCCTTCTCCCCTCCACCCTCCACCTGACTGTGCCTCTTCTCCTCGCACCCCACCCTGTCTCCCCAAGGGGCCCCAGGGGCACCTCCAGCACTCACTTCCACAGCACACCTCTCCGCATGCATTCCCATTGGGCCTTTCACCTCACAGCAGGCAGGCCCTCTCGTCTCCCTGGTGTGGGCCTATCTCCTGTTGGGCAAGCTCTGCCTCAACCTCCCCTCTTGACCCACCCCTCCTACTGTCATTCAGGCACACGCAACTCCCAGGACTTTATCCTACTATATATGTATCATCTCTATATATCTACATATAGATATATTAATGTACATATGTGAATGTGTGTATATGGGTGTAGGCTATGAAACTAGAAAGAGGATCACGAGAGGAAAAGGAGGTGCTGAGGGTGGGGAAGGGCAACAGACTCAAGTGACATGAAGGCAGAAAGAAGGCCATGGGGTGGAATGGCGGATGGAAGGAACAAGGAGAAACGGAAGCATGGGGGTAAAAAGAGGGGAGGAGAATTAACAAAAACAAATTTTGTTTGAAAATATCAACCAAAGTGAAACCTAATATTTTGTATGCATATACACTTCAGGTGCCTTCTCTCACCACTCTGTGTGTGTGTGTGTGCGCGTGCGTGCGTGTGCGTGCGTGTGTGTGTGTGTGTGTGTGTGTGTGTGTGTGTGTGTAGGTATGTGCACATGAATATAGGCTCCTTCAGAGGCCAGAAGGCGCTGGATTTTCTGGAGCTGGAGTTACAGGTGGTTGCACACCAGCAAGTGAGAACGCCGGAAGAATAGAAAGCATTTCTTTTTTCCTTGATTTTTTTGAGACAGGGTTTCTCTGTGTAACGGCCCTGACTGACCTGGAACTCGCTCTGTAGACCAGACTGGTCTCAAACTCAGGGATTTGCCTGCCTCTAAAGGCATGCACCACCACTGCCTAGCTCAGAAGGCACTTTTAATTGCCTAGCCATTTCTCTAGCCCCTCAAGGTTTTTTGTTTTTTTTTTAATCAAATTTCTCCTTTGCTACTTTTCAAGGAAGAGTGATTGCTCTGTGACACTGTCCTGATGTTATCAAGGATAAGGCATCCACAAGAGCAGAAAAGTCCTTTCCCCACCATACGCCCAAAGCCTAGATAGTTGCTTGGAACACACCAGCCAGCAAAGACAGGCCCTCACAGGCAGTCTCTAAGGATGAGAAACAGTCAGGTGAACAACCTGAGCTTTCAAAGCTCAGCAACCAAAAGCCAGGCAGAGACCAAGACAAAATAGGCCACAGATAAACCAGGCAGCAGGAAGTGGGCTGGGGGTGGGAGTTAGCTAGGAGAGGCTCCCTGCTATATTAGCCTGAACTAGCAAAGAGCCCAAGTCCAGGAATAAGATCTAGAAATAAAGGGTACAGTCCAGGAATATAGAAATATAAATTTGCAAGCTCAAACACATTTTGGAAAAAATAAATAAATAAAGCTGGCAGCCTTTAACAAATGCTTTCTGCCTTAAAATCAGACATCCTGGCAGCCATGTGTGCAGAGGTAAACTTTTAACAATTGTCTCCTGCCTCCCAGATTCCCTGTTAGGCAGGTCCTGCAGACAAACGTTAGCTTCTAACTGTTGCCTCTATGGGACCCTCTGCTTGTATTCCCTTAATTTTTAACTGTCCCCTTAGGTGACTCTACTCTCTGCCTTGCATTCTTTCAGGGACAGTGAAAAGGGCTGGGTCAGCCACAGGCTTTCACAAACACCCTAAGTTAACCTTCTAATGTCCTGTAACCAAAAGCTGTACAACTTATTAAGCCTGAACTCAAGGCTGTAAAAGCTCTTTAACTCACACCCAGTGCTTGATTTTACTGTAAGAGGAGGCCCCAAACCAGCGCCCATTGCCACAGCTACAGAAGCCCGATCTTGAGCTGTGGTCACAGCTATAGCTGATATGCTTTGTGTGCCCCATCGTGATGTTTTTTCTTTTTCTGGAATAAAGTTTGCTTCTGGTTTAACAGACTTTGGTGGTCTGTCCCCCAATCACTGTGTGACACCCAGACCCAACACTAGGAGATTCCCTGGAGCTAAGCGCTCCAGTGGCAGGGGATGACAGAGTCACAGGATATAGCTGGACTACGGATCTCATTATGCTGCATCTTCAGAATGAGAGAATTGAAGTGGCCCAGGCCTGGCCTTAGATAAGAGAGTACCATTGGGGATGGGAATTTGGGTTAAGCAGTCAGAGACAGATTGGGTCACCTCAGAAACAAGAACATCATTGACTAGACTGAATGACAGCATCTCTCATGCCCTGACAGGCACAGCCCATGATGTGCTGGCCTGGGATAAGCAGGTGTGGCTAGAAGGCAGGAGCCAACACCCTCTGCACCCTACGGATGAATGCCTCCACTGTTCTGCACAGGCTGCTGGGGACCTTCCAGCAGCCCATCTGAATGACCAAGCCCCAAGAGGAGTTCAGAAGTCGCTTTTCATTCTGCCTTCTGTTTCTTATTTCTTAAGAACTGAAGCGAGATAGAAAGACAGGAAAAACTGTGGGGACAAGGCCTGAAGGGAACACTTCATTGCAAAGAGGTCTTGAAGCCTCTCATGCCCAAATCAAGAATTCCAGAACAGCTCATCTGTGCTGCAAAGATCCGTCATCTCCTCCAGCAACTAATATACTGTGTTCTCATTTTTCTTAACAAAATTAAGTAGCAAGGAGGATTTGGCCACAAGCTGTAAGTTGCTGACTTCCTCAGACCAAATCCTGGGTGGTTGCTGAATCCTGGAAGGGCATGAGCAGAGAATGGGGTATGGTGATTGGGGAAGGGTGGATTCGGAATGTTTCAGAAGTTGTGGAAAATGAATGTTGCTGTCGCCATGGTTCTAATAATCTGTGAATCTGCTATAAACAATGAGAGTGGCCATTTGTGTACATAAACACAACTTTATGTACATCATTAAACAGCAGTGTGAATCTGGCTCATAGGCAAAGCCGATGATCAACACTGCTGTTCCGGGGGATCTGGAAGCAGGGAGTCTAATGAATCAGGAACCATCTAAAATCAAGTATGAAAACTCTATTTATAGTATACCAAGAACCTCTGATTCTACCAATATGGGGATGGGAGGAGAGGTTGTTCATTTTCCTCTCCTCTGACAAGCTCATACAAGTACATAATACATTTTGGTAATGTTCACATATACTCTCTCTCTCTCTCTCGCATCCTTCTCTCACTCCTATCAAGTTCCTTCTCAGATGAAAAGTTTATTCAATCTACTAATGGGATCCCTTTAAGCTAACCCATTCCTGGACACACAGGATCAATTATTCATTCTTCCAGGGCAAATGTCTAGGCAGTACACTGACATGAGCTGTGTCTGTGGCAGACAAGCAAGAGATGACCCACATAGCCCAGCTAAACCACACAGCATCCCACAGTCTCAGCATCTGCATGAGACAGGATTTCATGTAGCTCAGACTGGCCTCCAAAATTCCATCTGTAGCCAAAGATGACTTTGAACTCCTAATCTTTCTGTGTCCTCCAGAGCTGTCTATCTGTCAATGTTACCAATGGTGGCAAGTTAAAGGAGAAGTGAGGGCCATCAGAATGTCTCTCCAGCTTCCCCGGATTAGCACCAGATCACACCCTAGCTAATATCACCGTCACTTGCTTACTCATGTGCAAAATCCTAAACCAAGGAGACAGTGAGGTTACCAAACTCCAGACTCCAAAACAAAAACAAACGAAAGCCACACAGCAGTAATCTATGTTAGAACACCTTTATTAACTCACACCAGGAGGTACTGTTGATTGTCACAACTAGGGAGGGGCTACTGGTATCTCCTGCTAAAAGTTACCACGTGTGCTAGTGATCTTTAGCTGTCCACTTAACAAAGCCTATAATGGCCTGACAAGAGTTTCAGTCAAGTAACACCTCTCTCTGGGCATGCCTGTGAGGGACTGTTTTGACTTGTTAGTTGATATGGGAAGGCCCAGCGCACTGTGGTGGCACTATCCCTAGCAGGAGGTCAAAGGCTATATAATTAAGCTAGCTAGGCATGAGAATATGAGTGAGCCAGGGAAGGAGACTGGGAGTGACCCCAAGTGGCATTCCTCCATGGTTCTTGTATCCAGGATCCTGACTCGACTTCCCTCATGATGGACTCTGATCTGGAAGACTACGCCAAACAAATCCTTTCCCTCCCTAAGCTGCTTTCGGTCAGAGTGCTGTATAACTGCGACAGAAGGAAACTGAAACCCTATGTAAGTAAAATCTTCCTGATATACAGACTTATCGAACCTAAAACATCAATAGGACCAGGAAACCCTGTCTCGGCGGACCTCATCACAGGAGGGTCTTAAATAGCTCAAGCACACACACTCTCGTAAGTTCCAGAAACTTAGTCCCAAAGACCACTTAGACTGGCAAGTCAGCCTGGCGGGAGGAAAGCATGCTAGACTCGCTGATGACTCCCGATTCACTGTCTGCTGGTATGAGGGGAAAGAATGATTACTTCCCTGACGGTCATCGGGAAAGGGGTGGAATAAATAATTCTTATAGCTGCTTTAATATGCAATGTCCTGCGATGACAGACATGGCAGAAATTCCAACAGAAGGCTTAGAGGGGTGTGTGTGTTTGTGTGTGTGTGTGTGTGTGTGTGTGTGTGTGTGTGTGTGTGTGTGTGTGTGTGTGTGTGTGTGTGTGTGACTGTTATTCTGAAAACACCATTCATCTTGTTCGTTCTTTGTTTAAGATAGGGTCTCCCAACTACTCTGGGGCTCACCAAGTGGGCTAAGTCAGCTGGCCAGTGAGTCCAGGGATATAGCTTTCTCTGCCTCCCCAGTGCTGAGATTACAATAGTGCACCAAGTATGCCTGATTTTTTTTTTCATGGTTTCTGGTGATTGAATGCAGGTCCCCTAGTCCTCTTGTAAACTATCTCCCTCCCCAGTCCTGGGTTACTTTTATAGTACACACACAAACACACACACACACACACACACACACACACACACACACGCATATGCGCTAAAAAGCTAAGATCAGATGTATTTTCTCTAAAATATGCAGGAAGTCTGCACTCTGAGCTTTTTATCAACACATAATAGAAACAACTAGCAAGATCACAAGTCTATAAATATATAGCTCATATGTTTTTGTGTCACCCACGGAAAAAGTTGGATAAACTGTGATAAGAGGGAATTACTGTTAAAGCTGCTGTCCTTTCCCAACAAGGGTATAACACAGTGAAAAGTCTCTGTGCTCCGATAAGCCTCTCCGCTGCCACAACAACCCAAATCAGACCAAATCAAACCGAATTAGAAAAGGCCCAGGTGTGATGGCTCCAACTCTCCTGGATGATTTTCCAGCTCCCCAGAGAGGGGACCACAAGTCTGTTTTCTGGAGGGTGGTTTAAGTACCCTGTAGGAGTGGTCCTGAGCATCTCTTAGGAGGGGTCTTGGTGGACTTTCTGAGAGGTAGCAGAGTTTGGAGAAAGATGGAGAGGGGGCTTGGAGTAGTGCTCCCACCCGAACATTCCAGACTCTTTGGATATGTGGATGTCAGGAGCTGAGGTGAAGCTCCCACCTGAATATTTCAGACTCTTTGGATATATGGACACCAGGGGCTGGGGTGAAGCTTCCACCAGAACACAAAGTACATGTAGGATTAAGACACTTAAGACAGCATCTACCACAGGCCACTTCACACTTACGCAACACAAAAGTGTGCTATTCTTTTCTCTCTGGCAGTAACTGATCTCTGAAATTGACGGACGACATAAGTCATGTCAATGAGTCTTATGACTTGTGTGGTTGGGTACCTCATCTTTGTTGCTTTCTCCTCTCTCTCTCTCTCTCTCTCTCTCTGTCTCTCGTGTGTCTGTCTGTCTGTCTGTGGTGTTTGTTTGTGAATGTGTGTATGTACACAGAGGTAAGAGGTTGATACTGGATGCCTTCCTAGTTCGCTCTCCCCACTAAGACAGGTCAGCCTGAAACTCCTCATACGCTGGCTAGTTAACAAGCCTCCCTGGTGCTGAGACTGTAGGTACATGCTGCCGTTCATGTCTGGCCTTTTTACATGGGTGCTAGGGATCAAGTTCAAGTCCTCGTGGTTGCATGGCAAGCACTTTACCAACTGAGCTACCTGCTCCCCAAGATTGTTGCTGACAAAGCTCACAGAGATATATTACAAGCAGATGGTGTGACCATTCTGACCCCAAGAACTGAGAAAGAACAGGAGGGCTTCTTGGCTGTGGCTATCTTCTCTTCACACACACACACACACACACACACACACACACACACACACACACACACCACACACAGCACAGAACCAAGCTTTTGGGTGTGTGTGATTTACTGAGCCTGTATTCCAGCTGCTCAATCACAGCCTACAGTAGCAGGAGGTCTAATCATCACGAGAGGGCTATATCCTCAAGGCCATATTCTTGACTGGGCCCCAAAGCAAACACTCTTCTATATCACCACAGGCGTCATCTACAGCCAAAGTCCCAAACACTGAGCCCACTGAAGTCTGGGTTGGATGGCTCAGCTTTCCATTTGATGACTAACAAGGGCTCACCCTCTAGAAACCCAGGCCATTCTAGAAACCCAGGTATCCTCAGTGACCAAAAGGCATCCTGGGAGGTCGAATTTCCCAAGACAGTACAACCCAAAGTCCATTTGCCATGGATATACTTCATAAGTGTTTGTATGCACATTTTTGCACCATCAGGGTCAGACGAGAAGGCTCAGAGAGTAAAGGCACTCACTATGCAAGCCTGATGACCTGAGTTCCATCCTCAGGACCCGCATGGTCGAAGGAGAGAACCAACTTTAGCCTGAAGGCTGTCCTTTGACCTCCACTATGGGCAGTAGTGAGTGTGCCCAGATACACAAATGGATGGGCATGTACACATGATGATGTTGATGATGGAAAAATCTATCAGAATATACACCAAACGCTGATTATGTTTATTGCAGAGCATAATTTTATGTGATTTTTCCTCTTTTGTTTTCTGTTTATACCTTCAATTTTTCTAAATTTAGCATAACTTTTCCTAACAGAAAAAATAAGATATATTTCACATACATACTTTATTTTTATATGTCTAAATATATATGTGTGTGTGTGTGTGTGTGTGTGTGTGTGCGTGCGTGTGTAGACTCATGTAACCCAGACTAGCCACAAATGACCCTGTGCATTTGATCTTCAGGCATGTGCCCCTATGCACAGATCCAACCCAGAGGCTCCAAGCATGCTAGGGAAGCTAAGCCCTCATGTGTCGTTTTAAAAAGAATTTGAGGCACCTGAAAATGAGCAATGAGTACAAGAAGATTTCTTTCAGAGTGAGCAAAATCAAAGACAAGCTATAAAGCCCAGGAAATCAAACATTAAAGCTACAGGGCAGTTTATTAGCTCCACGCTAACCTTGATGTTATTCAAAGCATCAACCCTCTCACCCGGTCCCCCTCCACTGCATCTAATTACATTTTGTTTAAGGACAGATAATGAAAATGTTTGTCTGCATTCCCTGAACACACTCCTCTGAGCACAGTGTAGAAATATGTTGACAGACTGGGGACTGACTACAGACACAATCCAGAGAGCTCAAGTGTGCTGACTGGCATGCCTGGGGACAGGGGGTGTCTGGGTACAGGAGCTTAGAGTCCCATAAAGAGCGCTGTGTTACCTTTCTAAAAACACAGCTGTGGGCTGGGGAGGTGGTTCTGTCAGTAGAAGGGCTTGCTGGACAACCATGAAGACCTGAGTTCAGATTCCCCGAATCCACATACAGCTAGATACAGTAGCATGCATATATAATCCCAGTATACCTATACAGAGATGGGAGGCAGAGACAAGAAAATCTCCCAGAGGGTCAGGAGGCAGCTAGCTTGGCATGCAGCTGCCAAGAAGAGACTTTGTTGCAAACAAGGTAAAATGTAAGGACTCACACCTGAGATTATCCTCTGACCTCTGGCATGTGCATATCCACATATAAATACAGAGATGAAAAGGATACACATACAAAACACCAAATATAATCACTGCCCATGAGGACAGAGGCTCTTCAAACCATAACAAGACCACAAGTCCCTCCAAAGTCGAGGCACGCCCAATGGAGCAAGCCATCCCCGTGCCTCCACACTCACCGTAAGCCGTCATGACACCGGCATATGGGCCGTCCACCACGTTCCTGTTCTCCTCCGCCAGCGCTTTAATGTACCTTTTGCTGAGATCCAGGATCTGCTCCCGCAGCAAGGAGCTGCTCTCAGGCTGAGTTCGCTGCTGGATGGTGAAGTGCAGAAGCATCATCCCCCATATGAAGCCAAAAGTCACCAGGAAGAAGCCCAGCTTCTGAGAGGACAACTTCCATGGAGTAAAGAAAGCCATCTCTCTCTAGCAATGCAGCCCTCCCTCGGCTCTCAAGGCGCAGAAGGTGAAGGCAAGTTCATGGTGCAGGCCGGGGCGGAGGGTGCACAGCTGCTCTCACTCCGGCTCCTGAGTCAGCTGGTTTCCTTGCCTGGCTTCCATTCTGCTGTGAAGGAGGAGCACAGTTAGCAATGTGGTCGTAACCAAACACAACGATCAGGAACTGCAACCTCACTGTGAGCTTTCCACGAAATACCCACTCACTTCTGGCTTCGTGTGCTTTAGGCTAAAATCTGGGAGCCGCGGGCCCAGAAGAGAAATGTGGCAAAGCACCATAAAGTTGTACAAATATACTGGAGGAAGTGTGTGCCTGAGTGTGTGGACACAGGTGTGGAAGGGCTGTCTCCCTTGTAGACCTCGTTCAAAACAGGAAGCGTGTTTTTGCAAGGTACAGAGGAGATGGAAGGATATGCCACCAAATGTCAGCAAGCCCAAGGGGAGGGCAGAGTCCTGGGGCCACTTTGTACTTTGTGTATGTGTAACTTGAGCTTAGGAAGTCATGACAAGCTTGGAGCAAAGTCTATGCATACAGCTTGAGAGCTGTGTAAGAAAGTGGAAGCAGCGTCAGAGAGTGCTAAGAAGGAAAGGGGAGAGGGTCCCGTGTTGTTCCAAACACAGCTGTATTTCACGATCAGTGTGGCAGGGTAAATGACTTTGAGGAGGGGAAGATGCCAGAGGCACAGCTGGGGTCTTTTTGCTCCAGCTTTATGTTGGAGGTGCCAGAGATCAGAGCCAGAGTGCACGCTAAGCATTCATTCTGTTGCCGAGCTTCACCTGCCTCTTGACCCAGCTATCTGGAGCAAAGGCTGCACCTCGCAGGATCGCACGCCTGCTGCACAGGAAACCCAAGGCACCAGGCTGGCTGGCAGCTTCTCCGCGGTTCTCACTTTCACTGCTGCCATGAGGCAAAATGAAAATTCAAGGGCAGAGTTTTGATGTGAAGGTGTTCCTCTCCCATCTGATAACAGCACAGACAGGGCCTGTGATCTCAATTGGGATTTCTCAGCAAGGAGGTCCTGTTGCAGGTGGGTTGATGGGCATGCACAGGTATGTGTTCTTTAGAGTTATGGCACTAAACATTTTGTCACAATGATAGAAAACTGACACAGGGATGGGGTGAGGTTGGGGGAGGGGGGCTTGTCCTGTTTAAAGAACTCTCGGGACAAATATCCAGACTCTCCTATGTCCACTGGGATGATAAATCCCTCATAAACTGAAAATATCATTATGTAGAAATCGTGTTTAATACACTTAAAACCGGCCAAGCAACATAGTTTTAGCTTAGTCCTTTTAAATCATACTCAGAACGTTTGTTTTGGCCTACCATTGCACACAGTCACCTAACTAACATAAAACCTACTTTGCCACGAAGTGTGTATCTCATGTAATCTACTGAATGCAACACTGAAAACTGAAAACAGAATGGGTGCATAGCTTCTCACGCCACTCTGAAGTTCCAATATTTAGGTCAAAGGATCACGAGTCAAGCACTACCTATATGCACCTGCTCAGAGAAAGACAAAGGTCAGGCCTGGGGACATAGTCAGGCTTGGGGACATAGAGCAGTTGGTTTAAAGCTTCCTAACATATGTAAAGTCACAGCTTCAATCCCCACAACATCAGTTAGGTAGAGGTGGGAGGATCGGGAATTCAAGGTTATCTTTGGCTACATAAGGGGTTCCAGGCTTGCCTAGACTACTTGAGATCCTTCCTCAAAAACAAACAAACAAACAAATGGGCAGAGGCCTCAGTGGTAAAGACCATATATTCTTTGCAAGTACAAGGAGCAGCCGTGCAAAGCTGGGTAGGTGTGGCACCCACCTGTAAGCCCCAGCACTTGGGAGACAGCCACAAGGAAGCTGGTTAGCTAAGACTAAATAAATTGGCAAGCTCTGAGTTCAACTAAGAGACTCTGCCACAATAAATCAAGGAGAGTGACATCAACCCTGGGTCTTCACATGCACATGCATACATGTATGCCCATACATATGTGAACATCGATGCCCTGCATGCACATGACACATGAAAAATCAGATAAATAGGAAGGAGGAAGGGAGGGAGGAAGAAATTAAGAAAGACAAACAGGAGGGAATGGTGGTGGAGCATGCCTTTAGCCCCGGTACTTGGGAGGCAGAGGCAGGTGGATCTCTGAGTTCAAGGCCAGCTTGGTCTACAAAGCGAGTTTCTGGACAGCCAGGACTGTTACACAGAGAAACTCTGTCTCAGAAACAAAACAAAGCAAAAAAATTAGACAGAAAATGACCACAGAGGGACAATAAAGTATCTGATGGCTACATGTCCTTGTCTTGGGGGCACAATGGCACTTCCAAATGGTGGCCAGTGGAATGGCATCCTCCCTCTATAGACTGAGTACCTGCTGCCCCCAGGCATGGGGACTGAATGTGAGCAAGATGGAGCACCCACCCTCAGAGGGCTAACACTTTGAACACCATCATACGCCACCCCCTACATGAAACAGCACTTCCTTCTAGATAATCCACTCACTATCACCTCAGATCTGAGGGGACTTTCCCAGGTCATGTTAGCAGGGTGCCATAGCCAAAAGGGGACCTTCTGGGTATTTTCTTTGACCATTTTAGGGACAGATCTTAACTGCTGACATGATTACCCATAAACCTTCAGACAGAAAGTTCCATCCACTTCCTGAGTTAACCTTACTAATGAGGTTGATGAAGGATGACAGGGATTTAAGTCACAGGATGGGCCTGAGCAAAAACTAGAGCGAAGACCAGGCCTTCAGTAGGAGACTTTGCTTTGGAAAGGTCCAAACTACCCAGATGGAACATTCTAGGAGTGAGATGATGGGTAAGCCAGCCTAGGTAAAATCATTCCAGCTCAGTGAGAGGCTGGCATCTGGATTCACCTGGGAGAAGGGCCTCTGGCCATGCCTTTGAGGGATTATCTTGATTACACTGATCAGTGTGGGAGGGCTCATCCTAACTGTGGGTGAAAGCATTCCCTGGGCTGGCATCCTGAACTGTATAAAATGGAGAGGATGAGCTAGGATTCATTGCTCTCTGTTCCTGATTGTGGATGGGATGTGACCAGCTGCTTAGGCTTCTGCCACCTTGACTTCCCCACCATGATGGACTTGGAGCCAAGTTTTGCTCACTGGATTGTATCACAGCAACAGGAACAGAATCAAGACACTCAGAGAGGTTCACATTTGGTGTACCTCTGAACTCCTCTAAAGGGGGTTCAGAGCCCTTGTGGGCTCTAATCAAAAGCAACCATAGAATTTCCAGGAATGGCTTTTTCTCTCATAGAAAGCAGAATGTGAAATAACAGAAACTATCAGCACACAGAAACCACCTTAGCATTCACCTCCATGATTCCCATTAGGAAGAAAGCTGTTATGACTTCAGGAGTCTCATTGGGAAGATAAGAAGATCCCCACATGTCTCCGAGGGACAGGAAGATGATGACAGGCTTTAGGATAACATCCTTACTGAATCTTGGTCCCATGAGAGGTGATGAGCAGTAACACACACACAATAGA
The DNA here is from genome assembly GCA_004026605.1 of Ondatra zibethicus. Taxonomy (NCBI): domain Eukaryota; kingdom Metazoa; phylum Chordata; class Mammalia; order Rodentia; family Cricetidae; genus Ondatra; species Ondatra zibethicus. Next base: position 92,273 of record PVIU01000416.1, on the reverse strand, counting down.
AAGAACTCAGACCAACAGCGATCAGAAAGCAAGCATTCAAGCTAAGAAAGTTTGCGGCAAGTCTGTTTACAATATTAATCACTCAGGATTAGGAAAATCGTTCAGAAAGAAAGGTGCTTGCCTGGCAACCTGAAGACACATAAAAAGCTGGACACGGTGGTGAGCTTCTAATCCCAGTGCCAATGAAACTGTCAGACCCGAGACCTAGACTACCTGGCAAGTGAGAGACCCGGTGTCTAAAAACATGGTGTTTGGTTGGCTCCAGAGAAACAATACCAGAGACTGACTTCAGGTCTCTACATGCATGTGCATGTGCACCAACAGACACATAAATATGTGCATTCCCCACATACACAAGGAAAGGAGAGCAAAACAGTCAACCTAAAGGCTAGTACCACCCCCTTTCCCCCCTCCCTCCCTCCCTCCATTCCTCCCTTCCTTCCCAATCAAAATAGTAAAATTTTGCTAAGGACACATGTCCATCCTAATAACAAAAGAAGAAAAACATACTTTATACCCAGATCTGCAGAGTCCCCCAAAAACCAACAAGGAGACTGGGTCCCATATATAAAAGCAAAGAGCCTTTATTCTTACATAAATTCGCGAACTGAAATCAGATTCTCAGTGTACCCAAGGTATTGGCGCAATTGGAGAGCCCTGAGAACAGCTGGGGTGGGGTTTTTATAGTAGCAGAGGGATTTTTTTAAGGTTCAGGACCACTGATTGGCTGACATTTGCCTAGGGGTGCCCTGGTGAAAAAGGGATGCTGTGTGTTGGGCTAAGGGACACCAAGTGATCCTATTTACAATAGTTGGAACTTTAGGAATTTCCTTTGGATGGTCTGTACCTGGGTGGAGCATGGGTGGTCTCAGTTTGTGGTCTTTCATGGGTAAACTGAGACTCAGGCCTACCTTCCTGTCTTGGTAGGTGTGTACCAAGCTGCCCTGGGTCCTGCAAGTACATTCAACATCTTTAATCATTGGGAAAATTGGCCCTTAAATTGTAACACAATTTAATTTTTAATTTCTCCCCAAGGTCAAGCATTAGGATAAGGGTCTCCATTTCCTGGGGCTTGAGGAAAGTTCCTGCTGGCTAGCTCAGTCAATCTCTCCATCTCTGGAAAGAGGAACTTGTGGCCCTACTGAAACACAGGACTGCTGCCCATTAGGTCAATGCTAGATTCCTCAACCCCTCCTCTCAAGCCACACCCCAGCTCACAAGCCCCTTGTCCCCCATTTTAATCCTATGTGCAACTGTAAACACTGCTGGCAGTGGGCCTGATTTACCTTTCTTCCCTGCCCTGCCTCCCACATACACTGAAGAGTCCAAGAATAAAATATAGAAATAAAGGGTCCGGTCCAGGAATATAGAAATGTAAAGTTGTAAGTCCAAACACATTTTGGGAGAAAAAAAAATAAAGCTGGCAGCCACTGTTAACCTTTAACAAACGCTTTCTGTCTTAAAATCAGACATCCTGGCAGCCATGTGTACAGAGGTAAACTTTTACCCAGCTTTCCAGCTAGGCAAGTCCTGCAGACAAAGGTTAGCTTCTAACTGTTGCCTCTATGGGACCCTCTGCTTGTATTCCCTTAATTTTTAACTGTCCCCTTGGGTGACTCTACTCTCTGCCTTGCATTCTTTCAGGGACAGTGAAAAGGGCTGGGTCAGCCACAGGCTTTCACAAACACTCTAAGTTAACCTTCTAATGTCCTGTAACCAAAAGCTGTACAACTTAAGATGTACTATGACTTTAAGCCTGACCTCAAGGCTGTAAAAGCTCTTTGGCCCATACCTCCTGCTTGATTCTACTCTAAGAGGAGGCCCCAAACCAGCGCCCATTACCACAGCTACAGAAGCCCAACCTCTGGCTGTGGTCACAGCTATAGCTGATACATTTGTGTGCCACATGGTGATTTTTTTTTCTTTTTCTGGAATAAAGTTTGCTTCTGGTTTAATTGACTTTGTTGCTCTGTCCCCCCATCATTGCACAACACCGAGACCCAACACCACCCACTCCACACATCCTCTCTGGGACCCAAAACTCCCACCGAAGCAAGTCTCTGACATGGTCCCATTTATTCAAAACTTCTAAAGAAGGCAAAGTAGAGGCAGGAACACTCTAGAATGTGTTTAGGGCTGAGTAAGTGGAGAACGATGCAGGGAGAGCTGGAAGCCATATCTTAAGTATGCAGGGCTCCTTGGGAAGACCTACAATATCTAAAATAGGTTGTGATGAGGCAGACGTGTCCTAAATGGTTCTCAAAGGCTCATGAGTTTGAACACTTGGTCCCCAGCTGGTGGTGCTGTTCGAAAGGTTGTGGAGCCTTCAGGAGATGGAGCCTTGCTGGAGAAGGTGGGGCAAAGGAGGTGGGCCTTGAGGTTTCAGAGTCTAGATTTGTTTTCCCCCTGTCCTCAGATTTGTGACTGCATAAGCAAAGTGACCAGCTGCCTCGCATTCCTGCCACCCTGCCTTCCCTCCCGGACTGTGTCCCTTCTTAGCCCGTGAGCCAGCCTTTACCTCTGATGATACTTCTTGCCAGGTCCTGGCCATAGGAAGTAACTACTGCAGATAAGTAACTATGAATACACTGCAACAATGCATTCTACATGGTGAGAATGGCAACATGTGTGAATCATCTTCCTACAGGGCAGTGAGAACGAAAGGCCCCCAAAAGCTGAAGGTGGGGAGACCGAAGTTCTGTTTGGCGAATAGGCCTCTTGGGTCTCCATCAGACTCCTTCCCCATTCTCCAGGGTCCAGAAAGACCACACTGACCACACCATGTCATCACAAAGGGCTGACCAAGGCTAGCAGGGCAACACTTATGGAGGCATTTGCCTCCAGTTCCCCAAACATGGATGGCCACTCCTACCATCTCAGCATCAACCTCACAGGCTTTGCTACAGGTGGCTCCGGGTACACAGTGCCTGGCAGATGCTGTTCGGACGAGGACATTTCAGAAAACAGCCCAGCCCAAAGCAGTGAGAACCACCCTGACTAAGCAAGTCCTTCAAACTAAGCCTCCCTGGAGGCTCCGTGTGTTTCTTCAGTCCCTCGCCTTAGAGAGGGTGGACAAAACTAGAGAGTCTCTGCTAAGGGTGGTGGTGCAGGCCTTTAATCCCGGTCACGGACACAGATGCAGAGGCAGGTGGATCTCTGTGAGTTCAAGGTCAGCTCTGGTCTACACAGAGAAACCCTGTCTGGGAAAAACAAACAAACAAACAAAAAGCTAGAGATGCTCATTCATTCAGCAGTGAAGCCAGCACCAAGCCAACGCCCACCAGTCCCACAGACAACATCATACAATTTGATTGTGACTGCCTGCTCTAATTCGGTCCATTTTATACTTCTGTCAGAACCACAGACTACCTGAATCCGTTCCTATCTATCTTTAATCTTGGATAAGCGACCCATCTTTATCTTCATCCTCTCTGATAATATTCAGGATTTCCCAAACCATCTGTGCTTGCCTCTGTTAGCTTTGCAACCCACACCCACACCTCCAGCGTCTTGACTCAACTTCACCTCCTGCATAAATACTCCTGGGTCCCCAGAATAGCAGAACCCATCCTCCTTGGAATACAATACACAGTCTTGTTTCATCTTTCCTACAGGCTCAGTGAGGTCCCAAAAGGTAAGGAATCCTGGAGCTGGGGAGATGGCTCAGATGGCTTTGCAAGCTTGAGGACCTAAGTTCAAACCACAGAACCTACAGTAAAAAGCCAGGAGTGTTGAATCTGGCACAGAAAAGTGGAGCTATATGGAGCCCTGGGGCTCACATCCTAGCCAGCATAGCCAAACTGCTGAGCTCAGGGCAAGTGAGAGATCCATGGCAAAAGATGAAGGTGCCAAGGAGACAGATGGTGAAGCAGTAAGGGTGTTTGCTTTGCAATCATATCAGCCTGAACTGGATCCCCAGAACTCATGAGGAGGTGGAAGGAGAGATCTGACTTTGCAAAGTTATCCTCTGACCTCCACTTCTGTGCTGTGGAGCATGTGCACACACACAGTAATAACAACAGTTTATAATAAATAAGGTGGACAGAACCTAAGTAACAACATCCAGGGCTGACCTCTGGCTTTCATATGCACACATGCATGCACACACATACATAGCATATATAAAATATAGGAACAGAGAATGAAGAAGCAAGGGAGCCATCTATGGATGCTATTAGTCATCTCTGTCATACAAGAATGGCCACAGGGAAAGGACAGCAGAGAGAGGGTGAAAAAGCCCTAAACACTCGGAAATCTTTGATTCATAGCTTTATTCTACCTATGGCTAAAATGCAGACCATTCTAGAACCACGGGGTATTTTATAAGTTGGGTGACTAGGGCTTTCACACTGTGCTCCAAAGGATTTTTCAAAAGATTCCAGAAAGTCCACAAATGCTTCACATTTTGTTTAACATAGATTTTTAGGGCTAGTGAGAGGGCTCAGTGGGAAAAGGTGCTTGCCTCCAAGGCTGACACCTGAGTTTGGTTGCCAGGATCCATAGAGTAGAATAAGAGACCCAACTCCAGCAAGCTCTGCTCTGACTGGCACATATACCCTAAAACACAAACAAATAAATGTAACTTAAAAATCAAATACAATGTTTTCAAAGATCCTGAACACACCTTTCTGTCTCCCCTGCCCAGCCATTCGCATCGTGAGTGTCCACGTACAGAGGGGCGGGGCGGCGAAGGTACACATCTTACTGGGAGGTGGACGGAAGAAAGAGGACAAGGGTGACCAGGAAGCTGTGACTACCCTGTCACCTATGACTGCCCCATGTTCTGTGAGTTCCACTCACAAAAGCCATAAAATTACTCACACTTGACAGAACTTCCCACCCACACAGTTTGAAACCACAGCAACCCGAAGAATCCTGAAAACATTGCCGGCCTTCTGACACGGTGGGAGACCTTGCCGTCCACAAAGTTTACGCTCAAGCGCCTAACATGCAATCAAGTTTCAAAAATAAATGGGGGTGCAAAAAATATTTTAAGGAAGTTTACAGTTTTGGCCTTGTGGTGGTGGCACACACCTTTACTCCCAGCACTCTGGGAACCTCTGGAAGAGCAGTCAGTGCTCTTAACCTCTGAGCCATCTCTCTAGCCCCTACTCCCAGCACTCTGAAGGCAGAGGCAGGAGGATCTCCGTGAGTTTGAGGCCAACCTGGTCTACGGAGTGAGTTTGAGGACAGCTAGGGCTGTTACAACACAGAGAAACCCTGTCTCAAAAAGCCAAAAGAAAGAAAGAAAGAAAATTATAAAAAAAAAATACACATGAATGCCAATGCCCAAGTGACTCCAGAGTTAAATAAAACCATTGTAAAAAGAATTAAAATTATCTTAAATATAGGGAGCAATAGTATCAAGAGAAAAGCCATTCATGAATGATTGCTCAATGACCAGGCATCCTACAAGAGGGCCCTCCTGCCTTATCCAGGGAGGAGCCAGGCTGGGTGCTAATCCACATCAAGAGTATTCTATCTGTAGAAAAAGGACAGCAATCCATCCAAAAAACTAGACTAGATTAAGACCACCAGGTTAAAGTCTAGCTGGCGCAACACAGCTATCAGAGGGTTATGAGACTTAGACCTTAGAATGGATTCACCAACTCTTAGATAGGACAGTCAATCCACACGCCACAGACAGCCGCAGCAGCCTCAGGGTCCCCAACACCCCAGGTATGAATGTTGTTTGCGGAGGAATTAGGCAGACACACACTAGTTGTTAAGTTCATCTGTTCTATAATTTATAAAGCCAAGGTCAAGTCTCCCAAACAATACAGCAGTTTTGGGTCAGCCTAGCTGGCATCCCAATCCCTCAGAAGACACAAATGATGGATTAGCTCATGTTCGCATAGCCTGCCCTTCAATCCCTACCCCACCTATGGATTTACCCAGAGCTTTCTAAAAGGTAGAGGTGCGGATACACCAAAGATATTGATTCAGTTCATCTGGGGTGTGGCCCAAACAGAGGAATGTCATATACAATCTCCCTCAAAAATTATAATATACAGTCAGAATAATGAGAATTATTAAATGTTCCTTTTATCATCCCTATTGTTCCTATCTAATGAGACAGGACTTTTTCCAATATTTTAAGGGTATGCCTACTGGCTTATGGGATAACCTGTTTCCAAGACTGGCTGGCTATCTCCTTAGGGAATCAGAAGCTGGGGCTGAGAAGATTGTTCAGTCAATAAGTACTCACTGTGCAAGCATATGGAGCAAGTTTGATTCCTCCTACCTACAAAAAGCCAGGAGTGAGACTTGTCAAAGGAGGTGAATGATTGGAAAGACAACTGAGGTCAGTGTTTAGCCTGTACACGCATGCATACACGTGTGAACACAGACACACAGAGAATTTCGTTCAAAGATAAAACCTGGATATAAATCTTCCAACTTTTAATTCTGATAATATAAATAACCCCCAGCTGTGTTCTCTGCACATGTCCATATCAGGCAGGGTGGAAAGGGGCTTCTGAGCTTGTGGTGCTTGCCTAGTAATTTCGGAAGTGCTCACTTTAGAGCTGCCTGGTAATCACGGATGCTTCCGCAGCTGAGTCAAGTGTAGGACCACCCCGAGCCTCAGCAAGCGCAGTTGTCAGCTGTCCGGTGATTCCAGAAGAGAATGGCAACCAATAGCTTAAGTTTCTGAAAATGCTTCAAGATCCATATTTTCCAGAGTATGTGGATGCATCTTCATGACCACTAATGCCCTTTCAAAATTTTGCTGAAGGAAACTATACTGAAAAGAGACATATGGGATACACAGTACATGAATTCTCTACCTGCTTCACCTGACCCCTTGTGAGAAACGAGTTTCTGCCTTAGCAATGCACTCACTCCTTTCCAAGTGACTACATACCTATATTACTCAGCAATGTAATCATCTCTTAGTTTCTATTCACATGACAGGGCATTATAATCTTCATAAATACAATGTGTTGAAGCTTATGAAGCTTACCCACTTTTTGCACATGTGGACTGTAGATGTGACACACACGAGTGTAGAGGCGAGAGACAAACCAGATGCCTTCTTCGATTGCTTCCCACCTGAATTTTTGAGACACAGTCTCTCACTGAACCTTGAGCTTGCTAATTTCCCTATAAAGAGTGGATGGTAAGTCCCAAGGATTCTCCCATCTCTTCCTTTCCAGCACTGGAATTACAGACTCAAAGTGTACTGTCTGGCTTCCTATACAGATGTTAAGGATCTAAATTCAGGCCTTCATGCTTGGGTACCAAACACTTTACTAACTGAGCAGTCCTCCCTAGCTCCATTTCATTCATCTTGACAGCCTATCTGTTAATGTTCCAAGTGATAAATGGCAGGTTAGTTTGCTCAGTTAATGCACAACAGTTAGTGTTTACTTGTGTAAGGAAAAGTAAGTTCTGTCCACAACGTCAGCTCCAAGATTATGTGATCATTAGAAAGCATTCAGTGTGGAGATCAAAGGCAGATTCAAAGCCAGCCTCTAATGAGTGGTCCTACAGTCAAGTCTACACAAGAAACTGCCCAATGTTTGAGTCACCTAGGTTTCAAAACAAACCAAGTGGTTTATAAAAGGAAGACTCTACTAGACTTACTATCATGCAGGACATATAATCAATTTCCCATGAAGAAAGCAGAATGGCCAGTCTCGTGCCTGGTAAAGAGGCTTGTGGGGGAGGACTGTATCTCAGGGCAGGAAGACGTCTAGACAGTTCTCTTGCTGAAAGTGAGTGTGGTGGCTATACCCTAAGGCACAGCCTTCAGTGACTGCCTAGCCATCACTTAGGGCAGCTAAGGTCAGAAGTCCACACCCAAGTCACACCTTCCAATTCTGATCTCTCGTAATAGTAAAGCCGTGGTGTGTTTTCATATTCATCTATTGGATGCTGAAGACTGACTCAGATTACTATACGTTACTGTGTACATTGAGGGTACATGTGTGTTCATAGGGTTGTGTGCCTGTGTCTGCAAGAATGTATGGAAGGCTGGCTAGTGGTCAACCTTGGCTGTCACTCCTCAGGCACGGTACACATTTATTTAGACAAGTCTCTCACTGGCCTTGAACTCAATGTGTAGGTAAGACAGTGGCCAGAAAGTCCCAAGGATCACCTGTCTCTCCCTCCCCAGCACTGGAATGAAAGGCACATGCTACAGTGCCTGTTTTTTTAAAGCAAGATTTGAGGGTCCTTTGTATATCACCTACAAAGTTATCAACCTAGCTCTGTATTGTATTTTAATCTTTATCTAGATGCTTAGTTCAGAACCTGGAAGGGAGGGTAAGATTAATTCACATGGCCAACTCCCTTTTGTGTGTTTTAATTTTGTTCTTGTTTGTTTGTTTTGACTCACATGCTACGAGCAGACAGGTGGACTATATTTTACTGTTTGAAACACTTCTCTAGAAGGGACTCACTGCAAGTGTAAAGTTTTTAATTCTGATAGATGAAAACACAAGATTATTAGTCATATGTTCTCTTTCTAAATATTGTTTCTTTAAAAATGCTGTAATATATGCCCAAAGAATTTCCATGTGATAATTTAACTTTTTGCTAAATGGAAGATTATCTCAAGAGAAATTGGTAGAGTCCCCAGTCATTTTTACTTTGACCTGTTTCCCTAATGCATCCTTCTGCCTTTAAGCACCAGGCCATAAAGAACAGAAATGGTTTTTATTAGCATACAACACAGAACATTCAGAAACCTCCTGAGCTGTTAGTGCCTCATCCACTTCTGAATATCATGTGCCGTCGAGCTCTTGGTCAGTGTTGCTCTTTCAGGTTCTTCCTGCACAAAGATTGATGGGCGATCATATATGCAAATACATAGTTTATTTAATGTCCTTAAAAAATAGAAATAATAGGGGCTGTGTGTTAAGTTCTGTTGTTAAGAACACTTGCCAGGCATCCTCAAGGCCCTGTTCTCAGTCTGGAGCATCATCTAACCTGGTGTAGCGGTACACACATATTCTCCCAGAACATGGAGGCAAAGTCAGGACGGTCAGCAGCTCAAGGCCATATTCAAGCTACCTAAGGAAGTTCCAGGCTAACCTTAAATATGGAGACCCAGCTTCAATGAACAAACAAACAAATAAAAATAGCTGCTGGGACATCTCAGTGCTTAAAGGCACTTGCTACCAACCTGAGCTTGATCCCTAAGACCCACAAAGCAGGAGAGAAGTGACTCCTGCAAGTTTTGTCTATGGAACACACACACACACACACACACACACACACACACACACACACACACACCACAAAATAAAATAAAGAAATGCAAAGAAACAATATAGTAAACAATAAAAATGTTCAGCTCACTGCCATTTAGAAGGCAAACTCAGGGCACCTCAAAAAACACCCCAGGCATGACCACAACTCCCATGTTACAAATCCCTGGAACACGCCTGCCCCTGCCTCGTATGTCTAGGCTCGGGTGTTTGGGAAGCTGCTGATGCTATTTGGGAAGGCTGTGGAACTCTCTGGAGGAAATACATCACTAGGCTTGAGTTTTGAGGTTTACAGTCCCACCCCACTTCTTGCACCACTCTGCTTCCCAACTGTGGTTACAGTGTAACCAGTCACCTTCCATTCCTGCTGTGGAGCCTTCCCACAGTGGTGGGTTGTATTCCTCCCAGAATGTAAGTGAAAATAAACCTTTTCTACATTGCTTCTGGTCTGCAATTTTGGTAATAATGATGAGAAAAATAAACAATTAAAATCTTCAACCATCCCTTTGTATACAGCAGAAATGGATAGTGACTGAGCAGCTTTTTTTCTCAACTTCCCATTGAGAAGATCAGATTTTGATTTGCTAGCTACTTGGGTTTTGTAACAATCAAGGATGGTGATATGTAAAGCCTAGAATGTGATCTTGGCAGGAGGGAGCCAGGCAGCGAGCAGCAAAGACACGGTTGATTTATAGAGAGTCAATTACAGGTGGATGAAGTCATAGTCAAACAAAACCACCAAAGTTAATTTTAACTGCTCTCTCTCCTTTTCCTCCCTTCCTTCAAATAAACTAAATCTGTGTCACTCACCCCTTATGACCACTAGATTTATAACCAAATTCAAACGACTTTTATAATCACCCATGCAAGGGGGAAAATTGACCATAATCATTACTAAAATGATTTAGATTTCTCTGTCGGCACAGTAGGATCTGAGGGGAGTTTATTAATACCTTAGCAAACCTGCCATGAATATGCCATCTGGGTGTTTGCTTTAGAAGAATGACCTGATTTTGCCTATGAGTTCAATTAGCATTTAACTTCTTTCGTGACACCCTCCATCAATTGGGTCAGATCAGCTGCTATCTCAATTCATTTCTTCCTTGGTGGCTCTCTCATTCAGAACTGGCATGGAAGTCAAGTCCATACCTGTTTTACAATGCTGAGTGTGCATCAGGTCACCTTGGGAGATGTTTTAGATACAATAGCAGCTCTCGTTCCTTTACAAGGTTTCAAACCTATTAGTCTAGCGCAGAGGTTCTCAATCTTCCTAATACTAAGACCCTTTAATAAAGTTCCTCATGTTGTGGTGACCCTCAAACATAAAATTATCTCCATTGCTATTCATAGCTGTAATTTTGCTGCTGTTATGAATCATAACATAAGTATCTGATAGTCTTAGTGTTTTCTGATAGTCTTTGGTGACCCCTGAGAAAGGGTCATTTGACAACCCCCCAAAGGGGGGTCGTGACCTACAGGTTGAGAACCACTGGTCTAGAGCCAGGGAAGCAAGGTAGCCTTGATCATAACAAGAGAATCTAAGATTGGGATTGTTTTTTCAAGGCAGGGTTTCTCTGTATATCTTTGGCTGACTGTCCTGGAACTCACCCTGTAGACCAGGCTGGCCTCAAACTCACAAAGATCCTCCTGATTCCTCTTTCCTGAGTGCTGGGATTAAAAGCATGCACCACTATGCCTGGCCCTAACATTGGGAACTATTAAGCTAAGATATCCACCTAACCAGACACAGGTTAGTGAAAGAGAGGAAGAGAAAGAAGCTTTGCCAAACAAGGGACAATGTGATTCAGTCATTGACTAGCTAGAGTAAAATAACCCGGGATGGCCAGGCTTTCTGAACTTTCCAGAAAATACCAGGAAACTCAGGGCCAGAGAGATGGCTCAGTTGGTAAAGGGGTTGCCACACAAACATGAGGACCTGAGCTCAGATCTTCAGTATCCGCATAAGCTGTGACCTCAGACACAGAAGGACGACTGAAGCTCACTGGTCAACTTGTCTGGCCAAATAAGTGAGCACTGGGCTTAGTGAGAAACTCTATTTCAAAAATTAAAATTGAGAAAAACATGGACATCATCCTCTGGTTACACATACACACCACACGCACACACTCACCCACCCACCACCACTACCCACCAGAAAAACACAACTTGGGTGGTGTTTGGAGATAGGATCTTGCTCTATACCTCAAGCTACCACCAATCTCATGGCAATCAACATAAACTATCTTCTAGCAAACACAAACCCGTGACAATCCTAAGAAACTGGCAGAGAACTGGACACGTAGAAGCTATACAGTGCTAGCCTGGGCTACAAAGGGAGACCTTGTCTCAAAAAAGGAAAGAAACAGGGGCTAGGGATGTAGTTCAGTTGCTAGAATGCTTATCTAGCATGAATGACACCCTGGGTTCCAATCCAGTCACATCTAAATCAGGCATGATGGTGCATGCCTGTGATTCCAGCATTTAGGAGGTGGTAGCAGGAGGATCAGAAAATCAAGGTCATCCTTGCCTATATAGTAAGTCTGAGGTTAGCAGGGGCAACCTGACTCATAAAACAAAGAACTGCCACCCAGTGAGATACAGACACATGTCCCAAGATCCTGAAAGTCTAGCATGACTTGTCCACTTAAAGGCAGGATGGGGCCAATACAAAGTGTGCCCTGGCCCTCTCCCTCAAAGGCAGAGAGAGCCCCCTTTTCTCCCGGTTGTCACCTGTGTCAACACCAGAATCTTCCAACTCCTCCCTCCCTCCCTGACTTCTAGCTTCACACTTAGTCCTGTTAGGATCTAGAGTCCTCGTGTAAGAGATGCAAGTCCTTCTGTGAATTGGGCACTTGATATTTATTGAGAAAAGTCCTTGTCCTTCTGTCAGTGAATAAAGACGTCTGCTGGGCTGGGGATATGGCAGCCAGTGAAGTGCTTGCCTTGCAAGCACAAGAAGCTGAGTTCAGCCAACAGAACTCTGATACATGTTCAAAATCCCATATAGAAGACGCAGAAGCAGCACTGCAGGGACCCCCGGAGCTCACTGACTAGACAAGTCTCTCTGGTGAGTTTCAGGTACAAAATAATGGAGCCTATTCTTTTTTTTTAAGGGGGGGGGCATGTGGATGATATCCTGAGGAATGATGCCTGAGATTAACATTCTGGCCCAAACACACACACGTGTGCACACACAAACACACACACACCCCACATCTTCTAGTGTTATCTTGGAAAACTAGAGACACGGCTGCTTTGAGAACCTCTATAGAACCTAGTGTGTATCCCAGACCTATTTCTCAAGTAACAGTTTCATGCTTCAGAAACTTGGACAATGAGAATCACACAGAGCAAACACAGAAGAGGCCTCCACCAACCAGACTGCCTCATGCTCTCCCTGGACCTGCTCTGATGAGGTTAATACCCAGCAAGGGACCCACAACACATGTGGTCTGAACTTCAATACTTGAGACACATCTCCAGGGGCAGCTCCTCAGCTGTCACTGAAGCCAGCCTCCTGAGCTTGCTCTGAAATCATTCAGGAGGCCCAAATGCCCTGGGTGAGTGGAGAGGTAAGGTAGTGTGACAGGCAGGTTTAGGAATCAAATCCAAATTCAAGTCTCAGACCCAATAAACTTCACCCTTAGCCTGCTTTGGAAAATTCTAGAAAATTCCATGTGTGGAGAAAATGGCTACTACTGCAGGGAGATATAATTTGCAAAGTGCTTCTTCGGGTAGTGGACGTCTGATGAGAACATATGACTGAAGAAGTCTCTTGACCCCTCAGAGGAGCCCCAGAGGCCTCCCCCAAGCTCCTGTTTAACCTAAAACCACACAGTCAGCCTTCGCTAACCTCACTTTATTCTGGAGCAGAATTACAGCTTGCTTTGTGCTCCTCGATTCCTATCTCCCAGGATGTACGCACATCTATGTGAAGCACAGAAAACACGGGCAAGTGTCTGCGAAGTGTCACAGTAACTGATAGAGAATTTATCTTGTAGATTGCCTTTGGTGAAGAAGTCAGGCAGCCCTGGCTGGCCAAACCCTATTCCAGGATTAGTTGTGATGCTACTTCAAAGTATTTCCTAAAGCTGGGGCGAGGTTAAAGTGCTTACTGCTCAGACACAAGGACCTGAGCTCAGGATCCCAGCACTCAAGTAGAAGAGGAATGGTGGTGTTTACCTACAATCCCAGCATGAGGAGAAGGAGGCTCCCTGGGGCTCTCCAGCTGGTCAGCTCAGCTCAGTGAGCTCCCGGGTCACCGAGAGACTCTGTCTCAAGAGATACCATGGAGAGCAAAGAGATCAAGGCCTGATGTTGATTTTGTATGCTAGGAGAGTGCACTGTGCACACACACACACACACACACACACACAACACACACACAAGGAATTGCCTGTATCAGTACCTAGGAGATGGATGGATACCAATCACAATATTGACTTTTCAAAAGTAAACACATACCCTGTGATTCACTGAAGGAAGCCATTCTCTGGAAGACACTGTATTTGTGACCAACAAAACTCAAGTGCCAATGGATCAAAGACCTCAACATAAAACCAACCACAGTTAACCTCATAGAAGAGAAAGTGGGAGCTGGGTGGTGGTGGCGCAAGTTTTTAATCCCTGCACTCAGGAGGCAAAGACAGGCGGATCTCTGTGAATTCGAGGCCAGCCTGGTCTACAAGAGCTAGTTCTAGGACAGGCACTAAAGCTACAGAGAAAATAACCTGTCTTGAAAAACCAGGAAAGAGAGAGAAAGAGAGAGTAGGAAGTACACTTGAATGCATTGGCACAGAAGACAACTTTCTAAACATAACCCCAGTAGCACAGACACCGAGAGAAACAATTAATAAATGGGGCCTCCTGAAACTGAAAAGCTTCTGTAAAGCAAAGGACACGGTCAACAAGACAAAACAACAGCCTACAGAATGGGAAAAGATCTTCACCAGCCACAGATCAGACAGAGGTCTGATCTCCAAAATATACAAAGAATTTAATAAATTGGTCATCAAAAGAACAAATAATCCAATAAAAAAATGGGGTACAGACCTAAACAGAGAACTCTTACCAGAGGAATCGAAAGTGGTTGAAAGACACTTGTTCAACATCCTTAGTCATCAGAGAAATGCAAATCAAAACAACTCTGAGATTCCATCTTACACCTGTAAGAATGGCCAAGATCAAAAACACTGATGACAACTTATGCTGGAGAGGTTGTGGGGCAAAGTGAACACTTCTGCATTGCTGGTGGGAATGCAAGCTGGCACAGCCCCTTTGGATGTCAGTGTGGCAATTTCTCAAAAAATTAGGAAACAACCTTCCTCAAGATCCAGCAATACCACTTTTGGGCATATACCTAAAGGATGCTCAATCATACCACAAGGACATGTGCTCAACTATGTTCATAACAGCATTATTTGTCATAGCCAGAACCTGGAAACAACCTAACTGCCCCTCAACCAAAGAATGGATAAGGAAAATGTGGTACACTTATACAATGGAGTATTACACATCCAAAAAAATGACAACTTAAAATTTGCAGGCAAATGGATGGATCTAGAAAACATCATATTGAGTAAGGTAATCCAGACCCAGAAAGACAAATATCATATGTACTCACTCATAAGTAAGTGGCTTTTAGACATAAAGCAAAAAAAAAAGCCTATATCTACAATCCAAGAGAACCTAGATAACAAAGAGGACCATAGAAAGACATACATTGATCTAATCTACATGGGAAGTAGAAAAAGGCAAGATCTCCTGAGTAAGTTGGAAACATTGGAACCATGGGAGAAGGGAGAAGGGAGAAAAGGAAGGGAACAGAGAAAAATATATAGCTCAATAAAAACAATTTTAAAAAAATATCATTTGGGCTGGAGAAATGGCTCAGTGGTTAAGAGAGCAATGGCTGCTCTTCCAAAGGTCCTGACTTCAATTCCCAGCAACCACCTGGTGGCTCACAGCTGTCTGTAATGGGATCTGGTGCCCCCTTCTCATGTGCCTGAAGACAGGTCACTCATATCCATAAAATAAATTTTTAAAAAAATACCAAAAAAAAAAAAGAATTGTGACCAAAACAAAAATCAAAGACTGCCTTGTGCCCTTAAGTTTTACAACATAATGAACTTAATGAACAAGATAAAGCAACCTGTACACAGGCCTGGAAGAACAGCTCTCCATGACATCATCTTAAGTGAACTGAAAATGAGATTCCAAAAGAATAAATGTCTATACTGTTCTCCAGCAACAAACCTGTTGCGGCAGTTTGGACTTTCTGCATGAGAATGATCTGACCTCGGGTCACAAGATAGAAGTATGCTGTTCAGATATATTCTTGGCAAGCTCCCTGGGGTTTAATTCACTTTACAAGGATAAGCAAGCAGGGGCAGAATTTCTCACACTCATGACCACCAAAGCATCAAAGGTATCTGAGATGCTTTTAAATTAAAATGTGTCCCCAGGGATGGGAGTATGTGGTTCAGTACATGAATCTCTTGCTGGACAAGCGTGAGGACTTGAGTTCACGCATCAGTGTACATGTGAAAAACTGGGTATGGTCACATACACCTATGGTTCTCTTATTGAGGAGGTAGAGACAGGCGGATCTCTGGAACTCATATACCAGCCAGCCTAGCAGAACCAGAAAGCTCCAGTTTACTGAGTGAGACCTTGTCTCAAAAAGAAAGGCGGAGCACTATAGAGAAAGACACCAATGCTGACCTCTAGCCTAAACACAGACACACAGACACAGAGAGAGAGAGAGAGAGAGAGAGAGAGAGAGAGAGAGAGAGAGAGAGAACGAGAACACTCAGGAAACAGTCCAAGCTACCAAGCATAGCATAGCAAACATCACAACTCAATTTTCAGCCTGCCACATCCTAACAGCAACCTGCCAGTGCGCATGCCTAGGGTCAGTATCACGTAAGATCATGCAGGAGTCCCACTGAGCATCCCTTTCCCTTTCCACAGTTGGCTCCACCAACCACAGTCTGAACATATTAAAAGTAATATTCCAGGAACAGACAATACGTTGTAAATTATAAGTCACTCAAAATAGTGTGACGGAATCTTCCTACTCCACACGGGAATCATATCTCTGTCTCGCACATCCATGCTGCATACGCTACCTGCCCATTAGCCACTCTGTGCTCATCTTAGTCATCAGATCAATGGTCTCATATAGCGTTGCTCATGATCCAATAACTCTGATTTCTCTTTAACAGTGACCCCGAATTCAAGGGTAGAGACACTGGCAACTCACACATGCCAAAAAGAAGCTATGCTTCCTTCAAGTGAAAAAAGTACAAGTCCGATAACCTACTGTAGATTCATTTCTATTTTACACGTGTACAAAGTGTGCATTTGCGAGTACCCACTCACAATATGCGAGAGAGCACACATGCCCTCGGGGGGCCCAGAAAGGGGTGTCAGATTCTTTGAAGCTGAAGTTACAGGCCATTGTGAGCTGCTTCACATCAGTGCTGGGAACCAAACTCAGTTCCTCTGCAAGAGCAGGAAGCGCTTTTAACTGCAGCGTCACCTCTGCAGGAAATAATCTACTCTACAGAGAGGTAGAACATGAGCATGTTCTTTTATTAAATTATTATGATTATTATAAGTCCTTTTTATGAGCTGTGAATCTTTTGCTCTTTCTAATTCGGAAAGTGAGCTATCATGTGTATATATGTATAGAAAAGAAACTGTATATTAGGGATTCAGTAGTATTTGAGGTTTCAGCAACCACCGGAGGGTCTTAAGACATATCCCTCATGCAAATAGGAGATTACTGTGTTATCAGGCACCATTGTGGAAGCTGAGTTCATACGCTACTTTTATATACAGACATTTCAAATAAGAATGTTAAAATAGCAACAAACCCTGCCTATGGCCTAAGCATGTATAGCCAAGCACGGCCTTTCTCTGTTCCTAGATCTCTAAGAATCCCACCAGCAAGACTATAAACCCTGTTAAAACAACACATTCTACAACCTTTGAGAAACACAGTTGTCACCTTCTCACACTGCAATCCTATCCAAGGTACCCCAGGAACTACCCTCTGATTTTATTTACTGATGAGGAGCAGAGGGGACGAGAAAGAAAAAAGTCCCGTTAGAAAGCCTTGAACAAACTAACTTCAGAAACCACTGCAATCATGTCTGTGGCTACTGCTTAGACACGTAAGAGCAATTCTCTCTTGAGGAGCCCTCATCCACACTCGGGGATATACTATCCGCTGCCTAGGCACCTCCTCGTTAACTTCTATTAACACCCATGTTTAAATCTATGTTAGAACCTTTTCTTTTTCTTTTTTTGGTATTTTGGGACAGAGCCACAGAGATCCACCTGTCTCTGCCTCCTGAGCACTGGGATTAATGGCATGCGCCACCACTGCCCGGTTAAAACCGTTTCTTTAAAAAAAACCTCAACTCTGCTACATACTGGCTCATCCCACAGTTCTCTGCAGTGAAATCAAGAAGCCTATGTTCCTCTGAGCAGAGGTCTCTGGAAAGACTGGCTCAGGCTGCCCCAGGTAGCAGTGTGGACCTGTGTTCCAGGTCCTTGCCTGACTGCACTGCCAGTTCTGGGAGGAAGCAACACACAGAATCTCTCCTTGAGAGAGGAGCTCATTTGCATTTCTATGGAGCATCACTTTTCTCCATGAGGATGACTTTTCCTGTAACTTGTCAAATTGGAAAAGAAGTCACAGACTGTGAAAGATAGAGGCAACCCAGAAGGTGAACGGGACTTTTGGTCCATTAGAGTCTTCTGCATTTCCCTAACATTTCTTTTTCTAAGTTTTTGCTTTGTTTTCAAGATTTTTATTTGATTTCTTCTTAATTATGTGTATGTCTGTGAACAAGTGCAGGCACCCACAGAAGCCAAAAGAGGGCAACAGATCCTAAGAACTTGTTATAGGCAGCTTGCAAGCTGCTTGATCTGGACACTGGGATCAAACTTGGGTCCTCTCGCAAGAGCAGTAAGTGCTCTTGGCCACTGAGCCACCTCTCTAGGCCCTTGTTTAGGTTTCTATCAGCCAAGATCGAATGAGGAGATAGAAAGCACATAGTAATTTGAATAAGGGAATTTACTTTTTATATATTCAATCTTTAGCTTTTATGTGCATGGGTGTTTTGCCTGCATGTACGTGTCTGTGCACTATGTGCTTGCAGTGACCACAGAGGCCAGAAGAAAGTGTTGGGTTACCTGGGACTGGAGTTACAGACAGTTGTCAGCCTCCATGTGGATGCTGGGAATCAAACCCAGGTCCACTGAGGAACAACCAATACTCTTAACAACTGAGTCATCTCTCCAGCCCCTGAGCAAGGAAAACTTAACATAAATGGCTTTTCACTTCAAGCCATAATTGCAATGACAAGGCACTAACTAGTGAGAAGTAATATGACACGCTTCAAGACATCCCAGAAGACCAGCCCTATGCAGCAGCCTAGGCCTGGGAAGAAACAATGGAAAAAGGCACCTATCCCAGGCCAGCCATCCTGTAAGTGACAGAATCACAACTCAGTGTTGTGCCTGTGGTTACGTCACTGTGGTGCCTTCTAGAAGCCTCTGGAAATCAGCTCACAGGCCTGAATGGCCTTAGGCACTCAGGTACCAAGTTGCCCAGGGCTCTGCCACCCCGGCCTTTGTCTAGCAGGTTAGTGAAAAACTCCAAAACATTGGCATTTCCCCAGGAATCTCCTGCTGGGAGAAGGAAAAGGCTCAAGGCTGGGGCCAGCTTGAGCGGAGGGCTTGTCTCCTGGAAGGAGATCTCACACCATGCTGACAACCCGCCAGACTGCCTTGCAGGAGGGACTGGAGCTGAGACAACCATGGGTCAGTGACAGCAAGACACACACTGACCAGGACTCTCAGGCATACATACTCTTGCTCTCCATTTAAACCGAAACTTTGTGTTGGGACCACAAAGATGGACTTAGAGGAAATCATTCAAGGGGCCAAGATCCAGCCTCACAAAGCGGGTAAAGGGGATGGAGCTGGCAGGCTGTCCGTCAGCAAGCGGCACAAGGGTTATGGTAGAAAAGGGTTTGAAACTCTCATATTCATATCTAGAGGAAGGACATTTTTTGTGCAGTTTCCCTTTGCCAGAGGACTTCAGACGACTTAAACAGCAAAAATGAAAACAATTACTCTGCCTAAGATTTTTCCTTATCCTGAAATTTGCCAAAGGCTGTGCTGGGGAAGTGGATAGAATACTTGATGCGTGAGTGTCAGGACCTGAATTTGGATCCCCAGAACCCACATAAAGAAATCAGGTCTAGTAACACACATCTGTAATCACATTGTTCCCAAAGTGAGTTTGGGACTGGAAAATCTCTGGGATACTGTAGGCCAGCTAGCCCAGGATATGCAGGAGCAAACAAGAGACCCATCTCAAATACGCAGAACATAAGGATTGATGTCTGCGAATGTACATGAACTTCTGAGTACACCTGTGCTCTGCCTGCCACTCATACACATGCACACGCCCACACACACACCTATGCTCTGCCACCCAAACACATGCACACACATACCTATGCTCTGCCACCCAAACACATGCACATACATACCTATGCTCTGTCACCCACACACATGCACATATATACCTATGCTCTGCCACCCACACACATGCACACACATACCTATGCTCTGCCACCCAAACACATGCACATACATACCTATGCTCTGCCACCTGCACACATGCACACATACCTATGCTCTGCCACCCGCACACATGCACATACATACCTATGCTCTGCCACCTGCACACATGCACATACATACCTATGCTCTGCCACCCGCACACATGCACACACATACCTATGCTCTGCCACCCGCACACATGTACATATATACCTATGCTCTGCCACCCAAACACATGCACATATATACCTATGCTCTGCCACCCAAACACATGCACATATATACCTATGCTCTGCCACCCAAACACATGCACATACATACCTATGCTCTGCCACCCACACACATGCACACACACACCTATGCTCTGCCACCAGCACACATGCACACACATACCTATGCTCTGCCACCCGCACACATGCACACACATACCTATGCTCTGCCACCCACACACATGCACACACA
>PVIU01000416.1:0-71849 GCA_004026605.1 Ondatra zibethicus | reverse complement strand
CACACACATGAGTGTGCACACACACACCTATGCTCTGCACTAATGCACATTACACTGGACCTTGGGACAGTGTTCTGACACAGCCCCACAAGTACTGTGGCCTTCTGCCAACTATGCCTTCAAAGTGCTAAGAATATCCTAGATCCCCACACAGTTGGTGCTGGATGGAACCCAGGGCTTTATGAGTGCTATGTAAGCACTCCACCACTGAGCTGTAGCCCAAGCCTCCCCAGTGTTTCCCCATTTAACAGGAGGAATACTCTCTATGAGCCTTTCCATCGTGTGCTAATGGGTTCTTGCTTAGCAGTCCTCCGCGAGTCTGGCATTGTGGGTATCCAGTCTGTTCCTGCCTCACGCTTTTAAATTGGATCTTGCTTTGTAGGCTTTCCTGAAAGGACAGAGAAAAGCTCTTCAAGTGAATGCTGGGCTGTGAAGGAAAGTGCTAGTTCCTTCCTGTCACACCCCAGAGGTATGGCAAAAGAGCCTGCTTACCACTAGCCGTGGTTCCAACCCTAAGAAATTGAAGACAAATAGTTCTTACTCCCCATGAGGCAGAACTTTCAGATGCCATTCAAGATGAAAAACCACAGCAGAGGAAGATGGGGGCCTTCTCTTTCTGCGGTGACCA
The DNA here is from genome assembly GCA_004026605.1 of Ondatra zibethicus. Lineage (NCBI taxonomy): Eukaryota > Metazoa > Chordata > Mammalia > Rodentia > Cricetidae > Ondatra > Ondatra zibethicus. Next base: position 71,221 of record PVIU01000416.1, on the reverse strand, counting down.
GAGGAAGCATAGACAGACAGCAATGTGTGATAACAACTCTGGCGAGCCCCACCAACAAAAACTCTCCAAACTGCTTTCTGAGAGGTACTTTTTGGGGAATTTTCTTGTTGTTTTATTTGCATGTATGTGTATGTGTCTATGTGAGTGTGTGCCACACGTGTGCAGCAAGTGCCCGTGGAAGCCAGGACAAGAAGCTGGATCTGCTGGAGCTGAGTACAGGTCGTTGGGAGCCGCCAGACATACACGCCGGGAACTGAACTTGTGTCCTCTGCATGACTCATATAACAGTATATGTTATATGTGTGTAAGCAACAACCTCTGCTGTCATTCTTCATACATCATTCATCGTTCTTGTTTTTGTTTTTTTGACACATATTCTCTCAGGCCCAGAGCTTGCTGAGAAGCCTAGGACAGCTGGTCCTGGAGCCCTGGGGATCTATCTTCCTGTCTCTGCCTCCTCAGCGCAGGAATTCCAAGCACATGCCATCATCTCTCGCTTTTTACGTGTAAGGATTGCTGAACTCAGGTCCTTACTACCTGGGTCATCTTCCCAGCTCCATGTAGCATATTTCAGTGCAGTCTTCACCATAGAGTTTTTCCTAATAGCTGTGCCTTCTCCATAGAATAACCTGGAAAAGAGGTCTCCATAGGATTGTCTAGTCAGGTTGGCTCGTCAGCATGATGCTATCTCCTGTCTGTTAGTTGAGGTGGGAATGCCATACCCATTGTGGAACCACTTCCTAGGAAAGGGATTCTGAACTGTAAGAAGGTGGAGGGAGTGAGATTAGCACTGACAGATACACATTAATTCAATGCTCTCTACTCTAGATGGTGCAAGTAACAAGACCAGTTCAGTTTTCTTTCTTTCTTTCTTTCTCTCTTTCTTTCTTTCCTTCCTTCCTTCCTTCCTTCCTTTCTTTTTCGGTTTTTCGAGGCAGGGTTTCTCTGTGTAACAATCCAAGCGGTCCTGGGACTAGCTCTTGTAGACCAGGCTGGTCTCAAACTCACAGAGATCCGCCTGCCTCTGCCTCCCGAGTGCTGGGATTAAAGGTGTGCACCACCACTGCCAGGCCAGTTCGGTTTTCTTGACTTCCCTGCCACGATGGACTACATACAGCCTGGAACTGAGCCCAATAAACACTTTCTTCCTCCAGTTGCTTCTGTCCCGGCTACAGGCAAAGAACCAAGACAGGTAATTTTATACAGCACATTTGCAGCTGTGCCTAAGTTTTCAACACAGTCTGTCACAGGAAGCCGGGTGGGATCTCCTGCTTCTGCCAGCCATTTCAGCCTTCAAATAAGTCCTTATGTCTCGTTTTGTTTTTAATGTTTAAAAAAATGCACTGTTTATTCAACATATGGGGGTCAGAGAATGAGCTGATGCTGCTTCCAAACTCACCCAGGTGAGTAAGCACAGAATCCAATCCCAATTTTATTTGACTCCAAAGCAAAGGAGTATGAAAAAAAAGAGTCAGAATTCAGAAAGTATCTAGCCAAGGGGGGGGGGGCAATAAATGAGCTGATTGTTAGCACATTCTAGTTTCTCAGAGAGGTTTTGTTCAACACGTCTAAACAGAAAGCACATATATTGCAAAGTAACTGCTTCTCCCCTTTGCAAAAATCTCAAATCAAGAAAGCCAGGATTTGAGGCATGGAGAGATGGCTCAGCAACTAAGAGTGTATACTGATTGGGCATAAGAGCTGTGCTCACTTCCTAGCACCCACATCAGGTGCCTTCACAGCTCCTTCTAACCCTCGGGGGACTGGAACCCTCTTCTGACCTCTGCAGGTACTGCACTCATGTGTACCCTCACAGAGAAACACACAATATAAATGATTTATGAAATAACATTTATTCAAGCAAGCCAGAAATTCATCCTTTAAATTTTCAGATAGAGTTAATTCTAATATATATAATGCCCATACTTCAGCTCTGCAATCTTGAAGGGAAATGTCACTTTTAAAGGTACCGTGTCAGGCTGAGGATGCAGTTCATTCTGACTGAGTACCTGCTTGGTATATAGGAAACCCTGGGTTCCATCTAGAGCTGCATAAACTGGATGTGACAGAGCAGAGCTGTAATCTCCGCAACAGGAAGTAAAGGTAGGAGGATTAGAAATTCAAAGTCATCCTGAGCAATAGAGCAAGTTCAAGGCCAGTCTGAGCTACAGGAAATTAGAGGGGAAAAAATTGATCACAAAGACAGAAAGTGATGGTAGGGAGGTTCGATATGGGATTCCCCTCTGTATATGTGTTGCTTTTACTGGTTGATGAATAAAGCTGTTTTGGCCAATGTCAGGGCAGAATATAGGTAGGTGGGAAAACTAAACTGAATGCAGGGAGAAAGAAGGCGGAGTCAGGCAGACGCCATGTAGCTGCTGAAGGAGAAAGATGTCAGAACCTTACCTGTAAACCACAACCTTGTGGCAATACACAGATTAATAGAAATGGGTTAATTAAAGATGTAAGAGCTCGCTAGAAATAAGCCTGAGCTGTTGGTCAAACCGTGTTGTAATTAATACAGTTTCTGTGTGTTATCCAGGTCTGGGCAGTTGGGAAACCAAAGCAGTGTCTATTTACCTAGTGGGAAGCAGGGGTCCTCAGCCAGGGGCAGAGCTACAGAAACATCTCAATAGGCTACACCCAAACAAGAAACTATTCAACCTATTTGTTTTAAACACAAGAGACACTATACAGTCAAGTCTGAAGGGCAATCAAGATAGCTCTCTGGGGAGGTTGGAAACCTGGGAAAGCCCCAGACCAGACTCTGTTATAAAGATGTCCCTCATCTTGTACATGTCAGGGGCATCCCTGTGTCCCCTTACACTGAAACAATGATAGCCCTTCTTGTTCCCCTCTGGCCAAAGCCCATTGGCCCCAAATTACTGTTTCCTATGTCTGTCTCCCTGATCTGGACTTCTCAAAGGCACAGCCTGCACATTCCTGCTTCAATCTCCAGAACCTTCTATGATGAGAGCATTCCAGAAGCATTATGGTACCTCACTAGCCCCAGTACCAACTGTCACATGTGTGTGGTGCCAGCAATAGCATGAAAGTCTGCAAACATCTCCCCAAACACAGGCATTTGTCCAACTCACTTGTACCCAAATCAAGATCCATCTGCCAGCTTCCTCCACCAAGGGTTCTACCGCACCCCATCCCCAGGACTTTGTAGAAAGGATACAATAAAACCTTCCTTGAATAATCACAAAGACAGTTAAGGTCAGGAGCCAGCACTGTTGTCCCACTGAAGACGGTGTTTCTGCCAAGCAGGTTGTTTGCAGTTTGCCTTTCTGCTCTAACCGAAAGCAACTCGGAAAAGGAAATGGTCTGTTTAGTTTATACTTCTAGGTCAAAAATCATCTCCAATGGAAGTTGGAGCAAGAGCCTAGAAGCAAGAAGCATGGAGGAATATGCTTGATGGCTTATTCACAGGCCAATGCCTAGCTGGCTTTCATATATAGCCAAGGACCATATGCCTAAGAAATGGTGCTGCCCATGGTAAGCTAGGGCCTCTTACATTACCTTGAAGTCAAGAAAGTACCCCACAGACCAACCTGATCTAGGCAATTCCTCAACTGAAGCTTTTCTCTGGCATGAATCCAGGCAGTGTTAAGATAACTAGGAGATGGTTCCATTTTCTGACCAAGGCCCCCTATGCCAAGCAAGACTCCATAGGCCGACTAGGGCTCTTTACACAGCCCCCCCAGTGTCAAACAGAGAGCAATGAGTGCACTCTGCCTCACGTTTCCATGTCTCTCTCTCTCACTCACCCCTTCCTACATTTCTGTCTGAGAAACCAAGATGGTCACCCCTTAGGTGCAGAGTAAAAATGTCAGGTGGAGCAGCATAAAAGACAATGGCCAGCCCACCTCCATGAACCACCTCCTACGTTATGGGTGAACTGCCCCCAGAAACAACAGGAGGATGAGTGACACCCTACTTGGGTGAAGGAGATCTGGAGCCCTTAAGCTTGCATCTCTGGCCAGCAGTATCTATTTCTTGGTCAAGCTTTAATTTTCCTTTAGTACTTTACATGGCAAGTTCTTCCAACATGCCCCTGCCTCAACTAAAGACCCAGAGTCCTTATTAAGAAATGCTAACAGGGCTGGAGAGATGGCTCAGTGGTTAAGAGAGCAATGGCTGCTCTTCCAAAGGTCCTGAGTTCAATTCCCAGCAACCACATGGTGACTCACGACCATCTGTAATGAGGTCTGGTGCCCTCTTCTGGTCTGCAGACATATACACAGACAGACTACTGTATACATAATAAATAAATAAATATTTAAAAAAAAAAGAAATGCTAACATAGCACTATGGTTGTTTAGCCTGGCCAGTGGCCATGAGCTACTTCTCTCTTTTTAACGATCCCAGAGTCCTACATGAGTATTAGATGGCAGTATGAGAATTGCCCACTCAGAACTTGGAAATCCTGCTTGATCTCCAAAGACCACAACGAAACAGTCTTCACACACCCATCTTCCATCTGTTGTCTGCTCTCCAACAAACACCAGCTTTAATACACACAAACTAAGCCTGTACCAACTAAACTAGTGGGAGTCAATTCTTTTTTTTAGATTTATTTGATGTGTATGTATGTTTGTCCTGCACGTGTGTATGTGTATCACGCGTGTGCCTGATGCCTGTAGAAGTCAGAAGAGGGAACTGAATCTCCTGGAAATGGAGTTAGAGATGGTTGAAAACTACTATGTGGGTGCTGGGAACTGAACCCAGGTCCTCTGCAAGAGACACAAGTGCTCTTAATTGCTAAGCCAGGTCTCCAGGCCCTGATTTAATTTTTTCAAAGGTCTCATGAATCCCATGGTAACTTCCAGCTCACAATGTAGTCCACAGTGATCTTGAACTTCTGTTCCTTCTGCCTCCCAAGTGCCAGAATTAGAGTAGTGTAATCATGCTTGGCTTGTGGGGAGCTGGGGTCTTAGGTCTTAGGGACACGTTCCCTTCTCCTTTAAGGAGGGAAGTATTTCTGGAGAAGCAAAAATGAAGGGGGGTAGCTGTAACAGATGGAAACATGAGGGACACCTGTGACTTTTTAGGAAAATTTAGGAAAAAGGTCAATCCTTTTGCATCTTAGAAAGTAAATTCTGAAGGCAGGAGAGGGGCCTCCACCCCATGTACTCAAGCTTCCGAAGCTAGGCAAAACTCTGATTAGACAAAAAGGGTGTTCCCCGATCAGGGATACCTGTCTATCATCCTGAAAATTCATCCCAATCATCCTGTGTTTGTACACACACACACACACACACACACACACACACTTTTGTATTCAAGGAAAGTGAGAGGAGCCTTAGGCTAAGAGATGCTTTTACCCCAGTCAAGACACTGGCTCCCTACCAACAAAATGCAAACAAATGTTCTCCAAAAGACCCATCCAGACAAAGCTCCTCCCCAGGAGAAAGCTCAAAGTCAAGGGCAAGGTGAGACAAGCATTTTTGCACAGGCAAATTCAGCAGATTGCAGTTGGTTCTGTCGGTGAAGTTCAACAAAGGAGCGGAATCATTTTTGGCTATCACTTGGGAAACTTGCAAGTTTCAAGGTCTTAGGGACACGTTCCCTTCTCCTTTAAGGAGGGAAGTATTTCTGGAGAAGCAAAAATGAAGGGGGGTAGCTGTAACAGATGGAAACATGAGGGACACCTGTGACTTTTTAGGAAAATTAGATCCTTGAGGTTTTAAGTATGTGTGTGTGTGTGTGTGTGTGTGTCTGTGTCTGTGTGTCTGTGTCTGTGTGTGCTTTGCATGCTTATGTAGACTAGGAGACAACCTGAACTGTCACACCCTGGAGCTTACCAAATAGGCTAGGAGCTGACTGACCAAGAGCCCTGGAGATCAGCCTGTTTCCTGTCAATGCTGGGATGCACACCTTTCCAGGTTTTTGTTTTGTTTTGTTTTTTTCCAAGAGTTCTGGGGCTAGAACTTGGGCAGCAGGCAGCAAGGACTTCAGCAACTGAGTCAGCTCCCCAGCCTAATCATTAAGTTTAGTGGAAGTTAGAGACATCCAAATTTCCAGAAAGTTCCCATTTACCATTCTCTAAGGCCTGGGTAAGAGGTGGCTCTGAAAGCAAGTTCGACATTTTAAGGGTATGTATGTTGCAGATAAACATGCTAATCCTGTGCGCGACCCTTCCGGGCCCATCACCCAACATTTGTATTTACTCCCAAAAACAAGAAATGGGAGGCAAGTGAGTACTGGGGACTTGGGGTGCTTGGGCAGGTCTGGTCTTTCCATTTCCATGAAGGAGAAGGAACGGCCAGTAACTCCTCCCCCAGGACACCTGCACAGAGGCCAGTCACCCCAAGGAGTCCTTTCCTTAGGGACTCTCCTGGTTGTTATTGTCTTAGCTGTCTCTAAAGGCTAAGAGGAAACTCAGGTTCTATCCCTGGCACTATATAAAATAAGCATGGTGTTGCCTGTAATTCTAGCACTTTGAAGGTAGAGGCTGGAGGATCAGACAATAAGGCCAGCCCCAGCTACATAGGAGTTTTGGGATAGCCTGCCTGTATGAGGTCTTGTCACTCACAAAGTTCAGTCAAGAAAGGCCAAGCAGGCATATTGGGTGTGGCTATTGTCATTCAACTTTTGCCTTCCCGGATACTGAGTTTCATGACTGCCTAGACTCTGCTGGGGACTTGGAGAAATGTAACTTCTTAGCTTTTCTTTAGTGGGACCAAGTCCAAGGTTTGGGAACTAGGAATATAGCCAAATGAAAAAGAAACTAACCCCGCTGGCATGAAGGGGGAGCCTGATACCCAGTAGCAGAAAAGGGTAGGGAGACCAGCTTCTTATGTGCATATGTTATTTGTAGTATAGAATAGAATGCTTGAAATAAAGGCACATCTAGTCTCTGTTTTCAGACATTCTACTAAAGTGTTTCTAAATAGCTAGCTCAGCCATCCTTTGCCCCCACCCCTGTGCTAAGTATACAGAATTCTGACTAGAGATCATCGAACTCCCATTTCCCTAGGATCCAACATGCCTTGAACAGCCAGCATGGTCTAATACAGTTTATTTCTGTATTATGCACAGTGCATTTGTGCAGTGGAGCACATAATACATAAACTCTCTTTATTCCTCTCATTAAGCACATATCTGGTTATTACCAAACTTTTCTAATTCATTCATTTCTATATGCTGCTAAGCACAGTGAAACCAAGTTAAATGAGTTTATTTAGAATAAATCTGTAGATATATTGATTGCTTTTCTCCTTGCTGGGACAAAGACCCAACAGCATCACTGAAGATATCAGCGATGACCATTGTGAACACACTGTGATGAAGACATCACAAAGACAACAGCATCTTGAGTACTTGGGCTCACAGTTTTAGGATGCAGTCAGTCGTGGAGGGGAAGGCAAGAGGGTGGGAACAGTGAGACAGCTGCTCACATTGCAACCCCCGTCAGGAAGTGAAGAGCAATGAATGCTGGTACCCGGCTTTCTTTCTCTCCCAGCTGTCTGCCATCTGTCTCCCCGCCCTCCTTCAGTCCAGGACTCCAGCCAATGGGATGGTGCTGCCTGCACTCAGGGTGGCCTTCCCTGCTCAGTTCAACTGCTCTGGGGATGCCCTCACAGATGTGGCCAGAAGTGTGTCCTAGAGATTCTAAATCCAGCCAAGCTGAGGATGAAGACTGACCATGTATGCAACTGATACATTGAATAGTATTGGTAACAATGTAGACTATTGAAAAATGGTGACCGGACTTTTGAAAACATTTGTCTCCTTAGAAAACACGGGTCTATTTGTCGTTTTGTTTTTTTAAATTGAAGAATAGTGGATAGTCGCTTGCTGACAAACTTCGGGACTTATAAGGTAGGAGAGAACTCAGTCCTAAAAGTTGCAAGTTGTTCTCTGACTTCCAAAAATGCCCTGTAGTACACATATCAACTTGCATGCACTCATCCACATATATACATGTGAGAACACACATAAGATAAATGTCATTAATGTTTTTTTTAAAAAAATGATACATTTAAAAAATTGAACCAAGAGGGGCTTGATAGTTGGCCTATCATTTAACAGCACTTGTTCTTACAAAGGACCGGGGTTCAATTCCCAGCACCCACATGGTGTCTTATAACCATCTGTAACGCCAGTTCCAGAGAACCCAGCCCTCAACTCTGACTTCAGCAGGTACCAGGCATGCACATTGCTCAGACATACATGCAAAGAAAACATATATACTCATAAGAAAAAAAATTAAAAAAAAGAAAAACTGAAACCAAGATTCAGAAAGCTCCAGAATAAAGTGTACTCTTGATGTGTCCCTGAGGCTCTTCACCTATCTTCCCAAGCAGAAATCACTAGAAAGACAAGCACGAAATCTTCTTAAAATATACCTTAAGGTCCTTTTACCTTAAAATAAGATGTGCCCTGGCTGGCTGAGATTCGTGGACTTTTGTTGAATTTTGACACTCAAGCCCGAGAGGCAGTAGGACAGAAGCTAAACTCCTCCGAGCCATACTTAGTCACTTTGCCAAGCCTATAGGCACCAACCTCCTGGGGTTGGCAAGGTAGCAGGCAGGAGTGAACCACATGGGAACAAAACAACTGATAATAACTATCACTGTAGATTTGAGCCAGGGTCAGGGAGTCCTGTGGGAGAAAGGGGAAGAAGAAGATGAAAGTAGATCTAGCCTACTCCCACGAGTCACACCAACATCTGTGATCTTTAGCTGAGGGGACCCTTCTACTGTGATAGCTAATACTATGGTTAAGATTCAGCAAGATATATCTTAAGGAAGCTATAGAGTAATTCCTAAGGAAAATCTAAGACAAAGAAAAGAAATGCCATTTATTTTAGAGAATCCCCCCTTAATGACACTCAAAATGCAGCTACTCCATCCGCAAAGATCAATGGGGTTTACTCACCAAGTCAATCGTGTCCAGCACAAATAAGGCAACGTAAAAACTTAGGGTCCTATATGCTAATGGGAACTAGAGCCACTTCCAGCGGCAGCATGGACACCTGAAAGTGTCCCGGTCAGTTCTCTGCGGTGTCTAGCCACTGGCTTCCTATCATTCCCTAGCTTCTGTTTACAGCACCGGTCAGCCTGCGGGACACTGCGGTGATCAGGGCTGACTTCTTCCAGAACTTGCCTTATCCAGATTCCTGGGCTCCATGCTGGGTCCTCCTCATCTGCATCTTCTCCCTTTCACACATTTCTGACAACTCCCTAGACCACAGGAGCCCAGACAATGCTAGGTCAGTGATGGGAGGGGCCACATCTTGACTAGGGCAGCTTGGCTCTTCAAACCTAAATCTCGTATCAGGCAGGACCTTGAATTTGGAACTGTGGGGTCACTGGCCCTCTTTGTTTCCTCCTCTCCCTAATGTGAATAAATCTCCTTTCTCTGCCTCTCACGAGGTCTTGTTTAACTGGCCTATTGAGGATGATGGCTGATCCTAGCTTGTTGGGGCTGCCAGAGTCCAGACTCTAATCTTGACAGCTCTGGGGACATACTTATTAAGGGCAGTGTCTTTGGGACCTGAAACACAGGAAGAGCTCAATAACTTCGTATCTGTTGACTGGGCAGTTTTATAATTCAAGGTCAGTGTGAAGACATCTTAAGTTTTATCTGAGTTCTTGTCTTGAGCTTTCTGGAGCAGTCATTTCCTGCATGTACACACACACACACACACACACACACCCGGCCCCCTCCCATTCCCAGGACTGGTTCTCATTCTCTCTTGCTTTCTTCACTTTCTCTTTTTGGATGTCCAGTGTCTCTTCTCCGCCAGCTGGCCGGCCTCTCTCTTCACCTTTCATTGTATCTAGTTTCTGTTCCTTCTTATCTCTGATCTCCCTTAGCCCCAGGGTTTCACGCTACTTGCTAAACCCACCAAGTTTTGAGTCTCTATGCCCAACATCCTGAAATCTAATCGCACTGGCCGAGGACACAGGGGACACAGCATACAACAAAGGCATCTCAGCACAAATTAACATCTCCAGTAGGGACAAGAGGAAATGCTCCTGACAGGGAAGGCCAAAAGCAGCGGCTGCATTCACTTTCCTTTAAAAAGAAGATAAGACTGTGTGGGGCCAACGAGATGGCTTGGTGGGAAAGGAGCTTGCCACCAAAGCAGACAGCCTGAGTTTGATCACTGGGACCCACATGGAGGAAGGAGAGAGATTCCTGCTAGTTGCCTTTGGACTTCCAAATGGGTACACTCTCTCTCCCTCTCCCCCCACACAATGTAAAACTATGATAATATAAGTATGTAGCCTTAGAAACGTAGCTCAGTCAGAGTGTTTGCCTAGCATTTATGAAGCCCTTGGTTGGCTCCCTAGGACCACATAAACCAACTGTACCTGTAATACTGGCACTGGGGAGATGGGGACAACGGGAGGATCAGAAGTTTAAGGTCATCCACCGCTACACAATGAGTTGAACTCAGGTAAGCCTAGGCTATATATATATAAAAAAAAAAAACACTTAAAAAATAACAGAGGCTCAGGTAGATAAAATGGCTACCTGGCCAGCAAGAAGACTTGAGTGTCTGAAATGGCAGTGCTTTGTGGGTGAAGGAGAGGGAAGATTCCAGGGGCTCCCTGGACAGCCAGCCCAGCTGAATTGAGCTGAAGTGAGCTCAGGGTTCAGTGAGAGACTGTCTCCAAAAGTAAAGTAGAGAGATTGACAGAGGAAGACACTCGGCATCAACCTCTGGCCTCCATGTACAGGCACACACTAGTGTACATAAGTAAGTAAATACTAGTGGTCCCCATGTACAGGCACACACTAGTGTACATAAGTAAATACCAGTGGTCTCCATGTACAGGCACACACTAGTGTACACAAGTAAGTAAATACTAGTGGTCCCCATGTACAGGCACACACTAGTGTACATAAGTAAATAAGTAAATATTAAGGAAGTCTTCCCACAGTATTGACTCCAGAGTGTCTGTGTTCATCAAATGGCCATCCAATCCAACAGGATGCTAAGCATCAAGAGCACTGACTGAGAGGGACGATCAGGAGATAGAGATTCTCCAAGTAGGCTGCAGAAATAACTAAGAAAAGTCTTGCGAGAGGAGGATTGTGGTTCTGCATGAATGACTGCGGGCCCTCACCACACAGCAGAGGCCCTCGCAACACAGCAGAGGCATCCAGGCCTGTGCAGTAGAGGGCTTGAGTCTGCGATAAAGTCGCCACTGCTGCATTTCTCAGATGAAGAAAGGATTTCCGGGCAGGTACAAGACTGTTTCTTCATGTGTCTCCTGGCCCAGGACACTCCCAGTGACTCACAAACACATTAATGGAGGAAGGGTCTAAGCAGCTCCATCTTCCACCCTCAAGCATCTGAAGCAGTGGCGTGGCTTGTCCAGAGCTCCAAGCAGAAGAGAGCTGCACACAGGGTCGAGGTCCCAGGCCTCTTCTGGAGCCTCTGCACACCCTTGCTGCTGAGGGCTGGCTCTAGAGGGTGGTTCTCAACCTTCCTAACGCTGCGACCCTTTGCTACTTCATAACTGTGATTTTGCTAGTTATGAATTGTAATATAAATATCTGACATGTGGTCCCTGGGAAAGAGCTGTTTGATATCACCCTGCCCCCTGCCCCAGGGCTGTGACACAAAGGTTGACAACCACTGCTCTAGAGTTTCAGAAAAACCACATTCTGGGTTTTGGGGGGGGGATATTTTTTTTTTCAATTTGAGACAGGATCTCTTGTATCTCAGGATGGCCTAGAGCTTGCTATGTATTGGAAGATGGATATGATCCTGTCTCCATCTCCTAAGTTCTGGGTTACAAGAATATACCACAATGGCCAGTTTTTAAAAAGTATTTGTGCATGTATGATGTATATACATGGGTGTAGGGATCTGTGTATATGTGCGTGTGTGTGAGAGAGAGAGAGGGAGAGACTCGGCATGTGTGTGGAGGTCAGAGGTCAACCTCAAGTGTATGATCCTCATTTTTGCCCCATTTGAGACAGCCTCTAGTTCTTCATGGCTTGCGCACACCAGGTTAGCTGCCCCCCAGCTTCTGGACTTCTCTTGACTGCTTTCTATCTGGCTTCAGAAGTGCAGAGGTTACAGTTTGCTGCAGTGTCCAGCTTTATATGGGCCCACATCCACCAGCTGGAATGTTTCTGCTTTTTTCTTTTTTAATGTCAAGGGGAGCAGAGCTCTGAGGTCTCTCTGTGGTAGAGTGCTTGCTGGTGCCCAGGAGCAAAGACAAAGAGAACAGCGAAAAAACAGGGAAGTGGAGAGGGAAGAAGGAAGAAGGAAATCAACAAGACGCAGCTTTCACACCAAAGGGAATAAAAGATGATTTATTCTGGGGCCAAGAATGAGAGAGCGTGACCCAGGAACAAAGGTTCAGTTCTCCTGGATACCACGCTCCCACGAGGAAGCAGTTTCATAAGGTTTTTATAGTGGGCAAATAGAGAAAGTCGCAAGCCAGTACTTTGTAAGGTGCAGCATTGGGTGAGCAATGACAGTAACATCCGATGTCTCCACGATAGGCCTCAGACCCTATCTGATGGCATTCTTAGATTTGGGCTGGGGAAGGTGGAGGTCTGATAAGTTAATACATTGCTATAGGTTTTATATAACAGTCACAAAGATGTCAGGTCAGACCCTAAAGTGGGCTAAGAACAGCCCAAGATAACTCTGCTCTGAACCTGCAACACTCCAACCCTTCACAATAAGAGGTCTAATTAGGCATCAATCCTGAGCATCGTTTTTCTGGAACTTCAATTCAACACAACTTCAACAATCTTACAGGGGAGTCTCTGGGAAATATAATTTTTTTCTTCCTTCTTATTACAGATCTTCAGCTTAAAAAGAAAACCAACTGTTCTTAAACATCAGGATAAGCAAGCTGTGGGTATTTTCTCCCTGCTAAGAACACTGCCGGAGAATGCAGTCTGTACAAACCTAGCTCCAAAGGGCGGAGTTTGACCTCAATACTGAAATGACCTGGGTTGTTTAAGACCAAAGATTCCAGACCTGCAAGATAACTCAGTGGGTGAAGGCACTCACTATCATGTGTGGTGAAGGAGAGAGCCTTGGACTACCACAGGCATGCTGTGGCACACACACACACACACACACAGGCATGCGTGCACAATACAACATTTTAAATAGGAGACAGAGACTAATTGGTTTATTACATCTCAAACATAAGAGAGGGTTCTAGTGCCCTACCCTCAGCCCCACCAACTCAGAAAGTGCCCCTTCCAGATGACAGCTGGCATCTCTTTGTACACCTCTTGGGGCCTGGTTTTACTTTTGTTATCATTTATCACACGATCATACACACTGGTTCTCAGACAACCTGTCTCACCCAGACTAAAGAGCACTACAGAGGACAAAGACCACATCCTTTCCATGGCGTGCTCACAGCTCTCTGGACAAGAACAAGCACACAGAGCCTCTTTAAGAGTTGTAGAACCCATGAGATGGCTCAACAGGTAAAGAAAGATACTTGCTACACAAGCCTAAAGACCCGAGTTCAATCCCCAGGACCCACAGTGGAGAGAACCAACTCCACAAAGCTATCCTGACTCCCACACATGTGCCTTGGCATGCACAGCCACATGCACCTCCCATGCACACACACTAATAAAACATAAATGAAGGTAGTCACATAAGAAAACAAAATATGTAAGTTCCCAACATAGAAATGAAAATTTGCTTTTCTTATTTTTTAAAATTTGGGTTTGAAATCAAAACTACCTTCCAGAGGACCCGGGCATGGTCTTAACGTCAAGTTCACAGCCACGCACTCTGTGAACACAGGAGCTGCCTGTTTATGAGCTCTGATGAGGCTTGACAGGAGCAGCAGAGGGAGAAAGAAAAGACAAAAGAAACATTCCCAAATGGGGAAGGAAAGGGGGAGGGAGCCCCCAGGGGGCCAGAGCTCTTTAGGCATCTTCATTCCCTTACCCTGTGTCCTTACCCCAGTAAGGATGGAGACAGAGTGTCTCCCAAGGTTGGGGAGACAGCTCAGTCCTCGCGCGCCAGCTCTACAAACACAAGCACCTGAAGCCGGTTAGGAAAAGCCGGACATGGCGGCACATGCCTAGATTCGCATCACTGTGTAGGCAGAGACAGGCAGGTGGGCTCAACAGCCTAGCATACTTGGTGAGCTCCAGGTTCCAATGAAAGATTCTATCAAAAACAAAAAAAGCCAATCTGGGGACACGGCTCAGTGGTTATTTGGGTTGCAAGCATGGGAATGGGAATTTAGACCCCTGAAAACCCAAGTAAATGCTGGGTGAGCTTGGTGGCCCACTTGTAAATCCAGTCTTGGAAGTCAAGGACAGGGAATTCCCAGAACAAGCTGGGTTGTAAGACTAGCCATATCAGGGAGTTCTGGGTTTGACTGAGAGACCCTGCCTCAATAAGCAAAACGGAAGAACAACTCAGGACAGTTCTCAGTATTAACCTCACTTCTCCACACATACATATACAAATCTGCAGTGATGAGCACACACATACATATACACATGCATACCACATACCTGAAAAAAAAAAAGAATTAGCTCCTGGAGAGCATATCTGAGGCTGTCCTGTGGCCTCCACAAGCATGTGCCTACATGCTCACATGCACACTTGTGCACATACCCACATGCTCACTAACAGCAGAGAGGGGCAGCTACTGAGGCCCAGCTTTCCTGCACAGCAGTTAGCATCCGTCAGCCCTGGCACATACAGGCCTTGATGGTAAGGGACAAATCTATTCAGACAAAGACTATGACATAGCCTGTCACTTCTAGGAAGGAAATAAGATTTATAACCCAGCCCTTGGAACTCCACTGTCCATGAACAAGTTCGTACCTCAGAATAATGCCACTAACAGAGACCCATTTATGCAGCCATATGAGGCTTTGTTCTTTATCCCAATGACTCCAAGCTCACTCAAGAGGAAGCTGAAATGTACCCTGGCAAAAGCAACCTTTCTCCATCACCCTGATGTCTCGCCACTCTCAATGCTAATTTCACTTGCTTCAACACACCCATCGCCCTGTGTCTCCTGTTCTTTCATGTGTGTGTATGTGTGCATGTACACGAACACACATTATATGTATGTATAAGCATGTATGTGTGTAGGTGCAGGTACGTGTGTGTGTGTGTGTGTGCATTGTGTGCATGTGGAAGCTGAGGGACAACTTAAGGTTCTCTGGTAAGGGAAATAAAATAGGTTTTGCAGGTGGACTGGAGGTGGGTGGAGATGGGAGCAGAAGGGATTGGGGGGTTGGGATGGAAGGAGAGAGTGTGAGGAGAGACAGATGGAATTGGGGGCATTTGGGGAGGGGTAGAAACCTAGCACAGAGGAAACGTCCTAGAATCTCTGAGGGTAACTCTAGTGAGGACTCCTAGTAATGGAGGATATGGACTCTCAACTGGCTATTTCTTATAACTAGGCGAGGATTCCAGTGGTTGCATAAAGTTGAGTTGATGGCTTTGGATGCCCCAGGGAGATCCTTAAGCAACCCAGGCTGATGCTAGGACAGAGCACTGCTCTCTGAAAACTGACAGTGGGGCTGCATTGCCAAGGACGCCACCACACAGCTCACTGAGCGTGAAGCTGATGCCTGCATGAAACCTTCACCCCTTGTTTAGCTCCTTTGGAGAGGGAAGGTACTCTGCAGACTACTGAAAAACAAACATGAACACCAACCCGGCCACAAAACCTTTGTGGCCACAAAACCAACTATCTGTCCTGCCTGCAGGATGAGCCGGAACAATGGTGGCACAGAGCTTGTGGGAGTGACCAACCAATGTCTGATTTAATTTGAGGCCCACTCCACAAGAGGGAGCCAATGACCGACACTGCTTGGGTGGCAAGGGACCAACTGGATGACCCAGACACCTACGGTAGAAGTAGACATGACTAATCAAAAAAGAAAAAAAAAAGTCAATAAAAGGATTCCTAATGATATTCTGCTACACTCATAGACCAGAGCCTTGTCCAGTCGTCGTCAGAGAGGCTTCCTCCCAGCAGGAGATGGGAGCTGGTGCAGAGACCCACAACCAGACATTATCTGGAACCAAGTCTAAATGGGAGGTCTCCATCATGTCCCTCAGAAGAGGGGGTGGGAAGACTGTAGGAGTCAGAGGCGGAGGATACCATGAGAACATGTCCCATTCAACCAACTAAGGCTCATATGGGCTCACAGAGACTGAGGGGGCAAGCATGTGGCTTGTGTGGTCTGTTCTAGGTCCTCCTTGTGTTTCTAGCTTGGTGTGATTGTGGGACTCCTCTAACTATGGGTGCAGGGTGTCTCTGACCCTTTTTCTGCTCTTGGGATTCTTTTCCTTCTGCTGGGTTGCCTTGTCCAGCCTCGGTGTGGGGGCTTTCACCTTGTCTTATTGTATTTTGTTTCATCATGTGTGTTTGGTTGTTGTCTCTTGGAGGCCTGCTCTTTTCTGATGGGAGATGGGGGGCGTGAAAGTGGGGGACAGAGGGGATGTTGGGGGAAGCTGGGAGGAGTAGAGGGAGGGAAAATTGTGGCCGGGATGTTTTGTTTGAAAGAAGAATCTATTTTCAATTTAAAAAAAGAAAAAAAATTTATAAGCGCACACACACAACCAAATTTAAATGATCTAGTAGTTGAGACGGTGATGGGAAGGGGGACTCCTGTAACATTAACAAGAGAAGTTACTAGACCAGCTCTTGGAATGGAAGGCAAATCCCTGTCTTCCCAAACAAGGAATAAATGTTCAACCCCCAGAATCAGCGGAAAAAAACAAGTTACCAAGGAAAGGGAATTGGGGTGAGGTAAGCAAACAGCCGCACCCAGCCAGGCTGGATACACCAGTCTCCACTGCCAATAGCTCTGGGGTAGAATGAAGGAGGCAGAGTAGCTTTTCCAAGCCTGTTTGGGGTGGGGGGGGGCTTCACCAGTTTGCCCTGAGTCTCAGCAGGGCTCCAGTCCATCACAGGAATCTTTGTTCCTGGGGTCGGTAAGCTTCTGAGTCTGCTCAGCCCACAGACAGTGCAGTGGCCTCTGATAAGAGGGCAAAGAGGGGCGGCTCAGAGCGCAAACCAGAGAGCAAAGGAAGGGAGCGCGCTTTTCTTTTTTGAGACGGGTCTCACACAGTCCCACCTATCCTCAAACTTGCTATGGGTAGCTGATGATGATCCTGGACCTGTGATCCCTCTGCCTCCTTCTCCTGTGCTAGGATAATAGGCATGCACCAACAACAGCTAGGCTACCCGTGTGGTGCTAGGAATGGAACCCAGGGCCTCAGGCATGCTAGGTAAACTCTACCAACTGAGCCTCAGCCCTGTGAAGACAGTATTCCTAGGAATTTAGTTAAATTAAGAAATAATAGCTTAGCATTAAGAGCTCCAGAGTGGAGTGTAATGTTTACTTTCAAATCTATCACCAATTTTGGAAGACATGGAAGTATTAATTCCTCAGAAATGGTAGGCAAGCAAGTTTCCTGGAGTGCTAATTTTTACCTTCTGTTAACCAAAATGTTTGAAGACAACTTTAATATGCCACAAGAAAACATTCTCAAGTAGCTGCGGAGCTGCACACACATGCCACTCACTTACAAAAACCATTTTTGTCTCTTTTATACTCGCTCATTGTCAAAAGCAGCCCAGCACCGAACACTTACATGGTAGGCTGTAATATAATCCTACCTAGAGAAAGCATGGCTGCATTTATAAACAGAGGGGACCGGAGAGATGCTCAGTGGTTAAGAGTGCTTGCTGCTCTTCCAGATGGCCTAAGTCTGATTCCCAGCACGGACATCAGGCAGCTCAGGACCACCTGTAACTCCAGCTCCACGAGCTCCAACGTCCTCTACGAGCCTCCACGAGCACCTGCACACAGATGGCATGCGCACCCATGCACATATCAAAAATAAAAAAAAATACATCTTTAAAAAAAAGAGTTCATGTAGAAAGAAGAGCTTAAGACAGAGGCTCCCAGTCCCAACCCATCCTTTAAACCCACACAGTCCCCTATTCCCGGTACTTTTCCAGCTCCTTTAGTTTATCTGCTATACTGGATCACAGGAGTCCACAAACTTATGTGGGTGTGAGTATGTGTTCATACGTGTGCATGTATGTATTCATGCATACAGAGGCCAGCAATCCACAGCAGGTGCCATTTCTCAGGAGCTGCTCATCTTGTTTGTAGAGACGGGGTCTCGCACTTCACCTTGAACTCACCAAACTGTAGGCTGGTCGTCCAACACTGATGTGAGTGCTGGGAACCAAACCCAGGTCCCCTGGGAGAGCAGCAAGTGTTCTTAACTGCTGAGCTGGCTCTCCAGCCCCCAGAGTTACATTTTAAAGCTATCAAATGCACACCCATACATACACTGTTATTTTGGGATACAGATCGATAACAATACTAATCAAACTAATTTAACTCACAGGAAATTATTCCAGAAGGTGTCATTTCTTTCTCCTTCCGAAAAAATCAAGTGATAGAGAGAAAAGGAAAGGGATGCAAATTGGCAGAGCAGCAGGTTTGTCTCAAGATGCAGAAAAAGACTCAAGAGCAAGTGAAGGTTTTCTGCTAAGCCGTATTCATTAGCGTGGCTGGAGGCACGACACCATCTGGCACCCCTGTCCAGACAAGGCGCACAGCTCAGGATCAATTCTGAACCTGAAAGGCAAGCAAGTTTATTTTTACTCTTTAAAAAAAATATGTATGCACAGAACTACAAGGACATATATGTCTGCATTAGGCATGCCAGGGACATTTAACAAGACTGGAAAGTGGGATCCAATACCAGGAGCCAGCAAAAGTTAGCTGGCTTTCATTGCAAATGATTAAACACTCTCCCAGCAAACCCCACAGGGCCTGGGCAGCAACTCTTTAATAAGCCACAAAGATGTGAGGCATGCAAGCAAAGAAACTGCCCGGGATCCATGGACACCAGACTCTGACTACAGAGGCTGGGCAAAAGGGCCCCAGGGCAAGTCCAAGGCCAGCCACCATGGGACAGCTGCTGGGAACAGCTATGAGACAGGTCCCTCTGCTTGGTTCTTCCTTGGGGAACTGGCTCTTTTATGAAGCTCAGATTCTAGCATCTTCCTTTTCCAAGTGAAATTACTGCTTTTTCCTGCTGACAGTTATTTAATAGTGTTCGATGTCAAAAAAGGAAAAAGGATTGGTCAACACTATAAAAGCACAAAGAAAATTTAAATATCAGTAAATCATCCCATGGACTGTAAATACGCAATGGAGGAATTTTGCTATGAAATTATAGATATGGGGCTGGAGATATGACTCAGCAGGCAAAGTGCTTGCTATGCAAGCCTGGGAAAGACCTGAGTTCAGATCCCCAGAACCCATGTAAAAGCAAGGCACAGTGCTGTGCACCTGCCATCCCAGAACTCCTATGGGGGAACAGAGGCAGAAGCAGGAGAACCCCCAGAAGGCCAAACACTCCACCTCTAGCCACATCCCAGCCCCGCATTTCTGCTATTTCTCTGAAATAAGAGATTTGCCTGATGCCGGGCAGTGATGATGCACGCCTCTAATCCCAGCACTCGGAGGCAGAGGCAGGCAGATCTCTGTGAGTTCGAGGCCAGCCTGGTCTATAAGAGCTAGTTCCAGGACAGCAAGGGCGACACAGAGAAACCTTGTGTCTAGGTTTTTAGACTAGTGTCATTATGTATTTATTTCAGAAAAGTGGTACTGCTTTGTAGTCCTCAGTAATACGATATAAGAGTGTAGATATAGCCTTGCTTTCAACAGAGTTTCCATTATTCCTACTTTAGTACTGCATAAAAACTGCTTGCAGGACCAGTGAGATGACTTGCCCGATAACCTGAGTTCAATTCCCAGGACCACAGGTTAGAAGGAGAGGACCAGCTGCTACAAGTCGCTGCTTTCCAGGTTCAGCACTCACACCTTGCCACACGCAACCCCCACCTCCACCCCTACACTACTCCCACACCCACATAAACAAACAACAGCCGCAGCATGTACTGTGTATGTACCAGCCACTGTGCTGAATGACTTCCATGCTTAAAGTTGAGCTGTATTTAAACTTCATTGTACAGATGGGGAAACGGAGGCATAGAAGGTAAAGCATTTTCTCCTGCTGATAATTGAAGGAACTTGGACTTTAGCTTTGGGCCACCATCATACCCTCACAGACAGCTTGCCGGATACATAAATGAATGAGGAAAAGTATCAGACAGTGACCAGCAGAGATCACTAGAAATGTATCTAACAAGCTGCCTGTGGCAGTATAAATGGGAACAGCCCCCACAAGCTCATGTATTTGTATGCTTAGTCCCCAGTTGGTGAACACTTTGGAAGGATTAGGAGGTGTGGCGTGGCCTTGCTGGAGTAGGTGTGTTAGTTACTGTGTGTGTGTGTGGGCTCTGAGGTTTCAGAAGCCCAGGCTCAGTGGCTCTCTCACTGCCTGCTTCCTGTGGATCAGGATATAAAACTCTCAGCTACTGCTCCAGCACCATGCCTGCTTGCTTGGTGCCATGCTCCCCACCATGGTAATAACGGACTCACCCTCTGAAACTGTAAGCAAACCCCCAATTAAATACTTTCTTTTATGAGTTGCCTTGGTCATGGTGTCTCCTCCCAGCAATAGAACATTAAGACACTGCCTTTATCTACTTGTTCAGCACGCCATTTATTCATTCATTCACGGGGCAGTCCCCTATGAGATAAACACAGTGCTGTGTTTCAGCAACTCATACTGAGAATCCCCTACTGCTACAAAGTAATTTGGGAGCAGGAGAGATGGCTCAGTGATTAAGAGAACAAGCTGCTCTTGCAGAGGACCTAAGAGCACCCACATCAGGCAGCTCTTAGTTGCTAACAACTCCAGTTCCCGGAGATCCAACTTCTTATTCTGGCCTCTATGGGACTTATACATATGTACACACACACTCACTCAAACACATACACAAATAAAATTTTAAAAGTTCAAGTAACCTTGATTTATTATTTATTTTCTTTTGTAAAAAAAAATTACTGAGGGTTGGCAAGATGGTTAGGCAGCTAAGGCACTTGGTACAAAGCCTGGTAACTTGAGACCCACATGATGAAAGGAGAGAACTAAGCTCTGCAGGTTATCCTCTGACTTCCCTATGTGCACTATGGTAAGTACATCTCTACCCACAAAACACAGAAAACAATAAATAAGAAGAAAATAATAAATGTAAAAAATTTAATTTTAAATTATGAAGCCCAGCAATTCCACTTCTGGTTCTATACTCCCAAATAACAGAGACTTAAAAAGATAGTTGCAAACAGCTGGGCCTAGTGGTCCATGACTGTCACCCCAGCCCTTGGGAGGCAGAGGCAGGGGCCTCTGTAAGTTGAAGGTCAGTTTAATCTACACAGGGAGTTCCAGGCCAGCCAGGGATTTATAGAGAGGCCCTGTCCCTAAACAAACAAACAAAAACTTGCATACCAACATCCACAGCAGCACTAGGGACTAAATCCAAATGTGACTAAAGTCAAAAGGTGGCAGTGGCTGGGGTCCATCCACAAATGAAGAGACGAACAAAAGCCAAGGTAGGCATACAGTGAAATAGATTTTTCAGCCTGAATAGCATGGATGAGCACTAGGGACACCATACCAGCAGATGGGGAGATGGTTCATGGATAAGAACACTTAGTACACAGGCATGTGTCTCTGAGGAGCATTGTTTCAAAAAAGAAAAGAAAGGAAAAGAAAAACCAGCTGAGCATGGTGGCTTATGCTTGCATTCCCAGTGCTGGGGAGATAAGCTGAAGGCCAGTGAGAGAACCTGTCCCCAAAATTAAGGTAGACAGAGGCTTTAAGAATGACAGCCAACACTCTCCTCTGATGTGGGATGGTCTTCTACATACTGTGAATATGTATTGTTTTTATTGGTTGATGAATAAAGCTATTTTGGCCAATGGTTTAGCAGAGTAAAGCTACATGGGAAATCTGAACAGAGATAGAGAGAATAGGTGGGGTAGAAGAGATGCCATGTAGCTGCCAAAGAAGAAAGAGGTCTGAACATTACCAGAAAGCCACGAGCCTCATGGTAAAATACAATCTACTAGAAATGGGTTTATAGTTAGAGCTAGCCAGTAAGAGGCCTAAGCCATTGACCAAATGGGTGTAACTAATATTAAGTCTCAGAGTGACTATTTCATAAGTGGCTGTGGGAACTAGCAACCGGGGACCTGGTGGGTGGAGAGAAACCGGTCCAGTGAGTCTGGCTGAGATGGAGAAAAGCCTTCCGTCTACAGTCCTCTGGCTTCCACGTGCACACGCACACACATGCACCTGTATGAACACAAGAAAAGCCTTCCGTCTACAGTCCTCTGGCTTCCACGTGCACACGCACACACGTGCACATACTCACATGCACCTGTATGAACACAAGAAAAGCCTTCCGTCTACAGTCCTCTGGCTTCCACGTACACACGCACACACATGCACATACACAAATGCACCTATATGAACACAAGCATACGCACAAAGCAATGAAAGGCAAGAACTACATTTGCTACAGAAGCCAAAACCACACCAGAATGAAGTGCACATTCCCAACTGTTACTGAGGATATGAGGTTTGAAGGAAAGGGCCTTTCAAGCTGCAGATCCTGTGACCTCAGGTCTTGTGGGAGCAAGACCACAAGGTGCAGAAAATGTAGTATGGTTGGTAGCCAGTTGGTGTGGTAGTGGGGAAAGCAATCAGCAGGGTGGTGAAAGAATTCACTCTTGGAACAGAAGGGGAAGAACAGTTTATTGAGTGCACAGCAGGAGGGCAGTGGGCTGGCCATTGCTTAAAGAACAGCCTGCAGTGCGGGGCGATGGGCAGGGTGAGGCTCTATTCGGGAGAGGTACTTTTACTAGAGTTTATCTACATGCAGTCTCCTGGAATGTAACTCATGCCATGGGAAGGAGGGCATTCCCGATTAGCCAGGCACAGGACTGGGAGGTTAGCATAAGTCACTGTGCAGCTTTGTTTCCAGTTGTACCATTTCTGCCATGCAAATCAGGGCTAAGCAAAAGATAAAACCGGGCCCTGTAAACGAGAGTGATCCTGGCTGATGAAAGAGCTCCTTCCATGCGCCTGCTTATTCCAAAGGAATACTCAGTGTTCCTCCAGGTTTCTGGGACTATCCTAAGAAGAGGACCTTCAGCCAGCAGCTTCCTCTATGTACAAAGAGCATCCAAGAAAGTTACTAAACCACATTTGTGAAAGAAGCAAGCTCAGAGGCTCTCTGTGACTCATTTGATAGAAGGTTGCTATAAAAACCCCCACAGTCAGCTTACTTATTATGCAACTAAATTAAGTTACTCTAAAGTAGTGGTTCTCAACCTGCGGGTTATGACCCCTCTGGGGTTAAAGGCCCTTTCACAGGGCTCACATAAGACCATCTGTACATTAGGTATTTACATTATGATTTATAACAGTAGCAAATTAGTTATGAAGTATCAATGAAAATAATTTATGGTTAGGCTGTCAATGCGATATGAGGAACTGCATTAAAGGGTAGCAGCATTAGGAAGGTTCAGAACCACTGCTCTAAAGTGAAGCTAGAATGGCTCAGGCCAATCACATATACTACTGGACCCTGAGTTAGAGCAACAACACCAGGACCACAAAGAGCGAGGCCTCCATCCTGCCTTCCTCCCATGCATAGAACATGCCTCCCATGTACTAAAGCATATACCTGGACTTTGTCCCGGGGCGAAGACTCCAGCCCTCAGACTTTCCTGAGTAAAAGGAGTGCTTGTGATTCATGAGCCCCTTGGATCACGAATCTATGTATACTAAAGGATGAGATGACTCAAACAGGAGCTGGCCACCAGAAACACCAACCATGTGACAATGAGAGCAGGACTCTGAGCCAGTCCAACAATGGGGAGAGGAAGCTGTAAGTCACAATCGGTCACAATCTGAAACTCAACCATCCTGCTATAACGATGCCCCAGGAAAGGCTCTGCACGCCGTGTTCACTGGAGCATCCGGTGGGAGAGCATGAGCATAGGACAGGAAGGTGACACGCCCTAAGTCCACAGGAAGAGTGGAGGAACCGAGTTTGAGGTCCTCCACGACCTTACTGTGTGTCTCTTTACTTAAACGATGTTTAATTTGATTTACATTCTTTATAATTAAATTAATAGTAATAAATGTGGGGAGATGTCTCAAAGGATAAAATGTTTACCTCAAAGATCATTTAAGTGTCTACAGTCCACTTGAAATTAGATACAGTAGCAACTCTTAGCACCCTCAGATGAGAGGCAGAGTGAGGGGACTCCCCAGATGCCTGGAGGCTAGCTGGCCTGTCACAGAGTGGAGAATAGGAGAGCCTGCCTCAAAGATGGTTGAAAGGTAAAGTCCGGCACCCAAGATTGTTTTCTGACCTCCACAACTGTATCACAGTGCGCATGAGCCCACATGCACCTCAACATGCACATACATAGGTGTTCTTGGGAGCTCTCGGATTTGTGGCCAGTCAGTCAGAAGCATAAATGACCTGGAACCCCACACAGCAGGCACAGGAAATGGGTGGTGAATCATCTTGTTAGAGTCTAGTTCCTTTGGCTAATGGGGTCTGCATAAATCCAAGGGGATACCAGATTGAACAAGAGTAAGAACACCCCTTGTCCACATTCAATCCTTCTAGATGCCACATGCCAGTGTAATAACCAGGCTCAGGAAACACCAGTTTTACCTGTGAAAGATTATGGCCAATTGTTTGTGACCAGAAATCTTCCCCCTCTTAGTAACAAGAGCTAAAATGTTGGGAAGTGTCTGTGGCACTCAAACTCAGTTACCAGTGTGATGAGATCTAGTCTCATGAGAAAGCAGGCCTTTGAGCATGCCTGTGGGGGACTATATGATTAGGCTAATTGAGGTGAGAAGACTTATCCACTATGGGCGGCACCATTCCCTGGGCTGGGAACCTGGTCTCAACAGAAGATAGCATTCCCTCTGTTTGCCGAGTAAGGAAGGATGCAAGCTCCTGCTGCTGCACCTTCCCCACCACGATGGGACCATATCTTCAAACGGGAGCCAAAATGAACCCTTACTAACCTGCTCTTGTCATGGTATTTTTAACCCAAATACAGAGAAATCAACATTTTTTTTCTCAGAGATAGTTCCACACATAGTTTTCTACACATAGCAATCGTCACAGCAATCTTTATAGAGAGGTAACTGCTACTCCTGTCTTAACAAATGAAAAGATGAAAGCCCAGAGAAGCAAAGGGACTTACCCAAGGCTACAAGGTGAGTTACAAGGTGCCAGTATTCAAAAGAAGCTTTCCTGTCTCCCGTCGTGGACAGGCTGTGACCCCCGGCAGTCCACCCTTCTGAAGACCCACAGACCCCTGCCAGCCCGTGCTCTGCCCATTTCCACCACCCCACCCCAGCCCCTACCCGCGCCACCAGCTCACCATTCTTAACATGACGGCCTGTGTGTCCCTGAGGAAGAATGTGGGTTTTGCAATGATAAAATGACCCTGCTCAAACTACAGCTCAGGAAAATAAATTCTGGGAACACAGCACTGGGGGGGGCTAACTGTTTCTCTGAAAATGTCTTCCAACAAAAATATAAATTACCAGCCAGATGTAAATGGAAGTGTCAAGTTTCACTGCAGGGAGCACACAGATCCCAAGCCCTCCCCTTCTCTCTCCAGGTCACCTCACTCAAGGTGCAGAACCTCTCCATAGCTCCCTCTCCTCAACTCCTCTTATTATTCAAACTTCAAAGCATCCAAACACTTCTTCGCTTTTGTTATTACACTGATAGTGCAGTTCTG
Organism: Ondatra zibethicus; assembly: GCA_004026605.1. NCBI lineage: Eukaryota > Metazoa > Chordata > Mammalia > Rodentia > Cricetidae > Ondatra > Ondatra zibethicus. Next base: position 45,499 of record PVIU01000416.1, on the reverse strand, counting down.
TGTTTTTGCTGTGTTGAGTGCAGTGATTAAAGACTCAGACAGTTGAGGTGGTAATTTTTCAAATAAAAATTATACACTTGGAGCTAGGAATATGACTTGGTTGGTAGGGTGCTTGCCTAGTGTGTACAAAGCTCTGGTCTGTAGCCTCTGTACCATAGAAAACCATCCTTACTTGCCTACATAGGGAGTTCAAGGCCACTGAGGCCTAGGAAGTCAGATTTTGTCTCAAAAAATAAGGAGAATCACATTCATGAGTCATCCTTTTTTCTTAAACAGTTCAAGAAGACGACCAGGGTTTAACATTTAAAATTAAGTAAACTATCTTCTATGAACTACAATATCATTTGTTAAACATTACACTCAGGGTTCCTACATCCTGTTTTAGATTTTGATGATAACATTAAAAGCCTTCAGGGCTGGCAAGACGGCTCAGTGAGTAACAATGCTTGCTACCAAGGAGTTTGCTCCTGGGACCCATATGGCAAAACGAGAGCCCTAACTCCTGCAAGGTGTCCTCTGACTTCCACATGCAGACCAAGTGGTCATATACATACGATAACTAAAATATGCTTTATAAAAAATGAAGCCTCGACTGGTCACCCAGAAACACAGAAAGGGAAAAACTCCAGTTCTGCACCTTTGCCTTTAAACTCTTCAGTTACTGCTTATTTTGCAAATCCCCATCTAAACACACAACAGGGTTGTCTCCTTAGCCTGCAATCTGCAATGTGGGCTAGATTGCCTCAGGTTCCTTAGCACTGAGATCTTTAAAAGAACTTTCAGGTTCTTATAAAGAGTTATTTTATATTTAATATGTATATTTATATATTTATAATTCATATATTTTTAATATGCATTCATGCATACTTTTATGTCTAGTACGTAAATCTGTGTGTTTATACACTTGAGTGCAGTTGCCAACAGAGGCCAAAAGAGGGTGCCAGGTCCCCTGGACCTGAAGTTATGGGTGGCGTGAGCTGCCAGATGTGAATGAATGCTGGGAACCAAACTCAGGTCCTCTACTAGAACAGTATGCAGTCTTAACCTCCCAACTGCTGAGCCATCTCCCCAGCCCCACACCTAGCTTCTTCCCCTGTACTCCATGTGGTTTCTGGAGCTGTAACTTAGATCCTCAAGCTTGCAAGGAAGGTGGGTTCTTTGTAACTAGGCATCTTCCCAGCCTGGGTGTCCAACTTTTGGACATCGCAATATGAAGCTGTCCTCTGCAAACACATCAGACTGCAATCATACCCATCCTAGGGCACATGAGACATTAGGCCAAAGGAAGGACAGGCCTGTGAGTGTCACCGGTTCCCATTATAATTGCATGGCAGAGACATGTGGCTTCCTGCCTCTGAGCAGCATTCCCCAAACACAGTCTATCACGTATTCACTAGTCCAGGAAGAGATCCACATTCAAAGTCTGCAGAATGGTTATGGCGTACACTGAACACACACAGCTTTTGTGCTACCACCAAGTCAGAACCTCACTAGGGTGAACCCCTAAAGCAAAGACTCTGTGGTACCCATGGGTACCTAGAAAGACAGTTACTGAGAGCAGCAGTGACTGAGCACGTGGACCTAAAAGAAGACATTTTCTCTTTCAAAAGTACATATGACCACCGGCTTTGTTCAGAATCGCCCTAAAACTGTTGCACCCCTGAGTCTCCCCTAATCTTGCTTCTTTCATTCTGACTCTCAGGTCTCTCTGAATTAAGAGCAAAGAAAGGCTTTTGCTTTGTGTTCTGTTCATTTCTATGGGGTGAGAAAAGGCATACTTATAGATACTACTGCTGTCATCTGTTTATCAAGTCCAGTCACCTCTACTGACGCTCCCTGTGGGCCCCTCCAGCTGTCCCCTGCACAGGGCAGCCATGGGCCCCCTCCACTTAGTGCTATTTACTTTTTAAAGACCCAGAGGAGTCACTCCCAACTCATAATTACCTGGATTTCTTTTTTTCCCCCTTAAATACAAATGCAGTCTATGGCACAGGGCCAGTTCTTGCTCACAGACAGCAAGGCCACTCTGGGCTCTGATGGCCGGCATGGTCACTGGCCATCAATCTTGCAGACTCCGTTCTCTTTCCAAGATTTTATCGTTTCTTACCTCAGTGAATAAAATGTAAGCACTAGGCCTGTCTGATAGCTAGCTTTCAAACACAGCCTGGGGACACCGCTTAGGGGAGCCACCCGCAGTGGGATGGGACTTCCTATATCAACTAGCGATCAAGACATTTGGTCTTGGCAGTGTGTCAGCTGGGATTTTCACTCATGGAACTCTAGGCTGCGTCAAGTTAACAGTTAAAGAAAACTAGGACAGTTTGTCTCAAAGCATGAGATGGACGCTGCCTGAAAAATGATACCTGAAGTTAACCTCTGACCCCACAATCAGGTGTAGACACACATACACACACATGTACACAGCATACACACACACACACACATCATACACATACACATATGCACACACCATACACATACACACCATACACACACACCATACACACAGGCACACTCATGCATGCACACACACCATACACACACAAGCACACACACACTATTCACACAATATACACACCACACACACCATACACATAGGCACACTCATGCATGCACACACACCATACACACACAAGCACACACACACACTATTCACACAATACACACACCACACACACCATACACACACAAACACACACAGACACACTCATGCATGCATACACTCACACATGCACACAACATATACACACAAACACACGCGCGCACACACATGCACACCATACACAAGATGGGGTCTAGTTGGAGGTCTTCAGGTTGCTCAGGAATTGCCCTCAAAGAAGACTCAAGGTACACCACAGAAGGTATGCCACCATTTCTCCTGTTACCCTTTGGCATCCTGGCCATGAGGTAAGCAGGCTTCCCCTGTAATGTGCTACCACAGTACACTACCTCACCACAGGCCAAACTCACAAGGCCAACCAACCGCAGGCTAATGTCTACAAAACTGTCCAAATAACTATTTTCTGCATGGGCTGGTGTATCACAGGCATATCTCTTACATGGATGGGTTGCTTCCCCACGTCAGCAGAGACACGACGACAACATGGTGGAGGAAGAGGGTGAGTCACTCCGCCACCTTCAAGGGAGGCCAACTATGTTCCTATTTGGGGCCATCCATGTATGGAAAGGCCATGTGCTATATCTACCGAAGGCTATTTAAAGGATGATAAGAAGCGTAAAGCCATCTAGGATGTGACTTTCACGTTATAAATGTCAGTGGCAGCCACGTCTGCTGCTTATGAGTCTCTTCCAACACCAAACTGACAATAGCCCAAACCAACGGCTCCAGGGGAAGCTGACAGGCAGCTGCTCTTTCGATAGTCACATTTGGTAGAGCCAAGAGGCCCCTGCAAGGTGGCTAACTATGGCACACCAAAGTTGGGGTGGTGACAACTTTAGGTCATAGAAATACATATCCCAGGAGTCCTACATGATGCCAATACATCTGCCTGTTTCATGAAGGCTGTCAAACCCACACAGTGGGAGAGAAGAGAGCAGGACGGAAATATGGAGACTTCCAGACAAAATAGTATAGAAAATGCAAAATAGACAGTTTCATGAAGCCCAGGCTGTCCTCAAACTCACTAAGTAGCTGTGGGTGACTTTGAACTCTCAATCCTTCTGCCTCCACCTCCAAAGTACCAGAATTACAGAGAGTCACCTCAACACCCAGTATATACAGGAGTGGAGACTAAACCCAGGGCTTCCCGCATTCTAGGCAAACACTACCAGTGGAGTCGGATCCCAGCCTAACACTCACCCCTAAGCTAAGCTACTCTATTGGAGAGGAGGACAATATGCCCGGCTCTGCCTCCCCAAGGCCAGCCTGCTGTCCCCAGCTGCCGTCCTTGAAAGCACTGGACAGACTGCCTACCAGACACCACTAAACCAGTTTCATGGGGAGCAAATCCTGAGGATAGCTTGCTTGGTTTCCAGATCCTGCAATGTCTCTTGTTCTCATTTTTAGAAGGCTGCAGGCATTCAAAATGCTTGCTGTGTTTTAGAATAAAAGAAAAAAAAATCTAGGTCCTTAGAGATTCAAAACCCCTTTGAGCTTCCTATTTCCCTGATTTCTCCCACAGGGATGGAGTCTCAAGGTGAAAGCCAGAGAGAAACTGCAGATAAAAGCCACATGGTCACGTGACTTCTTTAGCGCTAACTTTAATGCTGTTATTCACATTAAGTCATTCTTCTGAGGGCATCGCCTGGTTGTTTTTGCTCCTGTGATGTGGTTAGAGTCTGAGTGTGTTCAAAGACTCATGTACATAAAAGAAATAAGAATTATAAATGCTGAATGTTGCACTGCATTGGCCCCATAACCTTGACACCCAATCCTCTCAGCCTGTGATGCCTACACGCACCACTCCAAGTTTATCAAGGTAACTAACTCTTAGGGGGAGTCCAGAGCACCACGGGGGATCCATACAGTTGAATCAAATACTTCTCAAATTTGTTTTCTCTACAAAATAGACAAAATATAGGGGTCAAGGAAATAAACTCCTTCAGCAAGGGTTTCTTGCTCATATAGCCAGAGTTCAGATAAGGTTCGACCATTCTATGTGCGAATGCACATGGTATATGCAATCGTTCTGTGTGTGAGTGTATATAGTATATGTGTGCAGTGGGAATGGAATGTATGTAGTTGTGTGGTGGGAGTACATGAGCCCATGTGCATACAAGGAGGTCAGGATGACATCAGGTGACCTGCTTTCTCATCCCCTGCCTTATTCTCTTGAAACAGGGTCTCTCACTGAACCTAGAGGTGGGCTGGCAGCCAGCAAGGCCCAACAAGCCTTTGTCTGTCCCTCAAAGCACTGGGGTTATTTATGGGCATATGTGTGACCATTCCTAGCTTTTTAAGAGGGTGCTGGAGATTTGAACTCAGGTTCTCGTCCATCTTCCAGTTCTCAGGTTATACTATCTTTAGAAGCTATGCTTTTCTACTTTGGTGGCTTTACATGGAGTCCTATCATAATCCACTGAATCAGCCCTGGATTTGGCTGCTTCTGAAGGGGCCATGGCTCCATTAGAATTAGTGGCTATGATCGAACTGAAAATTCACCAAAGTTTATATTTGGGAAAGATTACAAAAAGTAACAAATAGACTCCTGTTAATTCTACAGAGATAATAACATATTTCTGCACAATGAGCCTGACAGCTATAGTCTACTCTCTACCTTAACTAGATAGCCAGAGATGTCCCCTCAGGGTTATAGGTATCAAGGGGACACCCACAGGCCTCTGGAACCAGTGTGTCTCTATTCGGCTTTGTTTTGTCTTTATATGTGATGTGTGTTGGGTTGTGTTGGATGTATATAAATGTATGAGTATTTCTTTTTGAGACAGGATTTCATGTAGCCCAGGCTGGCCTCCAACTCTGTACATATTAAAAAGTGACTGAACTTCTGAGCCACCTACTCCCTGCACTGTGAGAGCTGGAACTGTAGGCACACACCCTGTGCTTTTATGCAATGCAAAGGATGGAACCCAGGGCTTTATGAATGCTAACTTGGCTACCCCAAGTAGCCATCTGTATTTTTTTTAATGTTTCTAAAAGATAGCATTCGACACAAATTCTTGGTCCTCTCTCTCTTCCAAGGGCAAATATTGTGATCTTTGTGCTCAGGCAGGAGGCACAGTTGCCGACTGCAGCATTTACATGGTCTAACGGACCTTCCTCTGAAATCCACTTTCTGGGAAGAATCACACTCCTGAAGAGAAAAGGACAAAACCAGCTTTAAGTTCCTCCATGGAAGGGCATGAGTCACTGCTCAGAGAGGCTGTCAAAGAGCTTGTCTGACCTGTTTCTGACGTTTAGAACTCAGCAGGATAAGAGGGAAATGCTCTCCTTGAAGACATTAGAACATAGGGGACAACTCAGGGGGAAAGAACATTCCTTGCAGTTGTGAGGACCCACCTATCATCCCAGGAGCGATGGTGGGTGCCTGTAACCCTGGTGATGACAGGAGAGGGAAGATGGGGACAGGCAGATCCCTGGGGCTTGCTAGACAGCCAACCTAGCCTATCGGGCAAAGTTCCAGCCAAGGGAAGGACTGTGTCTCAGAGAAAGGTGGATGGTGTCTGAGTTTGGCAGAAACAAAGGTACTCTTGGTGAGGAAGGAGTGCCTATACACTAAGTCTCAGCAGGCACTGAAGTGTTTACCAACTCCAACACTGCCTAGACCACAACAGTATCTTACCACACATGGTTCTAAGCACACACAGAAACAAGCTCAAAATGGCTCTGTCACAAAGTCAGAGGAGATAAAGACAACCCAATTCCAAGCCTGCTCCTGCAAATGCAACATATAACTTGCAGCTGTTTCACCTTGCAGCATTAAAAATGTCTTTAGAGCCTGGAGAGATGACTCAGTAACTAAGAGAGAGAGAGATTGCTGCTCTTCTAGAGAATCTGAATTCAGTTACTGCCACCCATCAGGCAGCTCACAACCAACCACCTGTAACTCCAGCTCAGAGCGCTCCGACTCCCTCTTCTGGCCTCCCTGGGTACTACACTCACATGCACAAACCCACACATAGACATACACACATACATAATTTTAAAATGAAAGAAAGAAGTTCACCTTAGAAAAGTATCTAGTAATACTGTGTGTTATGATTTGGCTGAATTTTTCCCTTGGTGAAAAAAAAATTTAAGAAGGAGCTGGAGTGTAGCTCAGTAAAGTGCATGTGAGAAACCCTACATTGGATCCCCAGAACCACATGAAATAATGGGACTGGTGGTGTGTGCCTATAAACCCTGCACTCTGGAGGCAGAGGCAGGAGGATCAGAAGTCTATGGCTATCCTCAGCTACATAGTGAATTTGGGACCAGCCTGGGATACATGAGACCCTGAAACACACATCCCAAAACAAATCAGGTGAGAAGATGAAAACATGTCTGTAAACACACACACAGAGAGAGAGAGAGAGAGAGAGAGAGAGAGAGAGAGAGGTTCTGATATCCAGGAGATATCTCCTCAGAGAATTATAAAAACAACCAAGGCCTTCTATAAGGAAGAAAGGGAGTAAAAAAAAAAAAATCTGACCTCACTCCCCCACACACATACATAAACCAACTGGTTAAGTCTTCTAAAACTAACCAACTAGTCCTTATTCTTAAAGACTTCATGGAAATGTGTACTATGAAATAGTTTGGTTATTTTTTATCCACATGGCACAATTTCTTCTTTTTAAGGACTGCGGCATAGAACTATTAACAGTGTCAACATCGTCATCACTGAGAGCAAGCTCTAAGCAATGCCAGAGGAGGGTAGAGGCCTGAGTACAGGCCAAAACCTGAACCATTTCATATCCACCGTCTCTAGGAAGCAGTCAGGGCTCTGTAAATGTTTACTGATGGGTGGGGCTGAAGCCTTGCCAGGGACTGCAGGACCCTTTATAGATGAGTCCCTGAGATAGCTCAGAGTGAAGTAAAGGAATGGATTCCAAGAAAAGATCACAATAAAGAACAAAGATACTAACTCTGATAACTGCAATTACCAAGATGGGGGGGAGGTGAGGGAGATAGGTACTGTTGTTGTGAGCATGGACATATGTCCCTATGTGCACAGAGCAGGGCTCAGTGTAAGGCATCTTCCTCAATATCTCTCCACATTATTTTTTAGACTTATTTGTCTTTATTTTATGTGTATGAGTGTTTTGTCTGCATGTATGTATGTGGACCACATGCGTGGCTGGTGCCAGAGAAGGACCGAAGAAGTATTGGATTCCTTGGACTGGAGTTACAGATGTGGAAGCCTCTATGCAGGTGCTGGAAACCAAACCCAGGTCCTCTGCAAGAGCAGCAAATCTCCACCTTATTTTTTGAGACAGGGTTTTTCACTTAGCTAGGAGCTCACCAACTCAGCCAGTGAACTCAAGGAATCCTCCTGCCTCTGTCTCCCTAGTGCTAGGGTGACAGACACGTGCCACTGGATCTGGGTGCTGGGGATCCAAAGACAGGTCCCCATTCTTAAGCGGCAAGCACTTTGTGGACTGAGCCATTTCTCCAGGCACTCAAGTTATCAAATCGTCTAAAGAAGATTCCTCAACATCTTTTTATCTCCCATGGGCAGTCCTGTAGGTCAACAACTCAGGAATCACACCAATGCTAAAACTATCAGACTCAAAGAAATGTGAGTGATATGGACAAGGTTTTTAAAATCTATGATTTTTAATTACATGCATGTGCGAGAGTATGTGCATCACATTCATGCTGGTGCCCATGGATGCCAGAAGAGGGCATGCTATCCCCTGAACCTGGGACTACCGCCAGTGTGAGTGCTGGGAGCCACTGTTCAGTCCTCAACAAGAGCAGCCTGTGCTGTTAAGCGCTAAACCATCTCTATAGCCCAAACAAATTTTTTAATCCCTCACCTCCCCCAAAGCTTGCTAGTATTTTTTTTTCCTTTTCTAATGCAACAGCAGATAGTTAAGAAGTACCTTAAATAGCCAACAAGCTTCTTCCCAAATCATGAAAGGAACACTGGCTCTGGGCACTTGCAAAATTTGTGGTCAGTGAGAAGCTGAAGGGCTGTTTACTTTTACCGTTGGCAACACTTAAATGTTCAAGTAATCTGTTTTTTTTTTAAAGGTTTATTTATTTATTATGTATACACTGCAGGCCAGAAGAGGGCACCAGACCTCATTACAGATGACTGTGAGCCACCATGTGGTTGCTGGGAATTGAACTCAGGACCTTTGGAAGAGCAGACAGTGCTCTTAACCACTGAGCCATCTCTCCAGCCCTGTTCAAGTAATCTTAAATCTCATTTCCTGCATAGCCAAGTGTACAACCCTAACCATTTCAGACCCACCGTCTTCTACCAACAGAGCTACATCTCCAGTCCCAGAGATTCCTGCTTCTTAATTACACCTAAACTATGAAACATTCACAGAGGTCATTTAGTGACATTTTACAGCCATCCCTAGCTCTGTCTATAAAGAAAATGACAGAGGAGGTCATTTCTCCTTCCTAAGTTTTAAAACTGTACATGTTGTAGCATCTATCAAGCTGATCCCCACATGTAGAAGCTCTCCATTTCTTCTTGGGCTCATGCATTGATTTCCCACAAATACAGGGTCTCACGTAGGTCAAGTTGACCTCAAACTACGTACACAGCCAAAGAAAATCTTGAACTGCTTCTCCTGCCTCCACCTCCAGAGTGCTGGGATTACAGGCAGGCACCACCTAGTTTATTCAGTGCTGGGGATGAACCGAGGACTCTACATCCCAGCCCTGGATTTTCTTCTTTCTTAATTACCTCCAACCTATGAAAGCACTCACAGAGGTTATGAGAGTATGGTTCAATCTTGAAAAAGAAATGAGGCTGCAACCTCCAGAGATAGCAGTGACAACACAGACAAGATTGAGATCTCACATCTAAGCAAACAAAATTTATCTCTTTGGTATTGTATTTTGAATGGAGCCATTGTAAAAGACTAACTGACCAAACAGTCCACCATATGCTCTCCAGTACTCTATGGCAAGTGTGGAGGGCCCAAAAATGTGAGCCTGTTTCCACACTGTCTGAAGGTCAGAGAGTTTTAGCCTGTTCAAAGTTGTTGACAATAAGTGTGGTTATTCATCCTGAACTAGGGAGTGGTTACTTGGTCTTTTTGACATTAAGATGGCGCATACAGGTAGATCCACTTGACCCTGACCAATGGTCAGGATATTCAAGCATACTTCTGCTCCTTCTTTTGAAGTAGGAGGTTTGACCTTGGGAATGGCTGCCTTCTGGAGACTTGGTCTAGGGTGGGTTCACTGCCTAAACAAGGGAGTGTTTTCCTCAGGGCTTAATTGCTTGATGGCTCAAAGTATTGAAGCAAATAACTGTTCTAGTTGTCCTTTGTACCATATCAAAGCAGTCTTTTGTCTTCTTCCCCCTGTGGTATTAGGGTATAAAAGTGTATAGAAAATTAAAACATGGAGATTTTTCAGTATTCACTGGAACTCCTTCCCAGTACTATATCCTATGTTTTCTGTTTTATTATTTTTACTCGCATCTTTATACTCTTTACTGGCTCTTCTGATCCCCATGCCCCTACCCTGGTAAGTGGTACATGTTTGTGTGTGTGCACATGTGTTATGCACGCCTGTGGAAGTTTGAGAACAACCCCGGGTTATTGTTCCTCAGGATTCCGTCCACCTAGGATTTCTGCTAGGGTCTCTTCTCTCACTTTCCGGAACTCACCATTAGGTTGGGCAGGTGGGCTGGCCAGTAAACCCAAAGATTCACCTGCCTCTGTCTCCTAAACACTGGCTTACATGTGTGTGCCACCACACCTGTCTAGAGTAGTCTTTGCCCTCAGAATGGATAAGTTAATTTCAGGTGTTTATTTAACTCCAAAACTGATAACGCCTTCCCATTTCAAAGAGGTTTTTCACCACGTCTCCACAGACTCTCAAACTGTGGTAGAACTGAAACCTGGGCTCAGGTACAGTTCTCACTCCCACAACCCATGTGACTGAGAACAACAAGGTGACTGCACATTCGTCTTCTCATGTCTGGGACATGCGTCACCACAGTGCCTGGTTCAGTTTCCTGAGTCCTCGAGTCCTCTACAGATATTGGCAATTACTATGGCCATGGGTGCTGCTGCTTTAATGGGATAATACATTCATAAAAAAGCAGTTCTACAAACAGTGCCTCTATCTCCCAAGTTCCAAGATTACAGGTGTATGCCACCATACCCAGCCATTTATCTATATTTATAATCATGTTTAAAGTTTATTGCACATCAAATAGCAAATCCTCCATACAAAATGTCAACACACCACCCCAAATGAGACATTGAATTTCTATCTTCTTCAAAATTTACTGTAAAAGGTACTGAGGAAATAATCATTTTTTGAGTCAGGGTCTCACTGTGTAGCCCTGGCTGGCCTTGAACTCAGAGATTTCCCCCTTGCCCCCCACCTCTGCCTCCCAAATGCTGAGATTAAGGGTGTGTGCTACCACACCTAGCTTATAGATTTGGGTTTTGATAAATCCTGAGTGGTGACAAACATCTGTACTCCTAGTATTCTGGAGGCAAAGGCAAGGAGAACCAGGCGTTCAAAGCCAGCCTGAGCTACATAGCAAGGCCAGCCTGGGCCTCCCATCTCAAAAAAACAAAAATAAAAAAAATAAAATTCTGCCTCCAGAACCATCCTCAACTTTACACCTGCCCAACTGTTCTAAAAGCGCAGCCCTCAAAAGGCCACACACACAGCAACAGAGGCATCATCTGAGAGGTTGAGAGGACAAAACCTCAGCCTCAGAGCTGCTGAGATTGCCCAGTGGGTCAGTGATTACACCAGAAGCACGAGGACTGGAATTCTATCCCCAGCATCCAAGTTAGCACTGGAAGATGGAGGACAGGCAGAGCCTAGGGCCTGCTGGCCAGCCCGTCTAGCCCAATTGGTGGGCTCCAGGTTCAGTAAGAGACCCTGTCTCAAAAAAAAAAAATTAGGTGAAGAACTATTTAGAAAGATAATCAATGCCGACCTCTGGCTTCCACATGCACATGCACAGGTTTATACACACACACACACACACACACACACCCCTCAGACATCATCATAAACCTAAACACATCAGGAACTTTGGTGAACTCCAGTAATGAATGATTTGGAGGCATGCCAAAGTTTGAGACCCACCACCCACTGCTGAGTGAGCTGGGACATGACCCTTCAGAGAGGTCTTCTGCTTATACAACTCTCTGGCATTTTTTCTGCTCCTTAAACACTTGCTACAGATGATGTCAGCCATTCCTCTCTATTTTTAATTCCTCATGATGAGGCTGTTGCTGATTCACTCAACACCTTATGCTGTCACTGAAATAGTAAGGAGCCTTTTCTCACACCCCTAATGGAAGGTAACTGCTGCCTGTTGTCCCCAATGTAATTACAGGAACACTCGGTGGCAAGTGTGTCCTCTATCGCCCACGGCAAAAGCTGAGCGGAGAGTTATAATTATAATTCTCCAATCTTTCCCATAATGCACTCATCGTACTGTATCCTTTGAAACCCATCTTCCCACGTCATAGGAAGGAAACGGCGAGCCTGAGATCAAATGTAGTTTACTGTAAATACAGATCAAAACTGCATCTCTTGGGGCAAACCTCCCACAACTGACAAGAAGCAAGTCCGCAGCAATGATGTGGTACTCTCATTTCTCTACAATATATATGAATGAAGGAAGTCCAGTTGAATGTTTTCTGGGGATCTCTCAGTGACCTCACGACAATGCACTGACTAATTATCAAAGCAAAGCAAACACGGACATTTCCCAAATAACTTTACTGTACATACCTTTAACCTGTTGAGGTGTTTGTTAATTCAGAGAAGGGATTTTCATACCTCCTGTGAGGTTTCAGATGAGTTGTGAATACCAACATGTTATTAATTTCCTTTTGCTTTTTGATTAATTTCACACTTACACTACACAAGAAAGAAGAGATTAATGATGTCTGGAAGACAAGGCTGGGTTCTTGTAAGATGCTAAATCAACCTCAAGTGAGAGTAAATAGAGGAGCCAGATAAGGAAATGATAAAGGAATCTGCTCTGGTTGTCTAAGCTGCTGTGAAAGCATTGATGCCCAGAAACCTGGAGAGCTCAAACTGAAAAGTATAGTTACCTCTTTTCCCAACATAGAGATGAACTACTGGAATTCTGAAGCCTGTATACCCAACAGTTTCCCAATGACTGAAGTCATGGGTTCATTTATCAGATGGTACTACAAATCTCAATGCCACAAGAGCCCCGGTGGAGACATAGTGTTCCGTCTAGTCCCATCCTGTCCTTATCTTAACTCTTCCTGATGATCATGTCACAATTCCTAGCTAAATACATTAAAGAAACCCTGTCAAATGCACCAAAAGTTATGAAGAAAAGGAGAATACAGGATTTGCTTAGTAACATGGATCCCAGCACCTGGGAGGTAAAGGCAAGAGAATCAAAAGTTCAAGGTCAAAGATTCTTGGCAATATAGAGTAGGAGTCCAGCCTAGGCTACTTGAGACCCTGTCAAAAAAAAAAAAAAACAAAAGTAAGAGAGGAAGGAGAGAAGAACGTGGGAAGGGAAGGGAAGAGAAGGAGAGAGGAAGAGTGAGGGAACGGGTGAAGGGAGGGGAGGAGGGGAGAAGGGAAGGGAAAGAAAGGGAGAGGAGAAAGGAAGGGGAGGAGGAAGAGGAAAGGGGAAGGGAGGAGAGGGAGAGGGGAGGGAAGGGGAAGAGTCCAATCTCAAGGTACATACAAACTAATTTTATATATATATATATACACCCAGAACCTTCTATGTGCCAAGACCCTAGAAACTTAGTGCAGGTCATACAGCATAAGGCTTCTTTGAGGTACTTCTATTCTCATCAAACAGAAGATGAAACACACTCAGAAAGCTAAAGATCATGCTAGGGGATCCCCATTGTGCTTCTGTTTAAAGAAAAACTACTTTACTGTTCTAAATTGTCCACATCCATTCATTACAAAGACGCAGACTTACCCTGAAAAAGAAGAAGCCCAGAGCGGCCTCCAAGAGCAGGTGGGGCTGCAGGTGCTAGGTGTATCTTCCTGGATTGGAGGCACCATTATGCCCCTCACCCTCACCTGGGTCCGTCCTGGTCTCCACAGTGAAACACTCCACAACACGCATTGTTTCCCTCTGTGGCTGACTAGCTACCCAGCTACCGCAGCCTGGCTACTATTTCAGAAGGTCTAAGAAAGGCAAGGTCCTATCCTGAGAAAACTCTCCTTTCCCAGCTTCAGCTCCAAGAGTCCAAAGTCCATGCAAGACCAACGACTGCCATACAGGCTGGCAGCTCTGCCATCACAGGCAGCTTCAGTGATCAAGTGAGTCCACAGGCTCATATGGATTCCATCAAACTGTCTTGGATCTTTAATCAATACTTTGCACAGGGCCTGGAGAGATGACCCAGTCAGTGAAGCACTTGCCATGCAAGCATGAAGACCTGAGTTTGCTCCCCCAGAACCCCTGTGAAAAGTCAGCTGAGGCGGTGTGTGCCTGAATTCCCGGGGCTGGGGAGGTAAGGACAGGTGACTCTCGGTCAGGCAAGCCCCAGCCAGTGACAAGCCCTGTCTCAAATAAAGCCAAGGTGAACAGTATCTGGAGGAATGATACCTGAGTCTGTCCCCTGGCCTCCACATACACATGCACATATGTGAACACCCACCCTCCATACACACATATGACTCTCTCCTTGGAGGAGGTATGTAAATAAACCCATTTCTCCCAGAGCCTACGAAGGCCATCTAAATCAAGATAAACGTTTGTTCCTTTTCTTCCTAAACATTCAGCTGGATCACCTCGCTCAGATGCCTGCCTCTCAGCAAAGCTCTACAGTCAGCTGAACACTAACCCGGTCATTCTTGTTCTTGCCTTAACCCTCTCCTCCCCAGCCAATCACGACAGCTTCCTAACTGGCTGAGTGTTCTCCAGGCTCATCCCACTCCTTCTCAGGGTACTCCATAATCCCTGCCAGGTGAACCCTCAGGAGCAGGCGGGCAGAGAATCACACACACACACACACACACACACACACACACACACACACACACACACACACACACTTTCCACTTTAAAAAGAGGTTTAGATAGCCCCTGGCTGCTGAGGGCCTCCTGATTCAAGGTCTGCTTAGCTCACGTCAGTGGTTCTCACAGAGTCCCGCCCCCCACCATTTCCACACTATTTTCCCCACCCCGCCCACTCCCTCACCCTGTATCCTTGCCTATCTCTACATCTCTGGACTGCTTTCACCTATCACACTAGGTACAGACGCTCCCCTCAGCAGACTCCCAGCTCCCCAGGATCACATCTTCTTCTCCGTATCTTCCACAAAACTGACCACAGATAATTGCCAGTCCACTAAATCACTGTTCATGATTTTATTTATTATTCTGACAGTAGACATTCAGATCTTTCTGGTCATTCCACTTTAATGAACATTTGGCATATGCTGAATACTTTCAGAGCTTGGTTTACTCGCCAGGGAAGTCCTGGTGATATTGGTGTGTGTTCCATAGGGTGGGTGGGGACAGGGAAAGCCTCTCACAATAGCAATGGCGCTCAGCAAGTGCTCCTGCACAGCCGGAATTCAATGATACTCTCAACTTCCCCCCCTTCCTATCACTAAGCCCTCTTTTCATTTCTGTTACTGCGGTAAAATTCCAGAGCAAAAAGCTTCAGAAAGAAGGTTTACCTCACAATTCCAGGTTACAGACTATCACTGCGGGAAAGTCACAATGGTGTGAGCTAGACACTGCTTAGCGGCATCCACAGTAGAGAGCAGCAAGAAATGAATGCATGCATACCTAATGCTCAGCTATCTTTCTATACTTTGATACAGTTCAGAGTCCAAATCAGGGAACGATGCTGGGCCCCTGTTGACCAAGATTTCTGTCCTGCCCAGTTCCCACAGTGGCTCAGTCCCAAAGAAACACATAGAGGTCTACATTAATTATAAACTGATTGGCCTATTAGCTCAGGCTTCTTCTTATCTCTTATAACTTATTTTAGCCCATAATTCTTGTCTGTGTTAGCCACATGACTTGGTACCTTTTTCGGTGAGGTAGTCACATCTTGCTTCCTCTGTGGCTGGGTCATGACTGCAGACTCAAACTTCCCTCTTCCCAGAATTCTCATTGCCCCACCTCTACTTCCTGCCTGGTCACCCCACCTATACTTCCTGCCTGGACACTGGCCAATCAGAATTTTATTTAAAATAATACAAGTGACAGGATAAAAGACCATTGTCCCACAGCACTCCCCCCTCCTTTTTAAACAAGAACTCTGGATCTAATATCCTTTGTTTAGCTTTTCTCCTGACAATTATCCATAACAACTTGTAACCAACATTCTAAACAAAGGAAAATGTCCATAGTCCATTTTTTGGGAAAGGGTAATGTGGGAGTTCCTTCTGTGTGCTGTGATTACCACTAATGAATAAAGAAACTGCTTTGGACCTATAGCAAGGCAGAACTTAGGTAGGCAGGGAAAGCTAGGCTGAATGCTGGAAGGAAGAAGGGCGGAGTCAGGGACGCTATGGAGCTGCTGCCAGAGTCAGACATGCCGAAACTTTGCTGGCAAGCCACTTCCACATGGCGATATACAGATTAATAGAAATGGGTTAAATTAAGATGTAAGAGTTAGCCAGTAAGGAGCTAGAGCTAATGGGCCAAGCAGTGATTTAATTAATACAGTTTCTCTGTGATTATTTTGGGTGTAAGTTAGCTGGGAGGCTGGGAAAAACAAGCATCCCCCTCCTCCAACAGGCCCCAGTGTGCTGGTCCTACCCACATCAGCGCAGGCAAGCAAAACAATACCCCTAGACATGCCCCAAAGCCAGCCTGATCTAAACAATTCCCTGATTGAAGCTTTCTTCCCAGGTGATTGTAGGTTCTGCCAAATTGATAATTAGAAATAACCATCACACCACATAGGAACCAGAGTTCAATCTTCGCTATGGGATTTGGGGGAGAGGGTGGCGGTAGGGAGATCACTCAACCACTCAGCTGCCGGGCAGACCTAGACCTAAGTCAGTCACTGATAGCAAAATGTTTGAAGAAATGAGCTACTATCTGGCTACCTTGGCTATGACATCAGCAGACAATATTATCTGGTGGGACAGTACACGGTGTATGATACAGACTGGTGATAATGGAATTGTGAGGTCACATGTGGCATTTTCCCGACAACTCCATCTGTAAAAGGAAAATCAGCCTCAACAAATTAGAATCCTCTGGAAGAGCAGCAAGCACTTTTAATAGCTGAGCCATCTCTCCAAGCCCAGAATTCTTATTCTGTTTTCCACTACCAGTAATTAAACCCAAATCTCACACATACTGCTCAAGTGCTTTGCTACTGAGCTATCCTCAGCTGTACTCAAGCTTTTAAGGAGAGCATGCTAGTCCTTACTGCAACCACCTCACCAGTCTCCAAACAGTCCTATCACGCTCACTTTACACATAACATCAGAGGCATCTTTCCTGCCTGGCGCACTGCTATTATAGTTGTATAAGTAGTTAAAAAAAATAATCTATGATTAAAAGAACTCCCAACAATTAAATGAAGAAATATCAAATCTCAGACAGCTCACAGAAACGTGTAACTCCAGTTCCAAGAGCCAAAGTCCTCCTTCTGGCCTCCGGCTCATGATGCTCATGTGCCCTGCCCCTCATCCAGACACACAGCTTATACACAAATCATAACAATTCTTAAAATCCTTTTAAAAGTTGGGTACAATTTTCTGTTAGGACAATTGTCTTAGGACCTCCTGCTTAAAGCCGATTGGGTTGTCAGCTGAAATGGGAGACTGTGCTTAAGGATCACTTGCACCAGGAAGTTGAAGGCCTGCCTGGGCATTACAGGGAGACTCTGTCACAAAAGGGAAAAGAAGAATGTGAGGCAAATGAATGAGGTGGGCTGCTCCTCTTTAATCCTGTTATGGCTTCAGTTCAGTTCAGTCATAGTTAGTAATAGCTACATATATGAGAGCTAAAGTTATGGTTTAAGTTTTAATTACTGTGCCTAAGAGATCCATAAAGAAAAAAAAAAAAAAAACGCCTCTAACCAGTAAGCCTTACCTAAGGACAGATACTTCCTGAAATGCTGGGGGCTTTTGCTTTTTGGAAGATAACACAAGCCACGCATTTTCACTTCCCTAAACACATTTGTTAGACCCAACCGTTCACTTGATCACTTGTAGGTGAAAAGTACAGAGGCAGGAAATAGGTCAGGATGTATACTTGCCTGATCAGATGTAGGCAGGAGGAACGCAGGCAGGAAGTATGTCCGGATATATGCTTGCCCCTGGTCAGACCTGATGGGAAATACAGTAAGTAGCCTTAAGGGATTGCCTTTATAAGCCTCTGCAAAATGTGACTTGTGGCCAAGAGTCCATCATCTTGGCCAGTATTTAATTACAGCTTGCTTCAAATCTGGCTCCAAAATTGTGGCAGTTTAATATTAAGTTACCAGCTACACACCGAGGGCTTGAGATTGATACTTCTTCATTTAGTTCTTGAGGGTTCTTTTTAATATCTCTCCTTCTCCTCTCTTCCCTCATCCTCTCCCTGTGTGTATGTGTGTGTGTGTGCACATGTGCCCATTCCATGGCACACATGGAGAGCAGAGATCTTCCCTGAAAGATGCACTGTTAGTACAGGCTTTTTAAGTGGTTTTCTTGTTTCAATTTATGATTAAAGACATTCTGACAACAACAACAAAAGCCGGGAGAGTTAAGCAAGGGATTGAAAACAGGGGTTTGAAAATGGATAGTCATGATTATCAATCTCTATTATCAATTGAAGGAATTTAGAATCATCATGGAAACACACTTCTGGGTGTGTCCATGAGGGTGTTTCCTAAGAGGTATAACTGAGGAGGGAAGGCCCATCCTTGAAGATGAGCAGGCCCATCCCCTGAACTGGGGTCTTAAACTGAATAAAAAGAAGCACATGTTCAGCTTCTCTGCTTCCTGACTGTGGACGCCATGTTGGACCAGCTGCCTAGGATTCCTGCTGCCATGACGGCTCTACCATGATGGACCATACATCCGTCTGAACTGTGAGCCAAAAGACCCTTAGGTTGCTCTGTCAGATACACTGTCACAACAATGAGAAAGTAAAAACATATCAAAGCACGCTGATAAAACGTGACAAGTGCATGCTTGGGACATCTAACCACATCACACGTCTGTTTCCTTCCAGACAGGGTCTCACACAGCCCGGGCCGGCCTCAATCTCACACGACCTTGAATTTCTGAGCCTCCTGCCTACACCTCCTGAAGACTGAGATGACAGACTGCAACATTAAACCCAGTTTACCTGCCCCTGGGGCTAGAACCCAGGCTTGGTCAATGCTAAGCCAGCACTCTGCCAACTGAGCTACATCCCAATCCTAAGAAAACATTTTCACTAGGAAGAAAAATAAATTCTGCTCAATCAAACTGATTTGCAAATTATTAAGAAACAAGAGGAGGTCAGAACAGAAGCAAATCCTGAGGCTGCGCGTTCCCTGACCCTGGGGCCCCAGGCAGAAGCCCAGGGTGCCTGGAACTGGGAAGGCCTGGAGCCCAGAGAGAGGAATCCCTGACTCAGATCCTGCCTACAGGGATCTGGGAGGCCAGAGGCCTTCCTTCAGCTGTAAAGTAAGTCATCAGGTCACAGTGCACCCAGCAGAAAATCGCATTCTCTAGACCATAGCCAAATTACACAAAACTAGAAAATGAATTCACATCCTTCCTATTACTCCCAGCCTACCCCACAGAGCAGGGGGCCAGCAGCCCAGGCAATGAGTTGGGCAAGGAAACACTGGGTACAATGGCCTTACCCCAGCAGGCTCAATGAAGCGATGTCCACAGTCATTCCCTCTGGAGACTGCTAAGGGGGCTTGCTGGAATCCAAGGTGAGAGTCTAAGTTGCAAAAGGCTGGAAACCCACTAATGGCTCCAAGAGCTCTGCACAGCAAGTGCCCTGACTCCAAGCTCCTCCTCCTTCCAGTTCCACCACCTGCAATGGCCTTTTCCTTGCCCAAATCTGTCTGGATACTCCCGAAGGTCTTGGCTAAAAGTACTGAGTCTAAGGACCCTGAATTTCACCAGAATTATGCAGGGATGTTAGCAGCCACACAGAACAGCAGCAGCCCACACTGCTGATAGCTCTGGAACATGAAAGATGCTTCTACAGTTCCAACAAATTTACCAGAATCCCCTACAGGAGCCATAATCATTAAGCTACTTGCACAGGAAGGAACCGAAGCAAGACATCAAAAGAACTACACAAGTGACTGCCATCCCCAATGACTGCTGGCTGCAGTGTAATCCCCCAGTCTCTCTGCCATTTGTCTTTGTGCTCACTATTCTGGGACTAGGAACCTCCCCAAAATCCACAAACTGACATCAGGTACTGGGGAAGCTAGGCGGGACCAGCTGCATCCAGATTTGCCTCCTAGGTGATTCCAGATCCCGTGAAGCTGGCAATCAATAATAACCATAACACACGGGATGGGGTAAGAGGAGAAGACAAGGAATAGGGTATCAGTGTGAATCCTGAATCTTTCGACCTCAGCTCCCACAGCATAAGGTCTTTTCCTCCCAAGGAGCATAAATTAACACACCACTCAGTGAAAGCCCTGAGAATTACAGCCAGCTGCTGTAAGCAAACAGTCCTCTGGTGGCCCTTAAGATGTTGAGTGAGTGGCTTAATCACCCAGCAGGGTCTAGCAGGCAATACAGAAAACCCGAGGAGACAGCCAGCAGCGAATGGAAAACATTATCATTTAAAGAAGGATTAATAACAAGTCTGTCTAGACTGGAGAGACAGCTCAGTAGTCAAGAGCACTCACAGCTCTTGCAGAGGACCTAGTCTGGTTCTCAGCATCCACAGCAGGAAGTTCACAATCACTTGTAACTCCGGCTCCAGGGTATCTGTGCCCTCTTCTGGCCCCCTCGGGTACCGGCTTGCATGAGGTGCACAAAACTCATGCAAATATACTCACATATACATAATTTAAACCCCAATGGATGGATGGATGGATGGATGGATGATGGATGGGTGGATGGAGGATGGATGAATGGATGGATGGATGGAGGATGGATGGATGGAGGATGGATAGATGATGGATGATGGATGGGTGGATGGAGGATGGATGAATGGATGGATGGATGAATGGATGGATGGATGGATGATGGATGGATGGGTGGATGGAGGATGGATGGATGAATGGATGGATGGATGATGGATGGATGGATGATGGATGGATGGATGATGGATGAATGGATGATGGATGGATGGAGGATGGATAGATGATGGGTGAATGGATGGATGGATGGAGGATGGATAGAAGATGGGTGATGGATGAATGGATGGATGGATGGATGGTGGATGGATGAATGGATGGATGGATGGATAGATGATGGATGGATGGAGGATGGATAGATGATGGATGATGGATGAATGGATGGATGATGGATGAATGGATGACGGATAGATGGATGGAGGATGGATGGATGGATGGATGGATGGATGGATGGATGGATGGATAAAGTAAGCCAGGCAGGAAGGAAACATCACCAGAAGATGTCTCTGGCCTCTTCAGGAAAACCACCCAGGTAGGTGGGGTGGGGGTGGGGTATTTTTTTTTAACAAGGTAGCATCTACTATTATGGAACACCAGGAACCCCCTCCAGAGAATTCACTCCCAGCCTATCTGCCCTGCTAATAAATCCAGCCTGCCTAAAGTGCACAGTCAAAATGATGAGGAAATAAGCCCAGGAGGAGTTTTATACGTGACTTAGACAAGCAGGAAAGAAAAGAAACACATAGAAAAAGATGAAAATGTCCTGCTGACCCTAGCACCCCGGAGCTGATCCATGAATCTTTAGTTCCAGGACAGCCAGGGCTACATAAATTTTCAAAATTTTAAGTCTTTTTTAAAAAATATGTTTTAGTGTGTGTGTCTGTCTGTGTACGTGTGTGTATGTGTGTGTGTTTATGTATATGGGTACATGTATATGTGTATGTATGTATATATTAGGTATATATATGTGTTTGTATGTGTATGTGTATATGTGTATATGTATATGTGTAGATGTGTGGTGGTTTGAATAAGTATGGCCCCCAACAGACTCACACGTTTGAATGCTTAGCCATAAGGAGTGGCCTTGTTGGAGGAAGTGTGTCTCTATGGAGGTGGGCTTTGAGGTCTCATATATGCTCAAGGCACACCCAGTGGGCAGTTTATTTCCTGTTCCTGCAGATCAAAATGTAGAACTCTCAGCTACCTCTCAAGCATTATGTATACCCACACACTGCCATTCTTCCTGTCATGACAATAATGGACTAAACCTCTAAAACTATAAGCCAACCCCAATTAAATGTTTTCCTTTATAAGAGTTGCCGTGGTCATGGCGTCTCTTCACAGTAATGGAATCCCTAACTAAGACTGTATGTGTCTGTATGTATATGTATATTTGTGTATGTGTATATATGTGTATAGTGTATATATATGTGTATATATATATGTGTGTGTAAGTACGTGTGTGTATATGTTGTGTGTGGAGATCAGATAACTTGCAGAAGTCAGTCTCTCTTTCTACCATGAGGATCAAACCCAGGCCCTCAGGCTTGTCGGCATGTGCCTTTACCCACTGAGCCATCTCACCAGCCCCTAAACTGAAAAAAAAAATCTCAAGAGGAACATGTTACAGGAGAATATGCTACAGTGTTCCTCAAACTTCCATGAAGCCCTTGGGTGTATCTTAGGATCTAGAAGGGAAATAAGTCACTGGGCACATGTATGGCAGAGTTTCTAGATTAGAGAGGACCCACCTTAACTGTGAGAGGCAACTTTGATGTCCATGCCACGTGACAGCCATCTCAAGCTCCTGCAGTACGCCTTCGCACCCAGGTGGGCTGTACACCTGAACTCAGAGTCATGGAAAGCAACCCTTAGATGGCTTCTACAGGCTACTGTCACAGCAAAGAAGAAAACAACACACTCTCCCTCCTTGGGAGTTACACCCTTGGGCTTGCAGACTCCCCCACCCCTCCCCTCTCAGCTCCAGAGACTCTATTTTCTACCTTTGCCCCGAGCCTGAGGGCTTTCCCACTGTCAGCAGGCAAGGTGCCTGGGGCGATCCCTCACTCTGGCAGTGCCCTGAAACTATTTCTGCCCTGACTCTTTGCTCAAAGTGTCTCAGGTAAAATGTGTTAACCTGCAGAAGCTCAGACACTGACTTGCATTATCACAGCTGTGATAAAAACGCATCCACGTGGGCCTATAAGCTCAAGGGGACATTCCTGAGTGTTTCCTCCAGTGCTGTGAATACCAGGCTGAAAAGGGCTGAGAAAATGGATGCAGTATCTGTAGCCTTGAACCGACTCCAACCAGAGGATGACAACCATCCCCAGGTGGCAAGCGGCTGCTCTGTCTTCGGCTATGTACAGAACTATTTTCCCACTTAGCTTTCATTTTTGCCACCTGCTCACTAATAGAAACACCCCCAAGCACCCCACACCAGAGCCCAAAGACCAATCCAAGCTCTTCACAGTCTCCAGGGAAGGTAATGGAGACAGTCACCTGGGCCAGTGAGATGATACTTGCCACCAAGCCTGATGACATGATTGGAGCCCCAGAACTCATGGAGTGAAAGGAGAGAACCAGCCCCCAAATCTGCCTTCTGATCCCCCTACACATGTAGTATGACATGTGGCTCATGTGCCCATACATGTGCATGGGTGCGCCCGCACACACACACACAATAAATAAATAAAATAGCCTTGGGCACACTGAACAATCGGTTCAATACAAAAAGGAAGTATTTTTATCACTTTATGACAGATGAGGAAATAGATTCAACCCCAGGCCTCACACCCAAGATCAGTTGGACTGACCCAAGGGTGATCATTTCCCTTCCCCAGTACTGACCCTCACACCCAGGATCAGCCGGACTGACCCAAGGGTAACCATTTCCCTTCCCCAGTACCATTCTGTTCTGGTTTTGCTTTGTCGTTTGGCCTCCACCTCAGAGAGTACTGGGATTATAGCCCCCCACCTTGTTTGTGGGGTCCTCAGGATTGAAACCAGGGCCCCCTGTACACCAGGCAAGTGCCTGACCAACTAAACTACATCTCCAAACTCCATAGTATTGTTCTTCAAAAGAAAGAAGGAACCAAAGTCTGAAAGTTATTCTTGAACTGAGCCTAGAACTAAATTCCAGCACTCAGGAAGTGGAGGTAGAGGGATCAGAAGTTCAAAGTTATCCTCAGCTACATAGTGAGTATACCTTATATCAACAATGATAAGTTTTTAAAAACTTTAAGCTATAATGTGATATGGCAATATGTGTGCCTATTTATTACACCAAGTTGCGATACCCAAGCATGTCTGTTACCCACCAATTGAACTCGGTAATGATGAGTACAAAGATTATTTTGAGATTTTGGCAACAAAATGTAGCATGATTTATATTTACTGGACAGTTAAGGTGCTTCCAAACCCCTGGGCTCTCTGTTTCCATGGGGAACACATCTACAGATTTAATCATCCATATTTCCTAGATAGAAAAATATCCAGAAAAAAATTATGTCAGGGAACTGGAGGGTATAGCTCAGTTGGCTGAGTGCCTAACAAGTACTGGGCTCTACCTCCAGCACCACAGAAACTAAACGTGGGAGGCCAGAGGTGTAGACAGGATGATCAGACGTTCAAGGTCATCTCTGGCTAAGGGCAAGCTCAAGGCCAGCCTGGGCTATGTAAAAACCCTGTTTTAGAGGGGATAAAAAGTATTTTGTTTTGGTCTTGAATATACATAGAACTTTTTTGTAATATTCCCTAAACAATATTGTATTAAAACTACTTTGGGTTAAGTATTAGAAATAATGGAGATAAACTTCAGGCATAGGAGGGTATGTATAGTTTCATAAAGGACTGGAGCAGCCCAGATTTCAGTATCCAAAGCAATCCCAGGACCAGCTCCCCTGCAGACTGGAGGCAGGAGCATTCCAGATGGCCTTATGGCCATTAGCCACAGCTGGAGTTCAGTGGCTATGAAAAGCGAGTTTTTCTCCACTCAGGTTTACTTCTGGGATTTGAAGGTTGAGCAGAGCCTGGGTTACACAGCCTATTTGTCTACTATAGATTTCACTACTAGGTTCAAGACCTCAGACAGAAAAGAAGAAAAACCAGAAACAGGTACCAACAATTTCAGCCCCATCACATCTTCATTTCTGGCAGGCTATTAAAAAGGTGACTGTGAAGTTTCTTCAGGACATGAAAAAATGTACATTTCCTCAAAGTCACACTGCAGATTTTAATAACAGCAAACACTCTTCCAGCCTCTTCCTCTGAAAAGATTCCTGCTTCTTCCATTGAAAAAACTTGACTATTTTATCTACTTCTAGGCATCCATCATAAGTATGCCAATATCTTAGGGCAGAAAGGGGAGGGGGCTTTTTGAACTTTCTAAGGGTTTAATCAATAGGTTCCTTTTCACAGATGGCTGTATTGCTTGCTGAGCATTGAATTCTTTTTGCTCTTTTTTTCTAATTTAAAATAGCAATGTACTTTCTGCTGCACAGTTATTACATTTCAGGCACAGCATCAGGCTCTTGTTTTCAATTATTCTGATGTTCACATCCATTATCCCATTTTAGTAAACATATTAAATGATTAAGGATTTCAAAGAGGCTTATGTTACAAAACCATTCTCTTGGATAAAAGAGAAACAAAGAGAGGAAGAAGAAAGGAGAAAGGAAGGGAGACAGAGGAAAGAAAGGGAAGGAGAGAGGAAGGAAGAAAGGAAGGACAGATGGAAGGAAGGAAGCACAGACAGACAGACGGAAGGAAGGAAGACAGGGAGGAAGAGAGGCAGGCAGACAGGCAGGGCACAGATTATATTAACATCAATATTGAAATTCCAGTTATAAATTAAGATATTCACTTTATCATTTACTTGGTTGTGTGCTCATTTTTGACACAGACTTTCATTATAACATGAGCCTTCCTTGAGTTCCATCTCTCCCTACTTCCTTCTTGGGTTTCAGGCCTATGCCACCGTGCCCACTGTGGTGGTTTGAATGAGGATGCCCCACCCCACCAGAGGCTCACATATTTGAGTGCTTAATACCCAGCTGATGATGAACTGTTTGGAAGGATAAGAGTTGTGGTCTTGTTGGAGGAGGTGTGTCACAGGGAGTGGGCCCACACCAGGCCCAGTGGCTCTCTCGGCCTGCTGCCTGTGGATCAGAACGAAAAGCTCTCAGCTACTACTCCAGTGACATGCCTGTCTGCTTCCTACCATGATGATAACGGCCTCTCTGAGGCATGTCCCTTCTCTACCCCATTACTTGAACCTCACTACCAGTCTAAGGGGTATTATTTTATTTCTGACCCCTGTAAAATCAGTTCCTTTTTAAACTGTGGGCTGGGATGAGAAAGGCACAAACATTAATGAGTTGTTTCATTAACTAGACACCAGGATATGACTAAGAACGCACAACACTGCCCTTAAAGCATGAAGACTGGGGGAAGAAGCTCAGAAGAGAGAAGTTGCTAACAATGAAGACACTTCACAGCCTGTGAAACAGCCTAAAAGAGCACCTAGGCAAGGCTCTCTGCTCTCAAATGTACAAGAGGGAATGGGTCGGGAAGAGACAGTGTGCAAAGTGACAAAGAAAGGGGTGAGAGAAAGGTTACTGAGTCCACTGACTGGAAAGAACTTATCTTCATGGATGTTGTTCAGTAGTCTGATTTTCCCCCGACAGCTTTATCAGACTTTCACTGTTCTAATTTTAATAGGAAGCTGGAACTCAGAGGTTAAGCAACTTGCTCAGTAGCACGGGGTGACACCAAAGTCAGAGCTGGTACCCAGTTACTCCTCAGAGCTTGAGAATTACTTCCATATCAAACTTCAAAAATCAGGAAGACCACACACCACACCCCGGTTCCTAAACTGGGGGTGGGGGTAATCTCTTGGAGGGTGGGAAAAGATCAATGAACATAAAAAGAGCAAGGAGTTCAAGAAAGGAGGGAAAGGACAGAGGTAGAATGGAAGGTCAGGAAAGAGAAAGATGGAGAAAGGAAGAAGAAAGGACACAAGGAAGGGAGGAACAGGAAGGAGGAAGGGAAGGAGAAAGAAGAGAGAGGAGGGGAGGAAGGAAAGAAGACAAGGAAGGGGAGGAGGGAGAAACAGGGAAATGAAGGAAGGAAGAACGGGAGGGAGAAAAGGAAGGAGAATGGGAAAGGGGGATGAAAAAAAGAAAAGCAGCTTAATTTTAAAGGATAGATTCCAAAACAGTTGACACTCTGCTGAGTGTAGGCTCCAGGAAGAGTGAGTGCCAGCAAAAGGCTGAGGACCACTGGAAAGCATGGTCTAAAAGCCATGGGTGGAAGCAGCAGGAGAGTCCATCCCCAGCATGGCAAAAGTCAGTGAGGGAGAAAGATGGTCCTCACAGGGTAAGTCAGTAAAGAGCCCGGAGCCACGGCAGCATCATGCCCTCTCTCTGAAGAGCCCTTAAGTTGTCGGCCAGGAGACAATGCAGAGAAGCATGGTGTCTGTTTCAACAAGCCACCAGATCAGGTCTCGCAGTGACACCACTAGCAAGGACTCAATGACATAAATGGCTCATCCACTCTTCCAATCCCGTGGCCCTCTAGACTATCTGAGTCAGACATTCCACTAGCCAGAAATAAGCACAGGCTCCCATTAGTGTGTATTATTTACTTAAAACAAAAACATGTATTACTTGTCAAGTTATGAAATTAAACCTTAAGACATTAATTTTATGGTGGGAATAAATGGAAACTTAGATATTCTTCCCATACTCCAAATGGTTATTATAAACACTAAATTTTAGAACTCACTGTCCTTGGACTTGCGATCTTGTGGTTTCTTGGAGTCCAAAGGCTTTGACCTTCACTGTACATGACCCAGATGGCTGACACACCTTCTCTCGGTTCACTGTCCTGGCCTCCACTCCCAGGACTGGTGGGCTGTTCTCCATCCCTAGAGTTCCGAAACCACCACTTTCCATTCCCTGTGGTCCTTGGCCTCTATCCCGTCAGCTCACTGAGCCATCCCTTCCCAGAGTCTTCCACTCCATCAAGCTTCACCACTACAGTCAACCACAAGTCCCACCTTTGAACAGCAATTTGCATCCCAATGTCAGTCTACCTAATCTTCTGCAGTTAGGCACAGCAGCAGTACCAGAGGGATGGGGGATGAGGGAATAAATGAACACATGGTAGCCATAGAAACACCAGTTACCAGGTTACTTCATGCCCTGGTCTTCAGCAGGCCTTACAGTTTAGTAACAACTTGGGTTTTTATCCTGTCCTCTGCTACCTCCATTTCCCATCATTCTCACCTAAGGTTTTGGAACTTCATCCATAGACTCTACCATTCTTCCATCAATAACATTTGCTGAGAAGTACTTACATATATGCACCAGAAGTACTTACTCCAAGTGCTAAGTCTCATCAAACTTCCATGCCAGGAGACAAGGGAACATCCAGCCAGGGTTGGAAGATGATCAGAATAAAGCCACTGAGATAAAAGGAACCAAGCAAGAAAAGAGACTTTGCTCCTGTCTACTTATACCTCCTTCTAATGTTTTAAATTTGAAACAAAATTCTTTTAAAAGAATACATTTCAGAGCTGAGTATAGCTTAATGTCAGAGCACTTGCCTAGCACACACAAGATCCTGGTTCACTCCTCAGCATCACAGAAGAGTATGCATCAGTGGTATATAATATGCTCACCACATTGTGAAACCACCACCTCTATTTAGTTCAGAAACATGTCTACTATCCTGTTATAGTTAAGCTTTACTATCAACTGATTATATTCAGAATTACCAGACAAACAAAATTCTGGTTGTCACTGTGAGGTGTTTTCAGAAAGGTTTAACTGAAAAGGGGAGACACTCCTGAATATGAGTAGAATTATGCTACGGGCTGGGGTCCAGGACTGAATTAAAAGGAAAAGTGAGCCAAGCGCCTGTGTCCATCACTCCTTCCTGTCTGCAGATGCAATAAAACCAGCCTCCTTATGTTCCTACTGCTATGACTTACCTCATGATGGAGTGTACTCTCAAACTGCAAGTTATTTGGCCACTGCAACAGGAAGTTTAATTAATACACAACCCAAAAGAAACCTTGGACCCATTAAAAAGTCACTCTCACATACTCCTCTTGCTCCTGGGAATGTGGAATCTACTTCCTGTCACCGTGGATTCACTTCTTTGTCTGTTTCCTGCCAGTGAAGTCAAATGCCCTTCCTGCCATGTTCCTCTTCTCTCTCTCTCTCTCTCTCTCTCTCTCTCTCTCTCTCTCTCTCTCTCTCTCCCTCACTCCCCCCCCCTCATGCTTTTGGTCCATAGTCCATATCTAACCCTGAGACCATAAGGTTCTTTCCTGCCTCTACCTAACGCCCCCCATACACACACCCCAAACTGGGCTTGTGCTAACCCTATGAAAAACTCTCATATTCTAGCAAAGGAAGTAGTGCGTATTTCCTTTGATTCTTCCTCCTCATGCCAAGCACACCTTCCTTCCTGCCTCAGCCTCTGATTCTACAGAGAGACCTCTTGTATGACTCAGCTGCCACTCCTGGGTATTTCCTCCAAGAGACTGTAAGCCAACACACCACAGAGTGTTGCACACCAGCGTTTACTGCAGCACCTTGCACAATCCCTAAGTTATGGAACTAACCTAGGAGTCAACAGAAGAATGGGTGTAAAAATGTGTTTGGTATACACAATGGAATTTTCACCCATAAAGAAGAGCAAAGTTTATGGGAAAATGGATGCACCTGGAGATAATATTAAGCAAGTCTCAAAAAGACAAATATAGTATGCTTTCTCTCACTTGTGGCTCCTGAGTTTTATGTAGGTACAAAACCATAAACACACACATATATATGTATATTTCACACACACACATGAAATGAAAATGAAAGCAAAGCTGGAAAAACAAAAATGAAACAGTAAAGCTGTTTTTAATCTCAAAGGTATCATCTCTCCTGTGACCCAGTCACATGATGTGGGTGACCATAAACATACTGTGACTTGGCCTCTCTCTACCTCTCTCTCTCTCTCTCTCCTGCTTATAACTGGGATCAGATTAGCTAATTACATTATAGCACATCCATGAAGAACAAGTGAGGTTCTGAGGTTCCTAACATGATCATGAATGCCAGTCTGCTGTAAGGACTCAACCCTTAATCATGGTCATATTCCATAAAGCCCTCTGTCCTGCTTGCTCAGGCAGCCCAGACCTCTCTGGATACTGCCCTCCTCCCCCCACCCCCCGGCACTTTTTTCCGGCTCAGTCTGTAAGTATAAGTGTTTTTTCAAAACACTAACACTTCCTTAATGAAACCTTTTCAAGGGGCATCACATGCCCTTAGAGCTCTAATTGCATCTGATACTGGAAGACCACATAAGAACATGGGTACTGATAAGAACATGCCAAGGATGACTTGAATATAGAATGCCCCAAATTAAGAGTCATTCTCCCATCCCCACACCGGCCACCACAATCTCTCAGACTATTGCAATAGCCTTCCTCAAATCTTATTCTTGCCCTGCCCCTCTTTCTCCCTACCAGACAGCTATCAGAAATCCAAATCGGGGCTCAGTTGGGAGAGAGCACACAGAGTTCAATTTCCAGCACCAGATAAATCAGGCATGGTGATGTACTTCTGCCATCCCAGCCCTTGGGAAGTGGGAGTAAGAGAATCGAGAGTACACAGTCATCCTCAGCAACATAGAGACCACATAGTGAGTTCAAGGTCATCAGAGCATAAGAAGACACAGTTCATGTGTGTTTCATTTGATTTTTGCTGGTACTAGGGAGTAAACCTAGGGTTTTGCATGTGTCAGGCAAGTACTTTACTACTGAGCTACATCCCCAGCCCATGACCCAGTTTAAATAAGTGAAGTTAAGTAAGTAAGATGGTGCCCGAAGAGTAACACTGGAGGTTGCTCTCTAGTCTCCACATGCACTTACACATACACATGTGCATCTGGAATTCATGGGCAAACACACACACACACACACTCACACACACATGCACACACTCACACACACATACACACACACATAAACACAAATACACACACACAGACACACACACAGAGGCATACTGAAGCCCCAAAGAGCTTAACAATCTAACAATGGAGACAGAAAGAACACTGACCACCACCTACCTCCCACAACTGCACAGACTCCTAGAACTGGAGCTTGCTCGTTACCATTACACCCACGCCTGGCATAATAGCCCCTCTATAAATGTTTAGTGATCCCTCTAGGCTGGTTCCTTGGTTGGCATCCAAGATTTCCAAAACAGGAAGTCATACTGGTATCATGTGGCCCAACTCAACCACTGTGGCAAAAGAGACCAAGGCTCATGGGACCTCAGTGGCCAGGAACACAGCAGCCCCTGGGTCACCTGATGTCTCCCTTAAGTCTTAAAAGCCCTGGGTTACCCATGGACACACAGCTGTTCTGTGGTTTCCAGTGTCTCCTGGTCACAGCTACTGTTAGCCACCCTTTCCTTTCATTTCTCTTTTCTCGGGCTTCCGATTGGTGGCTTGACAACTTGACCCTTCACAAGGAGGACCAGTGCTGGCTGTACTCTGCCTGGAACCAGTCACAGAGCAGGAGTGATTCTGCAGCCTCCCATAGCCTACTTGGGGTCCTTCACAGAACAGGACTTCTCCATGACCAGAAGTTAGTGTTCTGCATACTTTGGGGCTCAGTCTTTTGATTTCTATGAGTCCTAAGGTTCAAAGGGTGGGACCTCTGTGAGTCTGGGTATAGAAGGCCAAGCCATGGCCCTCAATTAAAGTCAAAGACCAAAGGTCCAACCAGCTCCAAAATTGTTCCTGTCCACCAGCTTGCTCTGAGTTCCCAGGGGAGTCATTTTCCTTTCTGTCCCCAGTACTGCATGTTCAAGTACAGACGTCAATCTAGTGGGAAGTTTTATCAGACCACTGTTCTAAAACCTGTTTCCATGAATCAACTGACTTAGAACATGACTCTGGGGGACAACTCCATCACTGGGTGCCATGTACCTGGTTTCTGTTTTTCGTCTCTTTGTGAGTTTTCCTTTTTATCCTACTTTTTAAGGTGTAGCCCCAGACTAGTGAGGACATTCTCATTCAAACCAGCCTGTGATGTGACTTCATGGCCAGTGCTGCTGGGAGGACAGTTTGGTGGGTAACGCCCTTGCCCTACCAGCACGAGGACCTCAGCGTGGATCCCCAGCCTGGTGCTGATGGTGTGAGTCTGCAGTCCCAGCTCCTGGGACAAAATGGAAGGCAAAGGACCGGAGAATCCCTGGGAGCTCCTGGGACAGCTGTCCTGGGGTACGGAGTGGCGCACAAGAGAGCATGGCAAGCAGATGAAAAGGGAGAACCGGTATCTATGTCGTCCTCACTTTCAGGATACATCTGCCTTCCTGAACACACATGAACACATACAAGCTTAAAAAAAAAAATCACTATTCTTTATCCAGAGTGTCTGCTGAGCGTCTTGCTTTCTCAAGCCAAAAATGAGTGAGTCTGAAGTGCTCCTGACAGAAGTGCAACTTCTCAATAAGGGAGGGACCTTAGATACATCACCTGGAACAGTTATGGGGAGACTGAGGAGATCAGTCAGTCACGCAAGCACAAAAACCTGAGTTAGATTCCCTAGAACCCACCTGGAAAGAAGTTCGAGTTGACGGCGTGTGCTTGCAATCCCAGCACTGAGGAAGTGGAGACAGAAGGATCTCTAGGGCTTAGTGGTCAGGCTAGCTTACTGGGTGAGCTCCAGGTTCAGTGAGTCAACTTGTCTCCAAAGCACAAACTGGATGGGGTCTGAAGAGTAGCAGCCAAGGGTGGACTCTGGACTTCACAGGTCCAGTGAGCTCACGGGGCAGATGTCCGGGAGTGCAGAGTGGCACACAAGATCATGACAAGCAAGATGAAGGCAGAGGTACACACACCTGTACAATACCTGCACACACATACACAAATGAATGTGCACACACACGCACAAAATCAGGCTCAATGGGACTTGAAAGCACATACATGAATCTGTCAATCAACAGCTCAGCAAAGGAATCCTCTTCGTCCTTAACAACAAAGACACTGTTACTTAACAGGTACACTTGAACACACACATGTTGTCTTTAAGTCTTAAATAAGTGGTAATAAAATAATGAAAAATGCGACCACTCCTTCCATAATGGAGGAGGCTTAATACTCGAGGAGAATTTCATTAGTTACTAAATCCACAGGAAAATGAAGGGGAAATATGTGACTATTCCATAATATTTTTTGAAATAATGAAAAACTGGAGCTAGGGGTATAGCTCAGTGGGTAGGGTGCCTGCCTAGCACACACAGAGTCCTAAGTTCAGTCTCCAGCATAAACCAGGTGCAGTGGCACAAGACCACAACCACAGCACTCCGGGGGCAGAAGCAGGAGGACCATAAATTGTCCTTGGTGACACAGTAAGTTCAAGGCCAGCATGAGCCACCTGAGACCAAAGGGAACAGTGAGCAGGGAGATGACAAGATGGGATGGAAGGTAGAGGTACTTGCTATGAAGCTTAATTATCTGAGTATTATTACCAGGGACCGACCCCCACACATTGTCCTCCAACCTCCATATACATAGCACAGCGCTCACCCAGTTATCACACACACACACACACTGTAAAGAAAAAGTTTAAGGAGAAAAACTGTTATTGCTACAATCATTAAATATGGCTGCTTGGGGTATCCGTGTTGAGTACATGAATCCTTCCTCACCAAGCTCTAAACAGCAACTCAGATGCTAAGAAGATGCTCATGGCACAATAGCTTCACATCTGAAGAGCAGCAAAGAACAGGGAGCAAACTCGTCTGTAGAAAATCACTTCCTATGAAGAGAAGTTTCTGGAGCAGCTCAGGAAGATCTGCTGTGGCAAAGTCTTGGCAAAGAGAAGCTTCTAGATACCCACACTCCTAGAAATCCACTTACAGTGAAAACCCAGCACCTCGGAGCCTGGACTCCATCAGTGGCAAGCTGGAGGAAACCTTTTGCCTTCCCTCCTAAGCCTTGTGGTAAAAGGAAATTTCTCTGTTTTCTATAATTATTTGTGAACCATATCACTTGGGCAACAGAGTATTTATTTTTTTTAATTCTTTGACATTTCATACACATATATAATGCATTTTCACTTTCTTCAATGAAGTATTTCATAAAGGGGAATGTGTGTGTGCTCCTGTATGTATACATCTGAATATATATGTGTGTGCTCCTATATATATATACATGCGTATATGTTCATGTGTGTGTGCTCCTGTATGTGTACATGTGAATATATGTGTGTGTGCTCCTGCATGTATACATGTGTTTATGTGTGTGTGCGCGCGTGCGTGCGTGCGTGTGAATGTGTGTGTGTGTTGCTGATTACAGTAACTTTGACAAAGGAAGTGGAAAGCTGGGGTTGACCTGCGTATAGAGATTTTTCTCACACAAACTCAGGCCATTCTCTACTATAATAACGGAAGCAGAAGTCACAATTGTGTTTAGGAATCAGGAAACCTGTATGTTTCCATTTTAAATTCATCATGTATCATATGCAAGTCATTAGAGGCTGGATGGAGAAATGTTCCACAGCCAACTTCCTCCTCAAATGATCGAGCAGTCAGCCACGGGACCAGCTCAATTCCTTAAGCAGGTCAAAAGCAAGCTAGCAAGTGCGGCTGAGCTCACACCCACTCCAAACCCTTGTCTGAGAGCTCCAAGTAGAGTTGAAAGGGCCAAGTCCCAGTGACAGGGAGCACTGGGCTAGGCAGTGTCCATAGCCCACAGTTCTGCCTTTCGATGGACTGAAAAGTAAACAGACCCTTGGCAGAGGAGTTTTCTTTCTAATTTTTTCTTGTACAGTCTCAATGTCCTTGAACTCTCTGAGACTACGCAGAACTCCTGATCCTACCACCTCCACCTCGCAAATGCTGAGATTGTGTGTACCAGTGTTCTAGTGGCTTTAACTGTCAGTATGACACTGCCTAGACTCGTTTGACAAAGGGAATCTCAAATAAGGGATTGCCAAGATCGGATTGATCTGTGGGCATGTTTGGGGGCGGGACCATCGTGATTGTTAACCAATAGAGGAGGACTCAGCTCATTGTGGGTGGCACCATTCCCTAGGCAGGTGATCCTAGGCTGTAAAGGCAAACCAGTCAAGCATGAACATCAGCCAACAAGCAATGCTCCTCCATGGCTTCAGTTTCAATTTCTTGCTTGAATTCCTGCCCTGACTTCCCTCAGTGATGAATCGTGACTTTTAGGATAAAATAAACCCTTTCTTCCCCAGTTGCTTTTGTCCTGTGTTTGTCATAGCAACAGAAGGAACCTACAACAGCCAGCGCTGCCCAGTCTACACAGTGCTGGGCAGACCCAGGGCTCGGCACACGCTAGCCATGCGCTCTAACAACTAAGTTAGACCCCAGCAGAAGGATCTTTCAGTGAAAAAAAAAAAAAGAAAAGAAAAGAAACCTATAGGATTCAAGAGGAAATCAATTACACTTAGTTACTAAAATATTTTTTCCCCTCTTTCTTCCTCCTCCTCCTCCTTTTTGTATTTGGGATAAATCCAGAGCCTCACATGTGCCAGGGAAGCACTCTACCAACTGAGCTGAATTCCCCAGTTAAAACCTGCTCTTAATTGTGATAAAGAGGTACACATACTTGTTGATTAACACATTAAGTCACAGGATGATGAGCATAGAGTAGAGACGGCTCTTGATATGCTAAGACAGCTGCTTACTTTTTCAAAATATTGGCTGTCTGGTGCTGACAAAGTTACAAACTGCACTTAGGCTACTGCCTTCTGCAGCCCAGAGAACAGACTCAGCTGGCCAAAGGCTTGCCTAGCAAGCACAAAGGAAGCCCTGGGGTTCCATCCCTGAACCCATCCACCAAGCATGGCAGGGAATGCCAGAATAATAACGGTATTCCTGTGGTGGAGGGAGAAGATCAGAAGTTTAAGGTCACCCTCAGCTACATAGGGAGGAGGCAAGCCTGGGCTACAAGACACCCTGTCTCAAAAAGCAGAAGGTGAAAGAATTGCTAAATTCTAGTGTGAGGTTAGTGAACATGAAGGTGTAACGTGATCTTCCCAGGGCCTTGAAGAAAGATCAGCAGCCAATCACATTCAAATCACGTGACCACCTGACATTTGGACTGCTTTGCCTTGCCACCTTCCAAAGGCTCCATAGGCCAGAAGCTTGCTTTCCGGTACAGTGGTGGGGAGGTGATGGAATCTTTAAGACAGAAGGTCTAGCTGAAGTCATGCAGGCTTCACCTTCAGGAAGGATTAATGCTGTGTCTGTCTCAGGAGTAGGTCAGTCCTCCTGGGACTGTGTTAATTCTAACAGAATGGGTAAGCATAAATCTGGCTTTCTTATCTCAGTTTTTTGTTTGGTTTAGTTTTTGTGTTTTTGTTTTTGTTTCGATAAGGGCTTGTGTAGCCCAGGTTGGCCATGAACTCAGGTTTTGTTTATTGATAAGAGTGTCTGTAGCCCAGGCTGGCCGTGAACTCAGTACGTAACCTTAACAAAGATCAAGAGAGGGACTAGGGAAATAGCTCTACAGGTAAAAGTGCCAACTCAATGACCATAGTGCAGTCCTTGGAGTCCATGTGACGAGCCAGGTGTGGTGGTCTGCACCTGTAATCCGAGTACCCCCACGATGAGACAGGAGGTAGAGACAAGAAAAGTACCACCCAGGAGCTTTCAGGCCAACCATCCTGGAGAAAGCAGCATAGCAGAAACAGGAGCGGCCCTGACTCAAGAGTGGGAATGTGAGACACTCTGACCTCTATACACATGCCATGGCATGCGCGCACACACACACAGTATTTAAGAAATGAAATAACTCAGGCAAACTTCCTCTAATGTCAAAGACTCCACCACCTCTGCTCCCTCAGCCATTCGGGCTATAGTCCAAGTTCATTTATTTTGCCTCCAATCTCGCCAATAAATAAACAGGTCAGTGTCCATGCTTCACCTAGCATTTCAAAGTCTAAAGAGATATCTTGGCCAGAGCCTTCTGAAGTCCTTTCTGCCACAGTTCCTGCCCATCCATCCAATGAGCCATGGGACATAAATAACAGCATCATCTTGGAAAATATAGCACTGAAGGAATGTGGCGGTTAGGTGCCCAATTAGGTCTGAATGGGGGTTGTTGTTCTGTTTTGCTCTTTAAAAAAAAAGAAAAACCATTTTAACTACACAAGTTCTTGATTAAAGTCTCTAAATGATATTGTGCTCTGCAACAATACAACCCTCACATAGCAATGTGATATTGTGCTCTGCAACAATACAACCCTCACATAGCAATGTGCCAATGTAGTTGCCAGAGAGGTGCTTTTAAGAGAAGCCAGAATCAGTCATAGTTTCTCTAACTCTTCCTCTAATGGACTCCATTATATCACACACACACACACACACACACACACACACAAGCACACACAGCTTGGTTGGACCCTAATAAATAAATAACCAGCAATTGAACAGAATTTGTGCCCATTTTAATTCCAATTTGTTTCCACTAGAAAGCCTTGTGTAAATGAAAAGAGGGTGGCGTATGGTAGTTATATAATGGCACACTTCTGGAACTGTTTGAGAGTTCCCTAGCAAGCCACAGGAGGAAGCAGACAAAGTTAACTGTCGGGGCTTAGTATGGTGAAATGTAGGCTGAAGACAGATGGGTTCTCACACCTGCCCAGTTTGGACATTGGTCTTTGCTGGAAGGTAGCAGGAGAAGGCGAGTTCACCTGAGCGGCGTCATGTCCCAAGAACTACGGGTTGTGAAATCATTCCTTGGAGAGGCAGAAATGTTTCTCTTTAAGGGTCTGAAAGCAAACAGTTCAGGTCTTTCAGACCAGTCCAGCTTCTTCAGGCTGCTGATCTATACTGCCAGGTAAAGCAGTCAGACAGATGGGAGAGGCCATGGTGCATGCAACATTAGTAACACACACACACACACACACACACACACACACACACACACACACACAAACAAAAAACCTATATGAACAAGGACAACAAAACTTCGTTAACAAAATGGATATCACGTGAACAAATGAGAGCACCCATGTTCCCATACAATTTTAACAAAACGTGTAGTACGTGAACCAACAGACCCGGCTATTTTCCAGCAAACATTATTAACAAAATGAGCAGCACATCAACAAATGTATATAGCCATTGTCCAATAAAACTTTATTAGCAGGGCTGGAGGGAAGGCTTGGCGGTTAAGAGGGAATATTGTTCTTCCATAGGATCTGGATTGGGTTCCCAGTACCCACATCAGATGGCTATATCATATATACAGATAACATATATACAGATGCCTGTAACTCCAGTTCCAGGGGGTCCAACACCCTTTTCTGGCCTCTGAGATACCTGCATGTACATGGCGTACAACAGGCATAAAGCACACACATACACACATAAATAGAAATAAAGAAATCCTTTATAAAAAAACACTTTATTAGCTAACTGGCCAGCTGATCATAGTAGGCTGATCCTTGACTAGGTTTTCTTCTAAGTCACTAAAACTGAACCTGATAGACAGTGTCAAAGCTCATCATAGGTGGAAAGGCGAGAATGTTCATAAAGCCTGCACGTGCTGGCACCAATATGATTCTGAGGCTACGGTTTTCTTATTGTAGATTTAAATGAAAAATTACAAGATCAGTAGGTAATACTAAGTTTGAGGATGGTAAATAAGTGTTTCTAAGGAAAACTCTTCAGCACTTAAAGCATGTCACTGTCTTGTTTTTGTTAAATGGAAGGAAAGGGCAGATAAAACGAGAAGTTCTTGGACATAAACCACGACTGTAAGAGACTAATTAAGGGGTTGTGGATGGCTATAGAACCGCCCAGCATGCGAAAATCACTGGGCCATCTCCAGCACCTCAAAAACTGAGGATAATGGCACATACCCATAACCCCAGCACAGGGGAGATGGAGACAGAAGGATCCACAATTCAAGGTCATCCCTGGCAACAAACCCAGTTTGAGGTCAGCCTAGGCTACATGAGATTCTGTCTCAACAAATAAGTATGGACTGGCAAGATGGCTCAGCAGGTAAAAGCCCTTGTCATGCAAGCCTGATGATCTAAATCCAGGGCTAGCTGTGGTAGCACATACCTGTAATCCCAGCACTCCTACAGAGAGATGTACATCAGCTAGACACTCTTGGGCCAGTTATCCAATAATCAGCACAGACAGAAACAAAAGCGACCTTGCCTGAACACAAGAGAGAACTGACTCCCCTAAAATTATCTGACTTCCACACATGCCCTGCGGCACTCTTGAAAACACACACCCTACACACATACACACACACACACACACACACAAAACACACGGGCACACACATACATACACACTAATAAATAAGATGGCTCAGCAGAGGAGCCATAACCACCTATAACAACTCTAGCTCCAGGGGCTCTGACACCCTCTTCTAGACATCGTGGTACAAACCCACACATGGACACACAGTTAAAACTGAAAATAAATTCTTTTAAAAAATTAATATAAAAAAAGGACATATACAAAGGGACATTGTTGGCTCTAGAGTACAATCAGAATAGAATATAAATTTGTTGTAAGTGACACACATTGAGCTTCACAGGACACAAAAGTCAGTCCCTCTGTCATTTAAGTATCTAATATGATCTGACCATCAATTGCTCAGGAGCTATTCTCCCTGGAACTCAGTGACTGAATACAGCTACACGGTGTTTACAAGTCTTTACAGATCGGCAGGGAGGTTCTCCTAACCCAGGCCACACTGAACTGACCGAAGTAATACTCGGGTAATCATGAGTAATGGAAGGGTCCATGGAAGACTAGCTGATCTGGGAGGAATGAGGAGACATAGCCTGGTTCACCCCACTGGGCTAGTCTGGGCATGTTTCTCACAGTTGCACTACAGCTCTGAGACAGCAAACTGAGTTACAAACAAAGCAACCAGAAACACACAGGTGCTATTCAAAAGTTGCTTACACATGGGGTTCAACAGCATCCTGCTGACCACAGCAAGCCACGCAGCAGCTACCCTGCAAAGAATGGAAGGTACAAGGAGGCCATTAACTTGGAGCCATCATTAGTACCATCCAATTACTACAGGCAATATTTGTTGTCTGCCATCTCTTTGGCAGAGGAGGAGCAATTCTACTTGATTGCAAGTTTTCCCATGGTACGTTTCTCATTTTCTTTTTGCATGATCACTTGCAAGGAAGAAACACAACTGGATTAAGAACACAGGCTTAGACGGGCGGTGGTGGCACACGAGTCAGAGGAAGAGGCAGGTGAATCTCTGTGAGTTTGAGGCCAGCCTGGTCTGCAAAGGGAGCGCCAGGACATTCAGGACTGTTAGACAAAGAAAACTTGTCTCAAAAAAACAACAACAAAAACAAAAAAAGAGCACAGGCTTTTATGCCCTGGCTCTGGCACTTGTGACTAGTGACCTCATACACACTTCTTCAGAACCTCTGTTTCTGCACTGTAATGACAGCTCTCAACAATTACATAACGAGGAGCATGTGCAAGTTTTTTTTCTTGGCTCGTCTCTGGCCTTAGCAGAACTCAAATCTTATTTAGACAGCAATGTGTGTTGGGAAAGAATGGTGTGCATCTGTTTCAGAAGGCAGGGAAGGACCGCTGAGTGACAAGGTAGGCAAGGGTGCTCTAGGCCCTAGACCTAAATAGTAACAACCCAGACACAGTGATGTGTGTCTAGAATACCAGCACTCCCAGGCAAGGATGCTGGAGGCCTAGAGAGAACAGTCACTGGGACATTCAAAGGCCATCTAGCCTGGAATCCGCAATAGGGCAGAACCAACAGGAGAGGCCTGGCTCAGCAAAACGCAAGGAGAGAAGAGACTCTCAAAAGTTGTTCTCTGACCTTCAGATGCACACCCTGGCACACACCCACACTCATCACACATAAATAAATTATATATACATATGCATATATACACATATATGTATGTATAAGTACAATAAATATCTAGTCATATTTATTGTATTTATATAGATTTATGTATATGTGTATTTATGATAAATATATACATATACATACATGAACAAGGAAACAGGCAAGTTTCCTGTGATGGCAAAATGAGGAATCGTTCTTTTCCAAAGAGCTTTGAGGAAGAACTGTCCCTGAGGATGTTCAGTTTCTCAGCCCTGGACCCTGCGCTGTGCTACCTCACGGGGCGAGGCGGACGTGAAAACATTAGGATCGCCATGAGGATGGTCATGGATCATACTGTGGGCTGAACCCAGGGGTCTGGAAAGCAGAGGATCATTCCTTGCTCTGTTTAGCAAACAAGCAAAACAGCAGATGGAAGGGCCCAGTTCTGGAAGGGCACCGGAGGTCAAGGCACAAGCCCATGGATGCAGGCAGCCACTGGGAGCTGCAAGTCGTAAGGATGTGGATTCTGTCCTAAGCCTCCAAAAGAAATAGGGACCTTAACCCACAGTGAGACCTCCTGTGTTGGGATGAAAGGAAAGATCAAACTATGGCTTCAAACTATGAGGTTTGCTGTTTTTCCAGTAGCAACAGGAGAGGGGACAGTGACCTTGTAACAGTCCCACTTAAAGGCTGACAGTAAAGAAACAGAAAGGTCTCTCTCAAAGTTACTGCGCTGGAAAGACTTTCTAGAACTTGGAACATGCTAACCAGGCACGGACCTGACTTCAATTCCTCGGAACCCACTTTAAAAAAAAAAAAGAAAAAGAAAAACTTTAAGGCATCGCAGTGCTGGGGAGGAGGGGAGAAGAGGAGCCCTGGGGCTGGCTGGGCAACGGGCTGAGCTCCACACTCAAGAGACTGTCTCAAACGCAGGGAGAGAGGGGGATGGCTGACTTTGATTTAAGCTTTTATAAGCATGAGCACACAAAAGCGCATACACCCCAAGTATATTCACATATGCATACAGGCATGCATGCGTGCAAACACACACACACTGGAGCACGCACACACACATAAAAAGGTGGAAACTATTTAAAGGGGAAGTAAAAAAAAAAAAGGCAGTATGGTTGAAATAGCAACTCACTCATTTAACTGACGGCCACTCCACAACTGGCTTCAGCTCTTCATCCCTACAATTCTCAGTTTTTTCAGATAATATGGCAATAAGCTGATGACCTCATATGGTGTGTGGACAGACACACACACACACACACACACAAACACACACACACAGATTCATAGTACCAATCTGCTACTTTTCATGAGACTAGGCTAAAAGGTCTATGGATTTCCCAGTTGAGTGCTGGGGAGACAGCTCAGTTGGTAAAGAGGTTCCTTTGCAAGCATGAGAATTCACGTATGATCCCCAGCACCCAGGTAAAAAAAAAGATCTGAATGTGGTGCCATGTGCTTGTGATCCCAGCACTGGGGAAGTGGAGACAGGAGGATTCCGTGGGCTCGTGTTTCGTATCAGTGAGACTCTATCTTAAAACTGACAAATAACCACAAGGTGATGGCTCCACATTCAAGGCTGACCTCTGACCTCCAGCACACGAACATGTGCCACACACACAAACATGTATGCATATAAGTATGTATACACACACACATACAAACAAACACACACACACAAAGTTCAGATTGATATGGAACTCCAAACTCTATAAATGCACCAGAACAAAATAATCCTTAAAATAAGCCACACACTGATGCACACATCCTTACACATTGATGAAAGAAGCTATCGTGGGCATACAGACCCCAGCCAAGTGCACACACCAGAGCCACCAAATAAACACAAGAGAAGCTGGATGAGGCACCACTTGACAGATCAGAAGGGGCCCCAGAGCACAGCTGGCCCATGTGAGGATAGCCAGCCAGGTGCTGAGGCCTTGCCTTCAGGAGTTCCACACACTCACCAGCCACCCTGGCTTGTCTTATGACTCCAGTATGCCTCTCTGTGCCCAGAAACAGAGTTTCTATTGTGAGAATAAGAGTTCCCATTCCTTTCAGATTATTTGAACCAAAAAATCTAGTAAAGTCAAGTATGGTGGCAAACACCTGTAATTTCATCCTTTGGCAAGAAGACGCAGGGGGATTGCCACAAGTTCCAGGCCAGCCTGGTTTACATAGTGAATTCCGGAGAAACTAAGCCAGGGCTAGAGATATGGCGTAGTCAGTAGAATGCTTGCTCGGCAAGCACAAAGGTTTGATTCCCAGACTGTATCAATCAGGCATGGTGACGTAAGCCCGCAGTCCCAACATTTTAGACGGAGAAGCAAGGAGAATCAGATGTTCAAGGTCAAAGCCAGGCAACACAGCAAGTTCAAGACCACAGGGGGCTACAGGGGACCCTGTCTCAAAAAAAAAATAACCAAACAAATAAAAAGGCAAGTGACCTAGCTAGCTTCATCTATCAACTTGACCCAACCTAGAGTCACCTGACAAAGGCGTCTCAACTAGGGATTACCCTCATCAGATTGGCCTGCAGCCATGTGCGATTCCTGAATAATGTGAGGGGTTCCACCCCACTGTTCCAGCGCCCTCCCTAGGGCCAGGCTTAACACTAGACCAAGAGGGCCAGTCAATAAGCAGGGCTCCCCGTGGTTCTGGCTTCCAGTTTCTTCGTTGACTCCCCTCAACGATGGATTTTAATCTGGAAGTATAAGCCAAATAAATCCTTTCCATTAAAGTTGCTCTTGCTCTGAGTGTTTTATCACAGCACCAGAAATGCAAACTAGAACATTTAGGAGACATGCCTGCCCTTGCAGAAGTTCTTAAACATTTGAGTTGCAAAACTAGAGAAGAAGGATGAGGGTATTTAGCCAAGAGAAATACGTCTATATGAACAAAATGATGGAAAGTGAATGCTGCCCACTGAACAATGTTGCCGTCACAGCTGGCAAGGAGCAGGGACTCAAATCACAAACACAGTGAAAGGGGGAGGGTGTGGAGAGACTAGAACGTCAACAAAAGGAGGCAATTCGTGTAGAAGGTAGTACTGCATTGCTGGCAGAGGTCTTACCCAGGCCTCTAACACCTCCTGATACTTGTTACTGACAGAGGGAACAGAGGGAAAACCCTCCTTCCTCTCCCTACCCCAATCAAATGCTGCCCCTCCTTGCTCCAGGTAAGGGAACTAGGGAAACAGCTCAGCTGGGGAAGAATGCCATGGGAGCAGGAGGATCAAAGTTGAAACCCACAACACTTCTGCAAAAGCCGCGCAGCTGTGAACGCCTGTAACTCAGCAGTGAGGGACAGAGACAGCTATCCCAAGGTACGAGAAGTCACTGATCACCCAGCCTAGTTAGCCAAAAGAATGAGTGAAGAGAGCCTGTATCAAGGCACAGAGATGTAAAGCAATAAAAGAAGACACCTGATGTCCTCTCCTGGCTTCTACCGTGTGCACACCACACACACACACACACACACACAACCCACAGGGGAAGCAAATAAGTTTTTCTTGAGAATTAGACCCAGGGCCTCAAGCATGTCAGACAGATGCTCTGCCAGTAGGCATGTCCAATCTTTTGACATCAAAATATAGTGTTGTCATCTACAAAGTTAGGCAACTCAGTTAAAAAACAAAACAAAACCTCACAATGTTTTAAGTAAGTCAATGGTTTGTGCTGGGCCACTTTGAGCTAACAAGGGCCATGGGCCGAAGGCTGCACAAGAGCACTTTTGCTGTTTTGAGGCAGAGGCTTGCAGTGTAGTCCCAGCTGGTGTTAAACTAGATATGTACACCAGGGCAGCCTTGAATTGCAATAATCCTGCCTCTGATGCTGAATGTTGGATTACAAGCATGTGCCTCCACTCACAACTCAGATAAAGCAGCTCTTACCAGCAACCACAGTTTGGGAATATACCTCATCTCTGAATTCAGGGGCAATAGCATAGAGAAAGACTCTTTACCAGTCTTCTAAGTAGCCACTCCAGCAGGGAGCAACATCCA
Source organism: Ondatra zibethicus (assembly GCA_004026605.1). Lineage (NCBI taxonomy): Eukaryota > Metazoa > Chordata > Mammalia > Rodentia > Cricetidae > Ondatra > Ondatra zibethicus. Next base: position 942 of record PVIU01000416.1, on the reverse strand, counting down.
GCAGGCAGCAACACAGGCCTGGCAGTGAAAGAGACAGTGCCAGTTCACAAGGCAGCTACACCCATCAAACCCAGACATTAAGAGGCAAGGGAGGTGGCTTGATTCCTAAAGTGTTTGCCACAAAAGCATGAAGACCTAGATTTGAATCCTTGGCAACTACATAAAACTACATAAAAAGCAATACACACCCCAGTTCTAGGGAGACAGGGGCAGTAGGAATCCTGGGGCTTGCCTGCCCAACCAGTGTAGTTGATCAGTAAGATATCCTAGCTCCCCGCAAAAAAGTTCAGAGCAACTGAAGAAGCCATATCACATGGACTTCTGAACTCACACTCAAACACCAGCAATGGCTTATTGCCTTGCCTGTCTAGACCTTTGGGACTATGCAAAAAGGAAGGCCTATTTTCATTCTAGAAGTTTGTGGGCTAGACAAAAGAGCTGTGGGAGTCTGAAGAAATAAAACAATTCCTCTAAACCTTCCCCCAGCACACACAGCCTTCCCAGGACCAAGTCAGGGAAGGATAAATTTAACTGTGGAATTGACAAAAAAAGACAAAGAAAACAGCTCAAATGACCAAATGCACAGCAGAAGTCGTCACTCTCCTAGCTGAGCACATGGTCACAGTACCAGGGCTCCTGGGACCTTGTCTTGGCAGCTTCCCAAGGACTGTAAGTCTGCATCAGCACGCTTGGACAGCTTGGCCACATTAACTGTGAGAAGGTCATTCAGAGGAAGAGCATCTTCATCCCCAGCATCAGCTCTGGTCACTGCTCATGGTAGACACTGGATAAAAACTAGGACTAGGGAGATGACTCAGTAGATAAAGTGCCCACTGCACAAGCAGAGTTCGGATCCCCAGTACCCACAAAAAAGACCAGGTCCACTGGTACACACCAACAGGTGTACAGCTTATAGGTAAACCAGCTTAGCTCAATCAATGA